>MU224406.1:615539-632848 GCA_018584345.1 Thuja plicata | reverse complement strand
AAGGGTGTAAGAGGGTGGCTTGAGAAAGTGGACTTGGAGAGAGTCAAGCTTGAGAAAGTGGACTTTCTCAAGTGGGTTGAGTTGTTAATCATTCCTTAATGGAATGTGACAACATTAGGAGGGAGGTGAGAATTAGATTAGGCTTAGAATTAGATTAGAAAGGGGGGAATAGGTTGAGATGGGTTAGAACCCAGGGTAGATGTGGTTGAGATAGGTTAGGTTAGGGTTTAGGGGAATATAAATGAAATGAATTAAACTTATCTAATTCATTCAAAAATAGGAATATTAATTATTTAAGCTTTTTATTGCTTTTGATAATTAATTCGGACTATAGCCATTTTAATTAAATTAATAGGCTAGGGGAATGGGTTTAAAATGCAAGTGATGAGATAGATTAATTCCTTTATAATTAAATACTTTAGCCATTGTTTGAGTTTGATAATATTTGATTGGTTGAAATTGATTTGAATTGTATGGCTGAAGTAGTTAATATAAATTAGTGATAAAAATCACCTAGGACATTAAATCTAATTTAATAATAAAGTATGCCAAAGTAACATTGTCTTGACATAACAGGGGGTATGATCACACCTAAGGCAAACAGGGTCTATGGTCGGTACAGACCAAATCTAGGTGGTTACACATATTGGTGCAATCCCAATGTTCAACCTAACTTTTGTCTTGAATACCATGAAAGTTATCCCACTTAGCGTCCAGGTTCAGTGTATTCAAATTTGAATTGTTATGTCGGCTCTGGTGTATTCGGTAATGTGCTTTTATCTTGCTTTGTGACATAATAATCTTCTTGGTAACTAACTCTTCTCGGTGATTGTTCTTTTATTAACTTGGTAACATGCTATTGTTTGGTTCTAGGTGTCATTTATACTCTTCTTTACCGATTGTCTGCCTTAGTGTATTCTCCTTCTTTACCGATTATCTTCATTAACTATTATGAATTTGAGAAAACTAATGATGACAAAATAACTCATATTCCTATTTTTATGTTGTCCTAATAAAAAATCATGAGCTAATTTTCAAGGATTTACCTACATTTCCTAATGCATTGGGAGGGTTCCAATGACCTTGTTAAGTTCAGTTCTTAGTTTTAGTAGGTTTCAACAACAATTGTTATTTATAGTAGCTTGCATGGGACCAAAATTTATAGGTTTGTTCTCTTTGGTCTTTGGATAACATTTATATTTATAGTAAGTTCTTGCATTAAACCTATTTTCTAAGCTTTTTCTGGGTTTGTCCTCTTTGTTCATTTGAGAACGCTGCTATTTACAGTAAGTGGTTTAATGGTAATGATTTTTATAGATTTTTTAGGTTTGTCCTATATCAAATTTAGCTGGTTCTGACATGTTCAATTCTCAGTTATTGGTGCCTTGGTGAGTTTCCATAAGGTGATAGGAATTATTTTAATATTTTCACTTGTGTTTAAAATGATTTTTTAATATTTAACTATAGTGAATTAACTTAACGAAACTTAGAGAAAGAAAATGTAAATAAAAAAAATGGACTACACAGATAAAACAAATATTCTAAATGAACAAGAGGGAGGGAAATCTCACAAATGAAAGTAGATGAATCTCAAGATTGTTGCGTCACTTCCTGCTTTGAAACTTGCACATAAGATAAAAAGAATTTTTTGGGGCCATTGGCTTAGAGCCCTGTAGAATTCAAACCCTAGTTTTGGTGTTTCCACCTCCATGGATAACCAAGATGTGATATATATGACAAGGTATAACTACTAAATGATAAAATGATAGAAATAGAGATAGAAAATGATCAATAACTAAGATATGCTAATTGAGTAAAAAGAAATGGATAAAAGACCCTTTGAAAAAAAGAAGTTTTAGCTTTGTGGAATGAAGGTGAGAACAAGTTAGTATGTGATGGAGAATGATGTATCAACAACATGAGATGATCAAAAAGAGTTGAAAATTTTCCAATAATGGTTAAAAGTTAAAGAGAGTTTGTGAGACCAATTTGAATGACTAAGAGAGGGGAAAATCAAGAAAACAAAGGAGTTTAAATATGGTTAGAGGATTAACAATGCCAATGGGTGGTGCAAGGAGGCATTACATTACTAGAAATAGTAGGTGTGACATCTCAATTCCACCTATGGTTCTGTAGATTTACAAGAGGAGTGTACATGCATGCGTCCGAAGACAAATAGGCTACATGTCAAAAATAAAGACAAGAGAGATGACAAGGAAGGTGGGGTGATATGGAAACTTAAGTGGAATTTCAATTTTTGGCCAAATTGGATCCATTATGCAATGAAGAATTGCATGGTGTGTAATTTATGACATTACATTTCCCCCCACTATAGTAAGCATATCAATAGTGGAATGCGAGCTAAAGAAGAGAGAGAAATCTTAGGTAAAAAGTGAAGCGTCCACATGGAGTTTCCCTTAGGGAAAAGACCTAGACCTTCATGTGATCACATCATAGCATGTAAGCTATAGAAAAATATGCTAGATGGAGGAGAGATGATGACGATTAGATACAAACCATGAGATAATGATCACTAACATTATGTCAGTATGAGTAGAAAATTGTGTTGTCCTAAATAGCTATACCATAGCATGATTTTTTATTATGTTGATATGAGTAGTTAAGGCTAATAAGTTGTATGATAGGATAACTTTATATCACATTAGTATAAGTAGAAAATGCTAGATAATCATAGACTAGGGAAATAGATTTGGATAGCACTGGTATGGGTAGTAGTTGTAGATAGCCATAGGATAGGGAAAAATATTTTCACCAACATAAGTAGCAATCCTAGATGGTCATACAATAGGGAAAAAGATTATAGAGATGTGGATTGGCCTCCATGAAGGTAGATTCAATGGATAGTGAAATTTCCCCCACAAAGGAAGTTATAATAGATCACAATACTTTAAAATTTTCAAAAAATTCAAGTGATATACATATATTATCCCTCCTAGAATGGAATGTGTTACACAAAGGGGAAAATAATGCATTCTAAGAGGAAAAGAGATATTGTGGCATGCCAACATAGGTAGATATTTTGATAGAATTCTACCCCACAATAAGTGACACACGATATCCACAACATAAAAACAAGCAAGAAGATACATGGAGAACCAATTATTCGACATTAGAACCCATAGTAGTGAAAATATTTTTAGTACATAACTTTATATGGGTATTTAATAACAGTTTAGAAGTCTTTGGATCTAACGAAAAACACATGAAGACAAGAAAAAATTAAAAATTTCAGTCAACATGGAAGAAGACCTAAATTCCATTAACACTTTGTATCATTCTCAAATGTTGAAAATCAAGATACAATAGATAAAATAATATGATAAAAAATAGAATAAGTGTTAAACATATAACCCTCTATTTCTAAGTACCAACAGAGTAACTTGGGTCCTTTAGAGGGGAACACAATTAAAAGACAAGAATGGGGGATTAAAGACAGATCTAATCTACATAAAGAAGTGGGAAGTACCTTAGAGATCATCCACCAATAGGTCATCATCCTTCCAATCTTGATCATATTGGGAAGAATGTCGAGCCTAAAGAGGAATGACTACTAAGGGATCCCCCACTGCCTTGCTAATACCTAAACTCAAGAATGAATATGCCTCAAAGTTCTCATCCAAAAGCTCCACTGAGGAAATTGTGAGGGATCATGTAAAGATCATCATCAATGCTAGAAATTTAACAATGACTTTTTGGATTTTTAACAATATTTGATTTTTTTTAAATATTTTTGACAATCTTTGTTATTTAATTTTATTTTTGACAATATTTAATTTTTTAGGTTTTTTTAGATCTTTTAAATTTCTCATTGATCAATGGTTCTCAAGAAAGATCATATGTATTTTCCCGTAATGTCTAGCAAGGTGTAGGGAATTAGGAGTGGATGAATGGGGTGATGGACTAGAAATGGATAAGTGAAGGGTGGAGGAAGTTGACATGATTTCAAGGACTATCTCATGTTAATCCAAGCTAAGGCTCTAGATAGGGGGAATGTAAGGTAATGACATAGTGCATTTGGATAGCATGTAGGGTAATGACATGATGCATTGAAAGATATGTGGTCCAAAGAAATGGACATGTAAAAAGTCTTTTGAAAACATGTTTTTCATTTTGATATCCCTAACTTTAATCAAGATCAAAGGGTGGATTTTGATAGGATGGAAATAAGATATGGATAGGATAAGGAAGATCAAAAGTGATAATAAGGGATCATGGAGAAATATATGGATAAATTAATATATATTTATAAGATAGAGATAAAAGGATAAATGATGGTTATGGAAATTCTCAACCTTTTCATGATCAAAGGTGGAGAAGGGGGGTTATGGATGTAGATAGGATAAATGAGGGATGATAGAGGATACTAAATTTGACAACATGGATGAAGCTTCCCCCAAGTGTAAATTGTAAGAGAATGGTGGATTACGCATGATGCCCATTTTCCATGTTTTCATCATGTTAGTTTCCCAAGATGCCATAAGAAGTGGTTTTCACCATAGGACAAATTATTTCTTCATTTTTTTCATTTTTTTCTTCTTTTTCACTTTGTTTTTTCTTTTCTTTTTTGATTTTTTAAAAGATAATGTATACATGATAGGAGTAATTTTTTTTCTTTTGATAGTACCCCTTGAAATATTTTCAACAATCAACCATGGCTATTGAAGGTATGCTTGAATATGTTGATAGAGTGATGGTAAAAGGGATGATAAGGTAGATGATGGTAAGGCTTTATGAAAAGGATTAGATAAGAGGGATGGAAGGTTGGAAATAGGTGTTGGATAATAGATACGATGTTGGAATATAGGTTTAGGGGTTGATGGAGGTGTTGGCAAGATCAACATTGGAACAAACCTTGAATGGTGGCAGAATGTTGGAGGAAGAGTGGATTTTGGAGTTTGATATTTTGATGGGGTGAAGGATATGAATTTTGGGACATAAGGATGGAAAATGGATTTGGAAGGGGATGTAAGATGTTTAGATGGAGGATTAGAGGAATCCTTGGGGAGATTGAATGCTAACTTTGGATTTTTTTTAGTGTGCAAGTCTTGTATGAGCAACTTGGGAATCAACATAGTTCTAGATTGCTATTTTCCTTGTGGTTCTTTAGAACACATTGCTTCAATGGGGGATTTGGAAATCCACATAGCTTTTTATTTTTATTTTTTTATTGATGGGCCTTTGTAGCATTTTGGATATTTATTTTTTCTTTGTATTCACATGCTGTTTAGATTGGACATGTTGATCCTTGAATACAAGTTGATTTTTGGACTCATAAAATTTATACTTGGCATCCAAATTGCTTCTGGAAGGGTATTCAGAGTCATGGATGTATATAAATGAGATGGAGAGTTCATATGGATAGGTGATTGGGAGGATATAAAGGATGTGGGCCTTTGTTGATCTTTATTTATGGTAGGGTAAGTAGATGGAGGGACATAAGGACATGAGATGGATTGAAGGGATGAAGGATTTAGTTTTGGGATATAAGGACCCAAAATAGATTCATAGGATGGGAACATGTATTCTTAGGTTTATATGGAGGAATATATAATTTATGATGGATACCAAAATCTTGAGTGTGAGCTATGTAGCCAAGACCATGACAATTAGAATTTTCTATTAAATAGAGGGTTCAAATATACCTTGTTCATGGATACCCAAACCTTTTCCTTGAAAGTTCACGGTTTAGAATATTTTCTTAGCAAAGGGATAGTTTTTAATTTGATATAAAGATGCGAGTCCATTTTTAGGTGGAGGAGGCATGTCAGGAATGATATGATCACAAAGCAGACCAACCCAAATGAAAGTGGATGAACCAAGTTGATATGTAAGGATCTCATTATTAGCTTCAATATGGGTGATGGGATCTTGAGGAAGTCACTACAACATTTGGGGTCTAATTTTGACACCAATTTGCGATGACACTACCATTTGTGTGTGACTTTTGTTTTTTTTTCCAAGTGCCCCTGATGTTGTTGTAATAGCGATGGTACCATCGTAATTTTGAAATCCACGTGATTATAAAAAAGAAAAAGAAAATGAAAGGCTCATTTCTAATTTTTGTGATTGAGCTATGTGTGCGAAAAGGGCTCTAACTGTGGTAGATCAAGATGCATTTGCAAAGAGGGCTCTTCTCTTGTGAAGCTCAAGCTTGATTTGGAAGCTTAGCATATGGCAGCCATGAATTGAGGTAGGCATTCGAGCTTTGTCTTCTCATTAAATCAATTTCATTTTGATGGAATTTGTTGATTTAATGACAGAATATGAATGTTAATATTGGCATTGTTTACATCTTTGCATTTGAAATTCTTAATGACCCGCGAGCTTTGAGAGCTAGGGCATCATTGCTATTACCTCAAGGCATTGTGTGAAGTGTTTTATCTCTCTTTATTTGTTTTTCTATTGATATTCACTATGTGGTACTCCCCGTTTATGATAATTTCATGAGGAAATATCTTGATGGCTCGCGGGCTGCAAGCTAGGGCATCATGCATTGTTTATGAGATCACTGTTTAATACTGGAATTGTTTACATCTTTACATTTGGAATGCTTGATGACCCGCGAGCTTTGAGAGCTAGGGCATTGTTGCTATTACCTTCAAGGCATTGTGTGAAGTGTTTGATCTCTCTTTATTTGTTTTTTTGTTGATATTCACTATGTGGTACTCCCCGTTTATGATCATTTCATGATTAATGTCTTGATGGCTCACGAGTTGCAAGCTAAGGCATCATGCATTTTTTATGAGCTCATTGTTTAATACGGGCATTGTTTACATCTTTGAATTTGGAATGCTTGATGACCTGCGAGCTTTGAGAGCTAGGGCATCGTTGCTATTACGTTCAAGGCATTGTGTGAAGTGTCTGATCTCTCTTTATTTGTTTTGTTATTGATATTCAGTATGTGGTACTCCCCATTTATGATGATTTCATGAGGAAATGGCTTGATGGCTCACGGGCTGCAAGCTAGGCATCATGCATTATTTATGAGATCACTCTTTAATATTGGCATTGTTTACATCTTTGCATTTGGAATGCTTGATGACCCGCGAGCTTTGAGAGCTAGGGCATTGTTTCTATTACCTTCAAGGCATTGTGTGAAATGTTTGATCTCTCTTTATTTGTTTTTCTATTGATATTCACTATGTGGTACTCCCCATTTATGATCATTTCATGAGGAAATGTCTTGATGGCTCACAGGCTGCAAGCTAGGGCATCATGCATTGTTTATGAGCTCATTGTTTAATATTGGCATACATCTTTGCATTTAGAATTATTGATGATCCATGAGATTTGAGAGCTAGGGCATCATTGCTAATACCTTTAAGGCATTGTGTGAAGTGTTTGATCTCTCTTTATTTGTTTTTCTTTTGATATTCACTATGCGGTACTCCCTGTTTATGATTATTTCATGAGGAAATGTCTTGATGGCTTGCGGGCTACAAGCTAGGGCATCATGCATTGTTTATGAGCTCACTCTTTAATAATGGTATTGTTTACATCTTTTCATTTGGAATGCTTGATGACCCACGAGCTTTGAGAGCTAGAGCATCATTGCTATTATCTTCAAGGCATTGTGTGAAGTGTTTGATCTCTCTTTATTTGTTTTGTTGTTGATATTCACTATGTGGTACTCCCTGTTTATGATCATTTCATGAGGAAATGTCTTGATGGATAGTGGGCTATAAGCTAGGGCATCATGCATTGTTCATGAGCTCACTATTTAATACTCGCATTATTTACATCTTTGCATTTGGAATGCTTGATGACCCGCGATCTTTGAGAGCTAGGGCAGCGTTGCTATTAACTTCAAGGCATTGTGTGAAGTGTTTGATCTCTCTTTATTTTTTTTGTTGATATTCACTATGTGGTACTCCCCATTTATGATCATTTCATAAGGAAATGTCTTGATGGCTCGCAGGCTGCAAGCTAGGGCATCATGCATTATTTATGAGCTCACTGTTTAATACTGGAATCGTTTACATCTTTACATTTGGAATGGTTGATGACTTGTGAGCTTTGAGAGCTAGGGCATCATTTCTATTACCTTCAAGGCATTATGTTAAGTGTTTGATCTCTCTTTATTTTTTTTTTTGTTGATATGGTGTAACTGGGGTTAGGGTTTCTCTAATGTCTTTACTAGATATAAGGACTTTCTTAGGATTTTTCCTAGCCTATTAGGGTTCACTTGGATACCCTAACCTATATAGGATCACAATCCTATCCTCCAACTACCCTACCTAGTTACACCAGTGAGTTTTCTTGCCAAACCAAGGGCTCTAGCTTATTGTCAAACTTGCATTTCCACCCAACATGGGTCTTTCTTGCTTCATGAGGAATGAGGGATGTTTTTGGATGTTTTTTGATCCCATTAAACCTTATTTCTCTAAATAAAATTATTTTAGTGACTCAATCTTACCAAACTGTCCACTTTACACCAAATAGGGCTATTAGAATTAGCCCTACAAATGAGTTTCTCTCCTTTTAACTCAACAATATCCTTAAGAAGGTGATAAAAAGATTTTATATCTGAGTGCCTTTTTGGGGGACCTTAAATATTTTGAAGGTTTCAACTCTTCAAACTATCCATACACTGGAAATTTACTTTTGGCCTAAAATTGAGGGTTTTAATTTGCTTTATACAGTCCCTTCTAGGGTCTCTCAAAAACCATACAAAATCCTAACTTGGGAAATCCTCCTCCTAGATTTTTAATCTTCACACATCCCTCTAATTGATTCCAAACTTGGATTGAAGCCTTCAATCCATTCAATCCACTGTATCTTGCTCACAAGCTCTGATGTTGCGTAACTGGGTGCTATCAAATCGCCCAAGGCATCATTGTAAAAATAATAAAATTTGTTTCTGGGGTCCCTCCTCCTACACACATATCATACATCAAGTCCACTCCCAAAATCCAAAAACCAATAAAGTTTCTATGGTGGGAAAGGGAGTGGCAAGCACATCTTCATGAAGTGCTCAAACAGTGGTAGCATATTGCCTAAACACAAATGATTTTCAAAACCAATCAAAATGACTTCTTCCTAACTTGATTTTTAAATGAAAAATGTCTACATATACATGATAAATAATATTCTGAGGTTAGATCATGAACTTAAATCCATTAACCCTTACATGCAACCAAAAAGCAACAAGAGGACTGTCAAACTGAGACAACAGATTGACACAACACTAAAGCTCTTCAAAACATAAGAAAATGACCTCCTCCAAAATTGTGGCCTAAATGAAAAATACTTTTAAGATAATAAAGAACACTAATATATCATTAAAACATAGATTATAATTCACTTTATCGTTCATACATGCATAAAATAGTGACTCTGCAAAACTATAGCAATTTCAACAGTCAGTAAGGAAATCCTTCAAAGCATGATTGTCATGAACTCAAATCCAACCCAGTTGTGAAAATAAAATAAGTATCCTAATCATAAGAACAAGGATCAACAATAAAAATGATATCTTCCTTCCAATTTCACATTCATGCAAATGAAAACATAAAAATTGTGATTGTCTTTCAATGCACCATTAAAATTCGTTCATTCAATCTCTTGGCAATTGTTACAAATGATTTCTCATGGTTTTGGATAGGTTTTGCACTTCCTAAGTAACCTTAATTCATGTATTAAGGCATTACATTCATCATTTCCTCACGCAACTCGTTCTGCAACACATTCTTGAAAATTGTCATGCAATCTTCAAAAGTTGTCATGGCAACTTTTTTCTTTTCTTTTGTCTTTTGGATTTTTCCTATTGAGTAGGAATTGGGATCTTTTTGGGGAATTTATTAAGGAATATTAATGATTTATAAGCATCATTTGGCCTCTCGGCCATCATTCTTCCATCTTTTCCCATTTTAGCACTTTTTGGCCAAGTTGACAACTTTTGCAAGAAAATGACAAATTTTGTTATATCACTCCAACCTTTGAGGTTTGTTCTCCAATTTTTTACATATGGCATATGACCATCCTAAAATTCATTAAAAAAAAATCCTAATCTATTCAAGTCCCGTTTCCGCTCTAGGACTCATCTTTGCAACATTGGCAAGAGAACATACAAGACAACTCTTAAGCAACTATCTAGTCATGCACTGACCTAGTCATATCCATATTAGGGAAACAAAGAAACAAGGACCTTCTAAGGTTCACACAAACTCTCCTAACTTGGATAGAGTCATTAAATGAAAAAATAAAATAGCAAGAAACTAAGGGGTTGAGCTAGGTGTGCTCATGCACCATAATCCCCCAAACAAAAGAAAGGTTAATCCATCCTTGGATTGAGCATGCTTGAATCAATGCCCAACCTTTTGAACTCTATTTATCTGATCTAAGTAGCATTGAAATCTTCTTTTTCATGCCATTTGACAAGGTGCTCGCAATAGTCTTTGTTCCTAGTCTTCTTGTAGACCCTTGAGTCTAGTATCTTTTCAGCTGTCATAGATGGAGTAGGGTTTAATTTTAGATCTCTTACCTCTTGTATTACCTCTTGAAGGTTCTGATCAGCATCTTGAGTGGGTCCTTTGTATGCTACCAAATCTACAATGTTAAAAACTAGTGATAGCCCAATGTCTTCAAGAAGCTCCACCTCGTATGCATTGTTTCCATATTTTGCAAGTATCTTGCATGGACCCAACCTCTTCATCTGTAGCTTGTGAGGAACACCTATTTGTAGCCTATGTTTTTTCAAGTGTACCATCACAAAGTCTCCAATCTGAAACTGAACATCCCTCTTTGTTGCATCCACCTTTTTCTTCACCTTTTCAACATTTTTAGTCAAGTTATTTCTCACACTTTCATGGACTTCTCTCATGGAATAATAAAAGTCCTCAACATATCCACTACCATGCATTCCTTCCTTCAATTCTTGAAGTTCCAAAATCCCTCTTGGGTGAAATCCATAAACTATTTCAAAAGGACTCTTACTAGTTGATTTGTTCACTGTATCATTGTATGCATATTCAGCTTGTCCAATGAGTTGGTCCCATGCTTGACCATACTCCTTTGTGAGTAATTTTAGGTAGTTACCAAGGATCCTATTAGCCACCTTTGTTTGGCCATCTGTCTGTGGATGGTAGGTAGATCCAAAAGACAAGTTAGTGCCAAGCTTTTGCCATAAGGTCTTCCAAAAATGGCTCATGAATTTGGTGTCCCTGTCTAAAAAAATACTAAGTGGGAGTCCATGGATCCTCACCACTCCACTGAAAAAAATTTGAGAAATGTTACAAGCATCATGAATAGTCTTGCAAGGTATAAAATTTTCTTGCTAAATTTGTCCACAACAACATAAATACTATCATATCCTTGCCTTGTTCTTGGAAAACTAGCTACAAAATCCATGCTTATGCATTCCCATGGTCTGGCTGGGATTGGAAGTGGCTGATAAAGACCTCCATTGGAGGATGTGCCCATTTCTTTTTGGCATACTACACAACTCTCAACATGTTGTCTAACATCCCTATTCATTCTAGGCCAAAAATAGAACCTAGTGACTAGCTCTTGAGTTTTGTTGACTCCAAAATGACCACTAAGTGCCCCATTATGTTTTTCTTGAATCAAATTTTCCCTCATAGACCCTCTAGGAACACAAATCTGACCTCCTTTAAACAATAAATCATTCTGCAAAGTATAGTCAGAAAAATCAACATGAAAGTTGTTTTTAAACTCCTTGCATACCTTGTAGATTTGGGAAAAATCTTCATCTTCAGCATATAAGTCTTTGAAGCCATCAATACCTATAATTTGTAACTGAACTTTTTGGACTGTGAGCATCCTTCTAATCAATGCATCATCAACCTTATTTTGTACTCCCTTTTTATCCTTGATATTGAAAGTGTAGGCTTGGAGGTACTCCACCTACTTCATGTGTTTGCTGCTGAGTTTGTCATGAGAGTTAAGGAAGTTGAGAGCTTGGTTATACGTATATACTATGAAATCCTTTGGAAGAAAGTAGTGCCTCCACTTCTTGAGTGCTTGGACTAGAGCATACAACTCTAAGTCATAAGAAGAGTACTTCTTCTTTGCATCATTTAGCTTCTCACTATGGAAATCTATGGGTCTTCCTTCTTGGCTTATGATAGCCCCCATAGCCACAATACTTGCATCACATTCAACTATTAAAATCTTATCAAAGCTTGGAATAAATAGAGTAGGAAACTCTACTATCTTCTCCTTGAGTGTTTCAAACCCTTTCTTAGATTGTGGTGTACATTAAAACTTTGTCTTTATCCCACCTCTAATGGTGTCTAACATAGGTGCACAAATCCCACTAAAATGTCTAATAAACTTTCTTTAATACTGATCTAAACCATGAAAACTTCTCACCTCAATTGCAGCCTTGGGAGTAGGCCAACTTAGAATGGCATCCACCTTTTCTTGGTCCATTTTGAGGTCACCCTGAGACAAAACAAAACCAAGATATACAAGCTCCTACTTCGTGAAGTCACACTTCTCCAAATTGATCATTAGTTTTTCATCATACAATTTCTTGAAAACAAATTTTAAATGCTTAATATGCTCCTCAGTTTTTCTGAAAACCAAAATGTCATCTAGGTAGACAACAACAAACTTACCAATGCATTCTACCAATACCTTGTTCATAAGCCTCATAAAAGTTGAGGTAGCATTAGATAAACCAAATGGAATTACAATCCATTCATACAAACCTTCTATAGTTTTGAAGGATTTCTTCCATTCATCTCCTTCATTTATCCTGATTTAGTGGTAGCCACTCTTAAGGTCAATCTTGCTGAAGTACTTTGCCTCCCCTAAATAGTCCATTGGGTCTTCTATTCTAGGTATTGAGAGCCTATACCTAATGGTGATTCTGTTAATGGCTCTAGGATAAATTTAAAGTCTCCAAGATCCTCCTTTCTTGGGTGCTAAAATAGTAGGGACTGCACATGGGCTTATGCTCTTTCTAATTAGGCCTTGGTCCAATAACTCTTGGATTTTCTTGGCTATTTCCTCATTTTGTTGAGGGGTCATCTTATAGGAAGTTTTGTTGGTTAAGGTAGCTCCTAGAATGAAGTAAATATTGTGGCTAACAAGTCTCTTAGGAGGTAGGGGAGTGGGCTGACCATCATTCACAATGTCTCTATACTCTTCAAGCATTTCTTGCACTTCACTTGGTATCTCTGATTTATTGACAACATCTTCACTCTTTGGCTTCAACACTAATGCAAACCCAACTCCTTCTCCTTCTCCTAGGGTATTAAAGAACTCTTTCTCACCAACCATGAGCACACTTGGACTTGATGTCTTCACCTCTCCTTCTATCAGGGTCTGAATTTTGAAAGTCGCTCCATCTTTCTTGAATGAGTATGCATTCTTGGTTCCATCATGCATGGATTGCCTATAAAATTTCCATGGCCTTCCAAGTATAAGGTGGCATGCATCCATAGGAATAATTTCACATAGAACTCTATCCTTATAATTTAAAATGGTGAACTCTACCCATGCTTGTTCTCCTCCAAACACATGTTGTCCTTTGTTGAGCCATGTAACCTTGTATGGGTTGTCATGTGGAATCCTCTTCAAATTTAGCTTGGTGGTTTCTTCTTCACTAATGATGTTATCAGTTGAGCCCAAGTCAATGATGACTCTACACACCTTTCTTGTGATCTTGCACTTCACTCTAAAGAGTGCTCTTCTTTGGCTTGGTTCTTCTCTGCTTGGCTCCCTGATTAATGTACTCTTTATCATGAGGATCTCACCTTCCTCTGATTCTAAGGGTACCTCAGATGGCTTGCTTCTGCAACTTGAATCTTATTATACATAGTTAACTCTTTTCACACTTCCTTGAGAAGTAAAACCCTTTTCAGCACACCTATATGCAGGATGCCCTAGCTAGTTGCAATGGTAGCATTTCATGGTGGAAAAGTAGGATGCTTATCTTCCTTGGTTGTTGCTTCTCCTTCCTCTCCAACTAGTTGTTAGTAATAACTGAGGGGGGGGGGGGGGGGGGGAGGNGGTGAATCAGTGGCCTAAAAAAATTATCCTTTTAAACTTCAATCCACCAATTAATACTCCTTAGATTATTAAGTCCCTACAAGATGTGTGCCTTTGAAATACTTGAAAAACAAATGACTATCTGTCAGTTTACCTTGTCTGTCCTTCTTCTCCTTGATAACTAATAAGTAGTAAAACTTATTTACCGATGCTCAGTAAATATGCAGAGTATACTAGTCAAATTAAAAATGCATATGTGAAATGTAAAACACTAAAGTAATAAACCATACACACATAACACAAGGATTTTAACATGGAAACCCTATTAAGAGAAAAACCTCTGGGACCGGTACCCAAAATTTTCACTCTTCTAAAGTGAGCCCTATTAGGAGCCAACCCTGTTAAAGGTTACAAACACACTATTAAGTGCGACCTTGTTAGATGATTTTTATACATAGATTGTCACTAAGTATCTGGCATCTACACTACCATCCTTGAATCAGTCTCATGACTGTCAATAGGCTTTATGCTAATCTTACTACCATCCTTGAATCAACCTCCTTCTTAGACTATTAATAGGCTTTAGGTAAGACCGATGCTACTATCATGAGTCAACCTTCTGGTAATCTGTTAGTATATACCTCAATTACAAAAGAATGTTAAGTCCTTCTTTGTTAAGAGACTTAATGCTTCAATGGTTAAACTAAAACACAATGACCTATTTCTAATGCAACTTGAATTGTAGATATTCAAATCTATTTACATATATTACCTTTTTGATCAATGTATCAATTAAATTCCTTTGTACTTAACTCAATCTTCTCTATGATGCTGTGCTTCACTGTGTCGGTGTCTACAGAATTCTTTAGCTCTCCCTTAGTTTGATTGATCAGGACTGTATGAAGTTTAACCTTCATCAGTTTCTCTTCAGTAGCTTCTATCAATTCACTTCCCTGTGTATCTGAGTGAATGTAGAAATGAATTATGCTTGTCTCTTATATAGACATGATATTCCTTAATTCTTGGTTCTTGATTCTTGATTCTTGGCATGAAAAATAATCCAGCCAAATTGATTTATGGCTTTAACTCTTGATTTATATCATAGTTATCTTCTTGCCAGCTGTATAAATCATCTTTAAATCACTTACTTAACTATGGTTGAATAAAAGAAATAAAACAACCAGTTAAGTCTATCCTTAAGCTCTGCTAGCTAGATATTTTGTCATTTTCTAATCTCTCTGTCTTGTCGGTCAATTCTACAGTTCGTCACCGGTGACAACTGTGAGTTCCATCGGTACGACTTCAGTTAGCTTTGGGATATCTGTCCATTAGGCATCATTGGATATTTCTCATTGGGAAACACTTTTTTTAGCTTGTCGGGCATCCTGTGATTCTTCTTCATCAGGAAACACTATCTTCTAATCGCCGGGTATCATTGTGACTTTATCTCTGTCTTTATTGATGGTGTGCACTCCACTAGTGTAGTTTGTCACTTGGTGAATACTTGAATTTTATGCATTGTTGAAAGCATAACCTCTGTTCCATTGATTCTCTGAATTCTTTGGCATTATGTATATGACCATACAGATGATATCAAGTTGACATCAATGACAATACAAACAATTAACTAATTTAATGTCTTGCATCATCTTCAACTTAACATTGTCAAACATTCAATCAGTTACATGTCATCAATCTCTCCCTTTGGAATTGATGGAGACATACTATATTATCACACTATACTATTTCTAATACAACATGAAATACAATTTTTGAGATTCATCAAATTACCAAATAGTTTGTTTTGATAACTGATAAAAATTTCTGACCGCTGGTAAGCTCTATGTTAGCTTAGATTTGATTCTTGTAGCTTTCCTGTTTCTTCTTCTGATGTGTTGTGATCTCTGTTGGTGTCAATTTTCCTTTACTTCTTTGATGTCTTTGTCTTGTATTTGCAACTTTTATGCAAATACTCTCCCTATGGATATGATCTCTCCCTATTTTGAGTAATCTGATAATGAATAGTTTCTAATGATAATATGGATACATTCTCTCCCTTTGACATTAATGCCAAATAATTTTTTCACACATATCTAACATTCTGTCAAAGAATGTTTTCTATCCATAATATATTCCTTGAATTTCCCTTATCCATCATCAATATAACAGTTTTCTCTAGTTCTCTTTCTGATATATACCTTTTTGTATATAGATGTAGCTTTAAAGTTCAGCTTTTGCTTGCATCAATCATGAATGATATTCTGATAATATATGGCTAATGCAACTTTGAGTCCTTTTACTGATTGTTAGACATGGGTTTGACCTCTAGTCTTTTCCTCAGGTACTCAAATGTATCCTTGGGCAGTGGCTTGGTGAAGATATCAGCCAATTGTTCTTTTGATTGCACATATTCAAGTATCACCTCTTTTTCTTGAACTTGTTCTCTTAAATAATGATACTTGATGGAAATGTGTTTATTCTTTGCATGCATGACTGGATTCTTGGAAATATTTATTTCATTGGTGTTATCACAATAGATAACTACTGGTTCTATGATTTTCATATGCATACCTTCTAGCAATTGTTTGATCCATGCAATATTTGAGCAGTTTGCAGCAACAACAACATATTCTGCTTCTGTAGTAGATTGAGAGATGCATCCTTGCTTCTTGCTAATCCATGTGACAAGTCTATCACCCATAAAGAATGCTCCTCCAGTTGTGCTCTTCCATTCATCAAGATTTCTAGCCCAATCAGCATCGATAAACACTTTTAGTTCAAATTTTCCTTCTCTTCTATACCATAAGCCAAATTCCTCAGTATTCTTTAGATATCTTAGAATTCTTTTCACAGCAGTCATATGTGATTCCCTGGGTTAGCAGAAAATCTAGCAATAATTCCTACTGCATGTGCAATATTTGGTTTAGTGTGTACAACATACATGAGTTTCCCTATCATTGATCTGTATAGAGTCTAATTTACCTCTGTTGTCTTGTCTTCCTTTGTCGATTTGCATCAAGTAGCCATCGGTGTTCCAACAGGTTTGGAATCTTCCATCTTGAATATTTTAAGAACTTCTTTGATGTATTTGGACTATGTAATTAAAATACCTTCACTTTGTTGAATGATCTATAGACCAAGAAAGAACTTGATCTCTCCAAACATAGACATATCAAATTCTTTGCTTGTCTCATCAAAAAATAATTTGCATAGCATATCATTGCCTCCAAATATGATGTCATCAACAAATATTTCAGCAATCAAAGTGTTAGCATTAGTATCTTCTTTTAAATAAAGATTATTGTTTTCACTAGTCCTCATGAATCCAA
>MU224406.1:601241-613482 GCA_018584345.1 Thuja plicata | reverse complement strand
TGCAGCCACTATCTATAATCCAGATATCATTCTTACTAATCTTAGATATGAGTGTAGTTTCTTCATACCTTTCATCTTCATCTGAATCATCCTTCATAGCTACAAACACTATCTCAACATCATCATCCGGTTTGGTGTCAGTATCTTCATCTTTGCAAGAAGCTAGATAGCTAGCCTTCTTTCCTTTGTCCTTGAAATCTCGGGTATCACTTCTTTCTGATCATTGGTAACCTCTGTAATCTTTGTTATCACCTCTATCAGATTTCTTCTCAAAAGATCTGTTGTCACTTCTGTCATCTTTTCTTTTGTTAAGACATCTTGCAGCAAAGTGTCTAATCTCTTTACAATTAAAACATACAAGTGGTAACTTGCCTTTGTATTTACCTTTGCCTCTTAGCATTCTTCTTGCCATGAGTGCTTCAATTTCATCTAGATCTTCTTCTTCACTTTCACTTTCACTTTCTCTTCTAGATGAGTGTCTCTGACTAGATTTGTTTATTCTCATAAAAGACTTGAATGTAGACTCTAAGCTTAGTAAGACACTATTATCAAAGTTATTCATCTCAAATGAAATTAGTCTACCAATCAGGCTATCAAGAGTGACTGTATTATTTTCTATTGCTCTCATTTCTTGAATAGCAGAGACTCTAATAGCATATATAGGCAATAAGGCTCTTAGGGTTTTACTTACCACTGTCTCCTCTTCAAGTGTACCTCCAATGCCTCGTATAGCATTGACTATTTCTTTTATTCTTGTGCTGTACTGTGTGATGTTTTCACCTTCTTTCATTCTGAGATCATCAAACTTTCCTCTAAGGCTTTCTTCCTTAGCTCTCAGAACGTTTGCATCACCTCCATGTACAAGTTTTAATTTGTCCCACATTATTTTTGCATTTTTGCAATCTTTGACATCCTCAAATTCAGCATCAAAGAGTGAGGCTAAAAGCTCTATAACCATGGAGTTATGTTCATGATTTACTCTCAATTGATCTACTGTCAATGGTTCTATAGGAAACACATATGCAGTATCTAAGTATTGAGTAATATCATTTCCAATACCTGATAAGTGAAGCTTTATCTTGCTTTTCCATGAAGCAAAGTTGTCCTTGTCCAACTTGGGCACATCTCGTCTGTTCATCTTGTGATCTTTACTTAGGTCTTGAAACCTTCCTTCTAAGCACACAAGCTTTGATACCAATTTTTAGTAATAACTGAGAGGGGGGGGGTGAATCAGTGGCCTCAAAAATTTATCCTTTTAAACTTCAATCCACCAATTAATACTCCTCAGATTATTAAGTCCCTACAAGATGTGTGCCTTTGAAATATTGAAACAAATGACTGTCTGTTGGTTTACCTTGTCTGTCCTTCTTCTCCTTGATAACCAATAAGCAGTAAAAATTATTTACCGATGCTCAGTAAATATGCAGAGCATACTGATCAAATAAAAAATGCATATGTGAAATGTAAAACACTAAAGTAATAAACCATACACATAACACAAGTATTTTAACATGGAAACCCTATTAAGGGAAAAACCATTGGGACCGGTACCCCAAATTGTCACTCTTTTGAAGTGAGCCCTGTTAGGAGCCAACCCTGTTAAAGGTTACAAACACACTATTAAGTGCGACCTTGTTTGAGGATTTTTATACATAGATTGTCACTAAGTATCTGGCATCTACGCTACCATTCTTGAATCAGTCTCATGAATATCAATAGGCTTTATGCTAATCTTACTACCATCCTTGAATCAACCTCCTTCTTAGACTGTCAATAGGCTTTAGGTAAGACTGATGCTACTATCATGAGTCAACCTTCTGGTAATCTGTTAGGATATACCTCAATTACAAAAGACTATTAAGTCCTGCTCTGTTAAGAGACTTAATGCTTCAATGGTTAAACTGAAACACAATGACCTATTTCTAATGCAACTTGAATTGTAGATATTTAGATCTATTTACATATATTACCTTTCTGATCAATGTATCAATTCAATTCCTTTGTACATAACTCTTTCTACTTTGTGATGCTGTACTTCATTATGTGTCGGTGTCTACAGAATTCTTTAGCTCTCCCTTAGCTTGATTGATTAGGACTGTATGAAGTTTGACCTTCATCAATTTCTCTTCAACATCTTCTATCAATTCACTCCCCTATGTATCTAAGTGCATGCAGAAATGAATTATGCTTGTCTCTTATATAGACATGATATTCCTTAATTCTTGGTTTTTGATTCTTGATTCTTGGTGTGAAAAACAATCCAGCCAAATTGATTTATGACTTTAACTCCTAATTTATCTCATGGTTATCTTCTTGCCAACTGTATAAATCATCTTTAAATCACTTACTTAACTGTGGTTGAATAAAACAAATAAAACAACCAGTTAAGTCTATTCTTAAGCTCTGCCAGCTAGATATTTTGTCATTTTTTGATCTCTCTATTTTGTCAGTCAATTCGGCAGTTCATCGCCGGTGACAATGGCCAGTTCCATTAGTACAACTTCAGTTAGCTTTGGGATATGCATCCATTGGGGATCATTGGATCTTTCTTGTTGAGAAACACAATTTTTAGCTCGTCGGGCATCCTGTGATTCTTCTTCGTCAGGAAACACTATCTTCTGATCATCGAGTATCACTGTGACTTTATCTCTATCTTTACTAATGGTGTGCACTCTGCTGGTGTAGTCTATCACTTGGTGAATACTTGACTTTTATGCATTGCTGAAAGCATAACCTCTATTCCATTGATTCTCTAAAGTCTTTGGAATTGTGTATATGACCATACAGATGATATCAAGTTGACATCAATGAAAATACAAACCATCAACTGATTTAATGTCTTGCATCATCTTCAACTTAACATTGTCAAACATTCAATCAGTTACATGTCATCACTAGTGGTAGAGCCTCTACCTCTACTGAAACCTCCTCTACTTGAGTTTCCTTCTTGGTTTTAAGCTAGCTTGCAGCTTTCACTTTGTTTCCTTGAGTCTGATCCTCTTCCACCATAGCCTCTTTTTCCTCTTCCTTCTCTACCTCTACCTCTTCCTTTGAAGTTTTTTTCTGATCTCTTTTTGTTCTTCTCTTCCACCTTCAATGCAAGTTGGAAACACTTATGGACTATTGTAGGAGTCCACAAACTGATTTCCTCTTGGATATTCCATTTTAGGCCTCCAAGATATCTAGCCACCTTGATAGTCTCTTCCTCTTGAACTCTTGACCTCAAGAACAACTTCTGGAATTCTTCAGTGTATGTAGCCACATCCAAATCTTTCTGCTTCAAATTCTGCCTCTTCTTGTGTAACTGGATTTCATAATCCTCAGGTAGGTATTGTTCTTTCACCTTATTTAACATGCATTTCCAATTTGAAATTGTATTCTTACCCATCTTATCCCTCTCTTCTTGGAGGTACTTCCACCATGTTAAGGTTGAACCTCTTAACCTTGACTTTGCAACTTTTACCTTCTGTGCTTCAGTTATGCCCTCACATTCAAAGTGTTTCTCAATGCCTTCTATCCATTCCATAACTAGTTCACTGTCCATTTTCCATTAAACCATGGAATTCCTTCAAGAATTTTTCCTCCTATGCCTTTGAGATATTTTAGGAATGGCTCCTCATTCATTGGAGGGTCTGGTTCAAGTATCATGTCTTTTTCATCAACTTTCTGCTTCCCTTTGCTACTACTGACTTCATCTCCATCTTTGTTTTTAGTTGCATCTGCAACTTCTTGAAGTTTTTCCTTCATCTCATCTAGGGCTTCTTCAAGGAGTCTACTCCTTTCCATTTGATCCTCTATTACCTTCTTCTACTCATATACTTCCTTTGCAAGCTCTGCATTTGTGACCATCTTGTTTTCACCTACTGATACTTTTGGCTGAAACATCTACCACAAGCCCAATCAATTTAAGCTCTGATAACAATTTGGTGTAACTAGGGTTAAGGTTGCTCTAATGTCCTTTATGTATATAATGAATTTCTTAGGTTTTATCCTAGCCTATTAGGGCTCACTTGGATACCCTACCCTGTATAGGATCACAATCCTTACCTAGTTACACCAATGAGTTTGCTTGCCAAACCAAGGGCTCTAACTTATTATCAAACTTTCATTTCCACCCAACATGGGTCTTTCTTGCTTCATGAGGAATGAGATATGTATTTGGATGTCATTTTATCCCATTCAACCTCTTGACTCCAAATCAAACGAGTTTAGTGATTCAATCTTACCAAACTATCCACTTTGCACCAAATAGGGCTACTAGAATTAGCCCTACAAATGAGGTCTTCTCCTTTTTAACTAAACAATATCCTTAATAAGGTGACAAAAAGATTTGATATCTGATTACCCTTTTGGGAGACCTTCAATATTTTTAAGGTTTCAACTCTTCAAATTACCCGTACACTGGAAAGTTACTTTTGGCCTAAAATTGAGGGTTTTAATATGCTTTAGATAGTCCCTTCTAGGGTCCCTTGAAAACCATAACAAATCCTTACTTGGAAACTCCTCCTATATTTTTACTCTTCACACATCCCTCTTCTTTATTCCAAACTTGGATTGAAGCCTTCAATGCATTTAATCCACTGTATCTTTCTCACAAGCTCTAATGTTGCATAGCCAGGTGCTATCAACTCACCTAGGGCATCATTGTAAAAATGATAAAAAAAAATTTTGGGGCCCCTCCTCCTGCACACATATCATACATCAAGTCCACTCACAAACTCTAAAAACCCATAAATTTTCTATGGTGGGAAAGGGAGTGACAAACACATCTTCATGAAGTGCTCAAACAGTGGCAACAAGCTGCCTGAACACACATGATTTTCAAAACCAATCAAAATGAATTCTTCCTAACTTTATTTGTAAATTAAAAATGTCTACATATTCATTATCAATAATATTCCAAGGTTATATCATCAAATTCAATCCATTAACCCTTACATGCAACCAAAAATCAACAAGAGGACTGTCAAACTGAGACAACAGATTGACACAACACAAAAGCTCTTCAAAACATAAGAAGATGACCTCCTCTAAACTTTCAGCCTAAATGAAAAAGAATTTTAAGATCATGAATAACATGAAGATATCACTAAAACATATATTCTAATTCACTTTACCCTTCATGCATGCATAAAATAGTGACTCTGCAAAACTGTAGCGATTTCACCAGTCAGTAAGGAAATCCTTCAAAGCATGATTGTCAAGACCTCAAATCCAACCCTGGTGTTAAAATAAAATAAGTATCCTAATCATAAGAACAAGGATCAATAATCAAAATGAGATCTTCCTTCCAATTTCACATGCATGCAAATGAAAACATAAAAACTGTGACTGTCGTTCAATGCACCATTAAAACTCGTTCATTAAATCTCTTGGAAACTGTTACAAATGCTTGCTCATGGTTTTGGATAGGTTTTACACTTCCTAAGTAAGCTTCCTTCATGGATTGAGGCATTAAATTCACCATTTTCTCACCCAACTCAGTCTGTAACACATTCTTGAAAATTATCATGCAATCTTCAAAAGTTGTCATGGCAACTTTTTTCTTTTCTTTTGTCTTTTGGCTTTTTCCTACCAAGTAGGACTTGGGATATTTTTGGGGTGTTTATTAAGGAATATTAATTATTTCTAAGCATTATTTTTCCTCTCAGCCATCATTCTTCCATCTTTTCCCATTTTAGCACTTTTTGGCCAAGTTGACAACTTTGGCAAGAAAATGACAAATTTTGTTAGACCACTCCAACCTTTGAGGTTTATTATCCAATTGTTTACATATGGAATATGACCATCCTCAAAGTCATTCAAAAAATATCTTAAGCTATTCAAGTCCCCTTTCCACTCTAGGACTCATCTTTGCAACATTGGCAAGAGAACACACAAGACAACTTTTAAGAAACTATCAAGTCATGGACTAACCTAGTCATATCCCTCTTAGGGGAACAAAGAAACAATGACTTTCTAAGGTCCACACAAACTCTCCTGACTTGGCTAGAGTTAGTACATGCCAAAATCAAATAGCAATAAAGTAAGGGGTTTAGCTAGGTGTGCTCTTGCGCCATGATATTCACTATGTGGTACTCCCTGTGTGTGATGTGTTTGATCTCTCTTTATTTGTTTTGTTGTTGATATTCACTATGTGATACTCCCAGCTTATGATCATTTCATGAGGAAATGTTTTTATGGCTCGTGGGCTGAAAGCTAGGGCATCATGAATTGTTTATGAAATTGGGGAAGGGAGCTTTGGAAGAGTGTATTTGGGTAGCTTGAAAAAGAAAGATGTCGCAATAAAGAAAATAAAATGTGCAGGGAGAGACAACAAGAAATTTTATTTGGTGTATGAATATTCTTCTTGTTTAGAAATATTATTCAAAAAATTCTTTTCCCTATAACTATCTATAACCATTCTTATTTTTTTGGGGTTGTCCAAAATTCCCTCTCACACTTTAAAATTCAAGCTTACCTACAAAAATTAATTTCATTAGTAAACTACTGCAACATGTTAGGAGAAAATAGGAGGGATGAAATCCCAATGCAATCTTCCACTTGTTCCATTGATTGTTGCTCCTAATAGGTAGGTGACAACAATAGGCTTAGGAGAAATAAATATTACAACACTGGCTAACAACGGCATGTGTCACTACATCATCTCTATCATTGAAAATCACACCCTTTTTTTTTTTTTTCCTTCAATAGTAGACCCATCATATCTCCTTCTCCTAACATTGTCATACTAAACTAAAAGATACACATGACACGATGAAAGTGAAAAATAATGTTTCTCTTGAAACAAGTCTACCAATCGTTCATTATTTAAACCAAAATTACCACTTGTAATTTTTTTATGCATTAGAAAATAGTGAAAATTGCATATTGTAGATGTATTAGAAGAGGGTATTCAATCAAGAATAACAATTGACTCAAATAGATACACTATTAATAGTCAATCAAGAGGTGTATGTCCAGGTAACCGGACATAATAATCTAGCCAAAATAACCCTGGACACAATAACCCCGCCATAATAACCCAAGGACACAATAACCCAAGGTCACAACAACCCAATAACCCCGCCATAATAACCCAAGGTCACAACAACCCATGGACAAAATAACCCATGGTCAAAATAACCCATGGACAAAATAACTCATGGTCATTTTATATCAAGTTAGTATGTTAAAAAGGGATTGTGAGGCACCATAGAGGATATTTAGGTCATTTTTAGACCATATATTCATTATATACCCCGAAAATAGCCTTAAAACATCTTTAATTTGCTTCAATAACTTATAAAATCATAAATAATTATAGAAATAAAGACAAATTCATGGGAATAAGATAAATAAGAGTTATTATGAAAAGATGAGAATCGTAATGATGAGAATCATTTTTAATAGTCACCACGGTAATGATGAGAATCATTTTTTAATATTCACCACCATAGTAATGATGAGAATCATTTTTTTAATTTTTCACGACAGTAATGATGAGAATCATTTTTTAATATTCACCACCACACAAAATTTGCAATTACTAAAATAATATGAAAATTGGTTTATACCATCAATATATATCCCAAGAAAATATGGGAAATATTTCCACTCATTTATATTCTTATGACCAACAAAACAAGATCCACTTATACACAAGTACTTGTAAAATTAAAACAACTTCAACCTGATCTAAACCCAAAAACTATACTTATTGATTTTGAATTAGATTTCAAGGGAGATATTTCTAAAAAATTTCCAAATGTCACTATTCAGAGATGCTTTTTCCATATCTCTCAGTGCTTGTAGAGGAAAGTTCAAGAAGAAGGTCTACAAACACGTTACAGTGTCGATGGCATATTTTCATTTGAGATCAAAAAACTTGTTGCATTAGCTTTTGCACCTCAGATATATGTAATCAATGCATTCAAAACACTTATACAATCTCCTTACTATATAGAACATGAGGAGACTTTTGAATCCATAATAGATTATTTTGAAGACACATGGATTGGAAGACTAACTAGAAGAGGCAATAGATGGTCACCCAAGTTTCCAATCACAATGTGGAACTGCTATTCAACTATTCAAGATGATCTTCACAAAACCAATAATTCTATTGAGGGATGGCATAGAGGATTTAGTGAATTGCTTCAATCATCGCATAGCTCAATCTGGAAATTCATCAAAGAAGTGAAAAAAGACTAGGGTCTCCAAGAGACTAAAATAGAGAAATATATGGCTGGACACACTACACAACCAAGCAGGAAAAATACCATGAACTCAAAGAAAGACTAAAAAGACTAGTTGATGGTTATGACAATAATAATATTTTATATTATATAAGAGAAATTTATCGTAATTTGACACTTTAATTGAAAATTAGAATTTTTTTTTTAAAGAAATATACTTATAATTTATAAATGTTGTTTTCCTTTCTCTATAATCTTATGGGGTTATTTTGTCCATGGGTTATTTCGGATTGGGTTATTATGACCCTAGGTTATTTTGTCCTCGGGTTATTGTGGCCGGGTTATTATGTCCTGTAATCGTATATCCATGCTCCACAATTGGATAACCACCTTCATTATTCCTAACAATGTTTTATAGGTTTTTGTTGAAATATGATAGCTTCGGTTATATATATATATATATATATATACTGACATATGTATACACACATATACATTTATTTGTATATATATTCATATCATCATTTGCAATAAATTATAGAAATCGATGATCACTTATATATAACTGATTGAAATCTACTATATTCCAAGTATATTATGGATCTGCATTTAGAGGTAATTACATGTAGATTATTGGCATATCATGTTTTATATAGGATCCCGATTGAGCATCATTATTGGTGATCATTTCCAGATTGGATATTAATTATTTGTACAAGATAAATACAGATTGAACTTGGTAAGCATTTATGTTTAACAAGTAACAAACCCTGATTAGAGATCGGGTGTTTAGTTAAGATGAAAAGGCACAATTCATGAGACATTTCATGAACGAACATGCTTCCACTTTGTGGAGACATTTCCACTCATGGGATGTGTCTCTTCCTTATATATTTAATGCAAATTTGATCCATAATTAGAGACATTTAAATTAATAAATGTTCTTCTCTTGTAGATCAAATACCATTAATAAAAATGTAGACTTGTAAATTCATGATCAGTATTTCTTAATATTGATTTGGCATCAACTTCATATTTATCAAGTTCAATATTCTAATTATAATCTGCAAGAAAGTACAGTGATTGTAAGAATCATATTCTGAAAATAAGAAAGCCATAAATAGATCAAATCTAAAATAAATTTAATCATATTTAACATGGTATCAGAGCCTTTCTAAGGAAGATCCGATTAAATTTAAGATATCAAATTACCTTAAACCATACTCTCTCTTGAAATCACAATCATAATGCCAAGTGTTATCAGATTCAAGGATCATCTTGAAGGTGCAAATAAATTTACATCATGAATATTTATAGTCATGATGATTCTGAAAGTAAATAAGTTAGACTCATTTGTGAAAGAAACAAGACAGAACCAGAGAATGATCCAGAGAAAACTCAATGGATTGAGAACAATCAGAAAACTATGAAACTTATATTAGATGCAGTTAGGGACCATATAGTACCATTTCTATCTAAAAATGAGACTACATACCTAATGTTTAAATCCCTTGAAAGTAGTTCTAAAATTAAAAAGACCAGTAGGACCCTTATGTTGGAGATTTGATTCTGAGCAGTTGATTGATTGTATGTTTGTCATTGATGACAACATATAATAGACAATAGTAATTTTGTATGCACTTATCCAAATGATGATATGAAGACTTGTGTGGATAGATAAATGTTTTTGACATGTTTATTATGTTATGTTCATACACGTAGACCCAGATATGATGTTTTAGTAAAGTTATGTAATTTTGTTATTGGCAGTTACAATTTTGGAAGTGTAATGGTTTAGGGCTGACGTATATCACATGTTTCTTGAGTTGTGCCTATCTTCTATATGTGTGTGTGTATATTCATGTTTAGTTATAAGTTGATGATATTAATCCAAAGGCGCCAAATGTGTTTCAAGAAGATTACAAAGATAAAGTAAAATTGGTGAGGCCGACTTAGTGAAGCGTCGCGTCTATTCGGTTTATACTTGCGTGGATGTAATAATGTTTGTGTGCTTAGTAGAGCCAAGAAGGATGTTATGAAGAGTTGTCTTATAGGTCCCATGATCTCATACTATGAGGAAGATACTTATAGCAAGTCAAAGGTGACACGCTAAGTGTGAATGATACGGAAAGATAAGAAAGATGTACAGAGCAGATCATCAGAGTTGGTTCATTCATCAAGAGTCTATGTGAAGAAGAAGTGAAAGATTACAATACACTGGAACTAATCAAGATAGTAGGTCTACTCTATAGTTCATCATCAGATATAGTGCATATCAGTCATTCAGAAGGTTTTAGCCTTCACCATCAAGCAATGAGATTTTGGACAGTGAGTCCACCACCCCTAATAGGGTTATTTGTAAAAGACTCCTAACAGGGTCCGAGCCTTAACCAGGTCACTATACTTATTGCATTGTATTGTACAACTCCTAACAGGGTTGAAATATCTTCTAACAAGGATTACTACAAATAAGTATAGTTTATTGTGGGTGCTTATTCCCACTGGGGTTTTTACCATTTGGTTTCCCTGTAATTAAATTGTGTGTTACGTATTGTGTTATCTGATTAAGCATTTACTTGGTTGTATTCTAAAGTTAAAGAAGTAAAAAGAACTGAAGTTACTGATAACTGATTCACCCCCCCTCTCAGTTATCCTTTGGGACTATTCTAACAATTAGTATCGGAGCTAAGTGCCTTGGAGAAGAAGCCTAACAGCTTAAGGTAGATTAGATGTCTTACTTCAGAACAGAAAGCTCTAAGTTTGATGGAGAAAATTATTTGGATTGGAAAAACAAAATGATAACACACTTATAGTGTATTGGCTTTGAGATCTTTGAAATTTCTACACAAGAGGTTGTAATTCCATCTTTGAAAGACCTTGCAAAGGATGATGCTACTAATAGACAAAAGGATATATTCACACATAATGCAATTTCCAAAGAAGCCCTAATCAGTGCCTTATCTGACAGTGAATTTTCTGAAATCAAGAAAACTGACAGAGCATATACCATATGGAAGTATTTAGGAGACATATTTTTAGGAGATGTTCAAGAAAAGAATGCACGCAGGAAGACATGGAAGAAGAAATACAACAGTCTTGAGATGTTACCTGAAGAGAACATTAGAGCTTACAATCAAAGGATAAATGAAGTAGTATCTAGAATTAGGAACAATGGTGGTGAAATATCAGAAGAAGATATAATGGACAATTTTCTAAATAATTTGACATCAGACTATGAAAAAAAGATCAATATTCTAGAGGAAACTATGCAATTCTCACAAAAATTCAAGAGAGAGACTCTAATCAACAAAATCTCTGCATTTGAGATATCAAGATTGAAGACTGAACCTAAAAGTGAAACAACTTTCAAAGCCTCAGTCCATGGTAAGAAATCCTTACACATTCCTAGTCATAGTGAGAAGGAAGAAGTTGATGAAGAACTTGAAGAAATCATTGCTATGATTGCTAGAAGAGAAAAGAAAGGAAAAGGAAAATATGAAGGACAACTTCCATTCAAATTTTTTTCATGTAATAAAATAGGTCACTTTGCATCTAAATGTCCCACAAGAGTTAAGAAGTTTAGATCTGATTACATACCTAAATATAAGAAGGAATGTTATCATGCTGAAGAAGGTGTAACTGATGAAGATTTAGGAGAAGATGAAATTGGTTTCGTCGCCCTTAGAGATATGGAAAGGATGCTTGAGGAAATGGACATTGTAGATGAAAAGGAAGAACAAGAGCTAGCCCTAATTTCCAAAACAGACATCAGAACTGATTGGATCATTGACAGTGGCTGCTCTCATCATATGTCTGGTGACAAAGATAGATTTGTTCAGTTAGAAAAGTGTAAAGGTGGTATGGTTAGATTTGGAGATAACACTCCTAAACCTATCATAGGCAGAGGTTCTATCACTTTGGATGGAAAGAATAAGATAGATGATGTTCTATATGTTGATGGCTTACATCATAACTTGCTGAGTGTTGGACAGCTACTTGACAAAGGCTATCATTTGGAGTTCAAAGACAACAAGTGCATCATTAACAACAAGGATGGAGACATG
>MU224406.1:576473-598639 GCA_018584345.1 Thuja plicata | reverse complement strand
TCTTAAGAGAAAAGGTTGCAGACAAAGAAGTTAAATTGGACTATGTGAACACCAAAGAATAGTTGGTAGATATTTTCACAAATCCCTTATCAAAGGATACTTTTGAGTATCTCAAGGAGAAGTTGGGGGTAATTCCCTCTCCTAAGTCTATTTAGAAGAAGTAGCAAAGACATCAGTCATTAAGTGGCTGATGAATGGTCCACTACTCTACTTCTAGAGTAGTACCTGTGCCTAGAAGAACTATGGTGCCCTTTGCCATTGATGTCAAAGGGGGAGTATATAGTAAGGAGGAGTATGTACTAAGGGGGAGCATATACTCTAGGGGAGTATATAGATGGAACAAAAACACAGATAGAGGAACTGCAGCAGTTTAGAGAAATCTTTGATGAGGATATTGAGAAGATTGTAAAAGAAAGAGGACACCATGAATAGAGGATGTTTTTGATATCATATGTTTCCATCAATGTCAAAGGGGGAGATTGTTGGAGATTTGATTATGAGCAGTTGATTGATTGTATGTTTGTCATTGATGACAACATATAATACACGGTAGTAATTCTGTATGCACTTATCCAAATGATGATATGAAGACTTGCATGGATAGATACATGTTGTTGACATTTTTATTATGTTATGTTCATACACGTAGACCTAGATATGATGTTTCAGTAAATTTATGTAATTCTGTTATTGGTAGTTACAGTCCTAGAAGTGTAACGGTTTAGGGCCGACGTATATTACATGTTTCTTGAGTTGTGCCTATCTTCTATATATGAATGTATATATTCATGTTTAGTTATGATCTGATGATATTAATCCAAAGGCGCCAAATGTGTTTCAAGAATATTACAAAGATAAAGTAAAATTGGCGAGGCCGACTTAGTGAAGCATCGCGTCTATTTGGTTTATACTTGCACGGATGTAATAATTCTTGCATGCTTAGTAGAGCTGACAAGGATGTTATGAAGAGTTGTCTTATAGGTCCCATGATCTCATAATATGAGGAAGATACTTATAGCAACTCAAAGGTGACACGCTAAGTGTGAATGATACGAAAAGATATGAAAGATGTACAGAGAAGATCATCAGAGTTGGTTCATTCATCAAGAGTCTATGTGAAGAAGAATTGAAAGATTGCAATACACTATAAATGATCAAGACAATAGGTCTACTCTATAGTTCATCTTCAGATATAGTGCATATCTATTATTCAGAAGGTTGTAGCCTTCACCATCAAGCAGTGATCTTTTGGATAGTGAGTCCACCACTCCTAACAGGGTTATTTGTAAAAGAATCCTAATAGGGTCTGACCCTTAACTAGGTCACTATACTTATTGCATTGTATTGTACAACTCCTAACAGAGTTGAAACATCTTCTAACAAAGATTACTACAAACAAGTATAGTTTATTGTGGGTGCTAATTCCCACCGGGGTTTTTACCATTTGGTTTCCTCGTAATCAAATTGTGTGTTAAGTACTGTGTTATCTAATTAAGCATTTACTTGGTTGTATTCTAAAGTTAAAGAATTAAAAAGAACTGAATTTACTGATAACTGATTCACCCCCCCCCTCTTAGTTATCCTTTGGGACTATTCTAACACCTTACTCTAAAAAGGTAACTTGATCATGCACAGATGAAAAAGGGAGAATCTATTAATACATAAGTCACTAGTACATTTGAGTCCTTTTTTTGACGACTAATGATCAATGAGGTTGCTGCTATTAGATCATACATTAATACACTTACTAATTTGAATTTGAGCTCGGGCATCTTGCAATGTTATTTTTGTCATTGCATGCTTGCTGCTAATGTGCACTATATATTGTTTTATACACTGTTTATTTCATTGAGACCGTGAGCTTGGCATTTGTAATGTATTTTCTGTTATCGGATCAATGTTGCCATGTTGTTGAGGTTGTATATGCATTGAATCACCGCTGACATTCTATTTTGATAGAATGCTAGCTTGAAGATCTTGTGAGGTTTGAGATGTGAATTATTTTATCAAGATGTCCTTTTACTGATCTTGTATAAACATGTAAAGATGTAAAAGTTTCTTAAAAATTGTCATGTTGTCATGACAACATTTTCATTTGTAATGAATTTTTTTTGCAAATTGGTTGCAAGTTGGTTTTGGTCATTTTGAGGTTGAGGAATGATTATACATCCATAAATTTACCTATGTAGAAGACTTCAATTGACAACAAATTGGAAGAAATCACCTTATAGAAGACAAAAAAAAGGTTGATCCATTTTATGTGTGGTGGTAAGGGATTTTTAGGGTCTTTAAGAGTCCAAATCAATTTATTGGAAGCCATAAATCTCATAAAGCATGGTAAAAACATAAAGCTCATAAAGCATTGTAAAAGGGGGCCCTAACTATGGTAAAATGGGAAAGTTTCCACTTTGCACTTCTCTTTTATTGTGAAGCTTGAGCTCAATTTGGAAGCTTGGTTCCTTTTGATCTTCATATGACAGCTGCTAAGGAACTATCTTATAAAATACAAACAAACATTCTCTATCTCTTCTTGTCTTTGGGGCATCTGAAGCTTCAAGTCATACTTGACATCATCAGCTGACAACTTCACTATTTTGTCTTCAACAACATTTCCAGAAGAAGGAATTTGTGAGTGGTTTGGCTGTATTTGAAGCCAGGTAACTTGACTAAATTTAGTTATATTATTTTAATTTTCTTGTTGATATTGGGTTGTAACCATAATAAAACAAATTCATTTATCCTGTAAAACCATCTCTATCTAGCAAAACCACCTTGCCAGCACTTGGAAGGAACTATGCTACACTAAATTTCTTGTTTTATTTTGGAATTGTCTGTGCAGGTTTGTACTCATCATAGAGCTGAACGTGTGGATGGTAGATTTTTTTTTTGCGAGCTTCGTTCATGTTGACACAACTTTAATTGGTATTCAAAACCACTCTCCCTCCCTCTTTTGATTGTACTTTCTTATTTTATCTGAGGAAAGAGGTTTACGTTTTGGTTGTCCTGTAGCATTTGGACCATGCTTTTGTGGTAACTCTATACAACAAATTTCATTTTTTTATTTCATGTATACTATTAACAATATACAAAAGTCTAAAGGTGCATTGCATTTACCACAACACATTCCACCTGCATTTGTTTCAAAGTTTATAAACAACCCATGAGAACATATAGCTTTAGAAGGCCCATATGGGAAAAAATTCAATGTACAATTATAGTCTTGTATAGATAAACTAGAACTAGAATTTTAGCAAGGCTGGGAAAAGTTTGTGCATCATTATGAACTGAAGATGGGGAATTTTCTAGTGTTCAAATATGTTTCAAAATCTTTTTTTAAAGTGAATATATTCGATACAACATCTTGTGAGAAAAATCAAACAAAAAGGAAATCATCCTTTCTTGGTAAGAGATAGTTTTGTCCAAAAATATAGAGCTTTTTAAATTTGTATGTTCCATAACTAAATTTTATAGTAGCGATGAACTATATTTTCTTAAGAGGATTGGGATCAAGGCATTTGAGTTGCAAGGAATTATGGATTGTAATCAAGGCGATTTACTAGATAAACCCTCCTAATTTATCTGACTTGAAAGGAGCAGAAGACTCCATTGTCATGTGCTTATGAGAAGTTGAATTGCCTGCAACAAAAATTTACTTTATTGTTACAAAAATCCTCTTAATAAAATACAGTTCAAACGCTACTGCAGAAGTTAGTTATGGAACATTCAAATTTAAAAGCTCTATATTTTTGGACAAAACTATTTCTTACCAAGAAAGGACAATTTCCTTTCTGTTTGATTTTTATCACAAGCTGTTGTATCGAATATCTTCACTTTAAAAAAAGGTTTTGAAAAATATTTGAACACTAGAAATTTCCCCATCTTCAGTTCATAATGATGCACAAACTTTTCCTAGTCTTGCTGAAATTCCAGTTCTAGTTTATCTATACAAGACCATAATTGTACATTGAATTTCTACCTATCTGGGCCTTCTAACACCATATGTTCTCCTGGGTTGTTTATAAACTTTGAAACAAATGTAGGTGAAATGTGTTGTGGTAAACACAATGCACCTTTAGACTTTATAGATTGTTAACAGTATACATGAAATAAAAGAATGAAAAAATTGCTAAGTCTCCTAGCAAAAAAATTGTGCACAACAAAATATTGGATACATAAAAAGTGATAAGACATTCAAACAAAACTGGAATGAATATTGTAACAACATAAAAATATAGTAAGTTCATAGTATTGTAATTAATGAAGAGAAAAGAGAACAAGAATGCAAAATTAGGAATTTCTTGAAAAGTATAGAGGAGGACGCAAAAGAAAAAAGGAAGAGTATGGACGAAGACGAAAATAAGCCTATAAAATAATATAGTGTTGGAAAAATATGATGGTTTTTTTAATCACAGACCAAAATATTAGAAAAGAAATGATAAATGAAAAGATATGGAATAAACCTACAAAAAATATCAGTGATGTTCTGGGTTATTTATAAGTTGAAAAATTACCCCTTTCATTTGAGACGCCTTTTCCATTAGGCTACCCACACTCAAATTTTTTCAAAAGTTCCCTAAACATTCATTGGTCACAAACAACTTGATTCAAAACCATTGTGAACATGAAATTTTAGAACATATTTTCCTTGGAGCCTTGTTGCATTTTTCACAATCCTAAGTTTCATTTTCATATCCTTTCAAAAGCCCTTCAAAATCCAAAAACATAGTTGCATTTTTCATAATCATTCAAAACCCCAAAAATCAAAAAGCATAGTTGCATTTTGCATGATCATTCCAAATCCTAAAAATCCAATTTTTTTTTTTGCATTTGCATATCTTCCTAAGTTGCATTTTCACATCATTTTAAAAAATCTTTGCATACCTTAGGTTGCATTCCCAAGTTTTCAAAACCCTAAAAATCCAAAAAAGTTTTATATTTGCATATCTCCTAAGTTACATTTTGCATTTAGGTGATCATGTCAATTAGGAAACAAGGTTCCTATAAATTAAAAAAATTATACACCTATTAAAAAATGTAAACATGGTGCATCTTTTCAGCTCCACCTATTATCCATGTATATTCTATGTAGCTGCACATGCATTCTCGATTCAAAGTTGGAAAATCTTATTTCAGATACGAGGGAGAGAAGCCAAACACATAAAGAACATGAACATAAACACGACAGCTGAGAAAAATAAATGTAGATACGCCAATAGCTAAGAAACATAAATGTAGATATCATGGTCATAATTGTTTGGAGACAACATAATTGAATGTTATACCCAGACGATGCAACACAACTATTACTCCTCTAGTTTTAAGTTGAGACTGCGGGATCCAAAAACCATAGATAAGGAATAAATTTAGAGAGAAGAGGAGGGATGTAATGACCAAAACAATATAGGGTCCCTATATTATTTTCATCATTATGGTCCTTCTCCTCCACTCTCTAAATTTATTCCTTATCTATGGTTTTTGGATCCTGCAATGTCCACTTGGAACTGGAGGAGTAGTGGTTGTGTTGCATTGTTTGGGTATACACTTCAATTATGTTGTGTCTCCAAAAAATTGTGACCATGATGTCTACATTTATGTTTTTTAGTTGTTGTCTCCCAAGACCCCTTATGACCCTTTATGACCCTTTACGATCCCTAAGAATACATTTTAGAGGTCTTAAAGTGTCGTAAAGGGTCATAAGAGGTTCCTAGGAAGGCCCAAATGAGCTTCCACCTTCACGTGGTTGGCCCTGTTAAGTAGATAATGTTAAAATATTCTCGAAACAAAGAGAAGCTCAGTATTTTAAGGTCTCACTCCATGCACAAATTTTTTATTTATTTAACATAGCATACCATCACAATTGTGACGGTATTCAGAGAATGAATGACGCTGAAGCACTACTTGTGACGTCTAGATGTCAGAATAATCTAACAGCTGGACATTGCATGTAAATCATATCCTTCAAATACCCATCATAATTGTGACACTCATAATGTGTAACGACAACATACTAACCATCGTAGTCAGTTCATATTGTGACGATCAATATCATCGCAATAATGATGAACATAGTAGCTGTCAGTGATTCTGACACCAAAATTGCAACACCACTCCGTGTCATTGGATCGACGGGGTAGTGTTGGAATTGTGACACATAGACATAAAAAAAAGGACTCAAATGTACTGGTGAGTTTATGTTTATGAGGAGGATTTAGTGGATTATGAAAAGGATATGATGGGATACTTTGATCTTGACATGGAAGAGGATCACTAGTTTGAATGGAGAGGGTTCTTTGCTCTTGATTTTCAATAGGTGCATTGGAAACAATGAAAGGGATATCATGATATTTCTTAGGACATGGATTAGGAATATAACTTAGAAGGATACTTTTCTCTTGATATGCAATTGTATCATCTTGGAAGAAGTGAAATGGTATGAGGGGATCATCATGGGATTCTAGGAAGATATGATCTTGGTATTTTTTTATGTTAGGACTTGTTTCCTCATTCTTTGGATTATCCTCTTGACATGGAGACATTCCTAAGAAAGGGATAGTAGTTTGGATAGACATGAGGGATTCTTGGAGGGAGTCCAAGTTTGGGCATGATGGGGATGGATTTTTAATGGGACCCTTGGGAGTAGGTATGATTGAGATAGAAGGCCATGATGTCTTAGGGTATAAGATGTTGGAATCATGAAAGGGGTTTTCATTAAGATTCATATTAGTATTAATTTCTATAAAAGATAACCTTTGAGGGTTAATATGAAAGGTGTCATCATTATACTCATTAATTGATAGAGATGGTGTGGATTTTTTTTGGGAAGCTTTAGGAGATTAAGGAATGGTGGAAGAGGTGGAGGTTACATGTGGGTCATTGCTAGACATAAGTTCATGATTTTGATAATTCTTGGAAGTAGTATCTTGTTTATCCTCATATGAGTCATTAGAATCTTAAACTTAAATTAAACCATCATCAAGAAGGTCTTAGATCTTATGTTTCAATTCCATGCAATCTAAAGTTTTATGGTTTTTATGTCTAAGGTATGCACAATAATTCCTCAAAAGTCCAAATAATGTCACTTTAGGCAATGTGATAAGATTATGTTCAAGAATCCCCTTTAAATCTGATTCAAGGCATTGTCCCAAAGGTGTAAACTTTCTATCCATGGGATACTTGGGAATGCATGTGTCTTTTGAAGAGGAATCTTGTTGTCTTGGAAAATAATTCACATGGTCTTGCTTAGGACTTTGTTTTTTATTTGTAAGCACTTGTTGTTCTACCTAATATAGTTTTTTATGATCTATTGAAGTTTTTCATTCTTGATACTGTGAAAATATCTCAAGAGGGGTCATTGGTTCCCTTTATTGGACTTTAAGTTCATATATCTCCCTCTTAAGCTCTTAAATTTGTTGAGCCATGGAAGCCATGGACATGTGTTATAGTTCTGATCTTGACCTAGGACAAGTGAATGATGAATTATATGAGACTCTAGGTTATGACTCTTTGCAAACTCTAGGGTATGGAAACAACTTTGGGATATGATATGCAACTAGGATATAACTCTAGGATATGACATTCAAGGAAGACAAGACTCTAGGATATGATATGCAAGGAAGGTATGGCTCTAGGATATGATATGCATAGAAGGTATGAATCTAAGATATGATAACACAAAGAAGGTGTGACTCTAGCATATGATATGAAGCTAGGGTAGTCTCCAAGAGATCCCAAATTGAGTTTCCCCAAGTAATAAATGTAAAAAATCTATATTATTGTTTTTTCAATATTTTTTCTATGTTCTAGTAATTTTTAATTTTGAGGGCCTTAAGAGTGGAATTGAGGTATAAAAATTTGGTTGGTTCACTATTAATGTAGCCAAAGGTAGAGTGTTAAGGTATTAAAACTAAAGCTCTTGGAGATCTTTCCAATAGTGTAAGCAGTTTATAATTTTGAGCACCAAGCGAAAAGTTATGACCATGGGAAGTTGACCTATAAATGCATATATTTTTTAGAATAAGTGTTATGATGGAAGCCAAATCTAAAGATAACCAATACAACCTTAGTTCTGAAAATAATGGTATATGCAAGGTAGACTTATGCTATGATGGATAAACGTATGGATAATGACTAAAAGGGGGGATACTAAAGACCTAGTTTGATTAGTGGAGGGTATATGCATGAGTGTAGACTAACTAAAAGTGATATGGACATAAATGATTGATGGAATGCAGACCTAAAGATCATAATTGAATTTCAAATCCTGGAAATTAGTTATGGTCAAGTTTTGAGCTCTTTGTTTTACAAATTCAAGAATGGGGCTCATAAATGCAGGTTGGTGAAACAAAAATGCAAATTTAGCTCTCAAAAATACAAGATCAAGAAGTAGGTATATGTGTGCAATGTCCAAGATGTAAAGTAGAAATGTAGGTTTAGGAAGTAGAAACATAAAATTAAGCATTAGAAACACAAAATTGGGCTTAGGTGTGTTGTGCAAATGGCAGAATGTAGAAATGAAAGTCTTGAGAGAAGAAATACATGACTATGGATTAAAAATGCAAGATCTCTACAAAAATGCAAGGAGCAAAAATGAAGGATCAACAAAAACTCAAGTTTTGGTCACATAAATGCAAGATCAAGTCTAAAAATTGTAGGTTCAGCTAAAATTAAGTATTTTTGGTCAAGTTTGGGCATTTTTTTATCAATCTTATGAGTGTCTTTGGGGTGTTTTGTGACAAGAATAAACTTAAAACACATAAAAAATATTTGAAAGTTTGATAGGAAGTGAAATAACATGTATTGTGTATGTTATAGTCTCCTCAAAGCCCAATTTCCATGAGTATTATCACAAATAAAAATAATCAAAGACAAAGCTTATTCTACATACTGTCAAATTAGATTACAATGCAATGTGATGAGGGTCCACAAATTGATGTTACTTGATCCTCATGCCTATTATCCCTCTTAATGAAAGAGGTAATCCCTTTTGGAGAATAAAGGAAATTGGAACACTTCATTGAATCTTGAGGAGCTTGGTAGCTAGGGTACCCCCGTTCGGGTAGCAAGTAACCTCTTCTTGGAAAGTTATAAATAGCCTATAGAAAACTAGTAATTTCCACCTTAAATCTAAGGAAACACATATGGTAAGTAACTTCAAGGGATGATGTGATCCCTTTGCACCGAAACTGCTGCACCAAGGCTAATAAAGGAGGGATTCTAACCTAGGTGTCTACTGGAAAACTTTTAATTAGGTGACCATATTTGTGGTGTTTTTCCTAATTAAGAGGCCTCCCATCCATTAGAACAAGGTTGCTTGAACATCACAATGTGTAACACATCACATGGATAATAAGGGAGACTTACACCAGTTTGACAAATCCAAACTTGCTAATTATGTATTTAATCATAACCACATTTTTTATATAGTGGTTCAAAAGAGCTTGGCCTTAGCCTGTTACTGCTTGGGTTGTTCCTTTGAGTTAGTAATTTTCCCACAAGGTAGGCACTCTAGAGGAAAAGATATACATGATTTTCTCTTACACCTAAGATCTATTTCAAGACATGGGGAGATGATACTTCTCATTGTATCTTTTCATTAAGGTAGATGCACTTTCTCTTGCACCAAAGATCCACAAAGGAGAGAGGAAAGGATACTCATGTTTTACCTTAGGATCTAAACAAAAAAAGGAAAAAAGTGTGCAAGAACACCAAACACATCAAACAGTTGGGTTATTTTTAAGTACCAAATCTATATATGATACGTTTTAAGACAAAGAATGGTTCATTTTAAGCACAAATATCAAATGTTTATGAAATCCAAACCTAAATCTACAACCAAAAAGTGTTAGTAGTCTCAAATAAAGTCTTAGATCCACATAGACAAGTTGCACCACTTTTTAGTAGGTTAGGATTATCTCAAAATTGAAATCAAATGAAACCCTACTATGTTCTAGAATAGAAACATAGAGATAGAAAAAAAAAACACAGGTATACCTTCACAGAAATGCAAGACTAGTAATACCCTAAAAATAGAGTAAGCAATGAGAAAAAATTTAGGAGCCTTGTCCAAAAGTGCAATATTAGAGAAAATTTAAAGAAACAAGAAGCAAAAATAAAAGATTATGTAGATTTGCAAAAACAAGAAGCAAAAAGATAGGATTAGAGAGAATTTGCAGAAATAAGAAGTAAAAATGTAGGATTACACAAATTTGCATATGCAGGAAGAAAAAATGCAAGTTTGGGTGTTAAAACACAAATCAGGTGATTCTAACAATTCTAGTCCTGCAAAATCACAAACGACTTCAAACAAGCAAACACAAGGTTAGTAAAAGGACTAGAGTCCTACCAGGCATGCCAAAATGACAATGATTGAAATTGACAATGTAAATAACATGTGGAAATCTAATATAGCCCAAACATAAGTAAGGAAATCACAAAGCATTCAATCATCATATCAAGAGAACATTTCTTCACAAAAGCACAAAACACATGTTAGATCAACCCTAAAAAGATAAAATTTCTTTCATGAAATTATTGATTCTCTTGTCCTACTATCTTCCAAGATCTTGTATGAATGAAATATGGGTTCTCTTAGTTTTGTAGCACAAAGCACAATAGGCTATGGAGACCATAGATGGTGGAGTGATCAAGTGTGATGATGGGTGTATCAAAGCTATATAAATATGATGGTGATATAGATAGCAATGCAATCTCATAGATAAAAAGGCATAAGTAAGTAAGATAGCTCAAGGTCATAATAACATAATTTCTCCAATATTTCATAAGATGACAAAGGCATAAGATAACATGATATAAGATCATCAAAATGAGGAGAAAATGTCTTTTATATAATCGTCATGAAAATCAATGATTTAGATTAAGAGTTGCTAGGAGATTGCATAGGATGCAAGATTAGGTGGGGTTATGATAGGAGTGGATAAGATTAAGAGGCAATAGGAAATGAGTGCCTAGGATTAAGTGGTGGGTAAGAAAGGGGTTAAATTTTGGTCATAGGAGGCTAATGAAGAGATGTGTGACAAGTGGCACAAGCTCAAAATTTAGGAGTTGATCCATGTGATTGAATAAGATATGAAAGAAGAGGATTTATGAATTTATAAAATAAACAAAGGTTTTTATTCCATAAATTGGAGAAATAGGATATAGTAAGATGGTAGATTAAATAAATAAATAAAAATTTATTTTTTAGATAGAGAAAGCTAATGAATTATTTAAATAAATAATAAATATTTATTTAAACAATAGTTAAAAAGGCTAATGAATTAATTAAATAAATAATAATATTTATTTAATTAATATTTAAATTTTGTTAATCTCACAAGAATATTTTTAGGTGTCTACAAGGGGTATTCTTTAGTATGCCACGAACACACGTGTTATGACCCAAGTTCACTAAGTGAAGCCCATGTTATTACATATTGTTCTACTTGGTTATGTAAGTAGTTACACTTATGTAGTTTATGCAGTTTCCTAACTATAATTCTTCACTATATATTACGTTGTTCATTAATCAATAATAACAATCACTTAAAGGATTCTACTCTTTCAATTGATATTAGAGAAACTCTTCAATGGGGTTGGTTAAGGATGGCATGAATTTTTTTTTAGCTCACTTGTAATTTACAAGGCATCTAATGTATGCAGAATTCATTAATGACCATGGTTCAAATGGAAATAGAAGCTAGTTAGAATCCTCTTTCTAGGTCTTCTTTCTATGCAACACATGGAATAGTTTGCACAAAAGTAAATGATAGAAGTATATTATTTAGGTATCCTCTCCATGGTTAATGTCATGAGTGAATAAGTTATATATCGATGAGTAGGCATTGTCTGGTGATGATTTTTACCTTAGAACAACGCCTTTCCATTAAATTTATTGAAAAATAAATCTTAACAATCATATGGGTAACAAATCAACATGAGTAAGTTGCATTGGGTGAGGTGTTGTCACTCTTTTACACATTTTCACTAAAAATGTTGAAGTACATAGTTTAATGGAATCCAAAGTCTTAAAGTTCATAGCTTAATCGAATCCCATCTAGGTGGTGTCTCATGGAATACTAAGGTGTAGGAGAAAGCATTCTCATTTTGTCAAGAGAAAGAAACATATTTCTAATTTCCAACCACCAACAATCAAATCATGTTACAATTTTTATTGTATATTTTAAATGTGAATTTTATTTTGGGGAGAATAATTAATAAGGAGAAGATTTAGTAGGCTACACACAAGTTAATGGTGGAAGCTTATAAATTGGGTGTGGATCTATGAAATCTATATCAAATTTTTGAAATAGAAAATAATGTGTGATATGTGGAGTTTTTTAATTGGAAAATAAACAATTTTGAGGGAAACATGTTAAGAAAATTATAAATGGTGTATTGTGTTGATGTTTGATTTAAATGCTTGATTTATTGTAAGGGAGTAAAATATTATGGAGATACAAGGTTAAAAATGAGTGTAAATGTGCTCTTGTTTGAGATTTGAGACCAAGGCCATCTATAGTCTTGATGGGAAATAGAATCAATTCAAGCTTTCATGAGTAGAACTTGTGGATATTCAAGGCCTACTCTTTTTTGGTCCTCTCTTCTACCTACATTTCAAAAGTTACATTGGTCCAAAAATAGTAATGGATTCATTTTATCATGCATGATATCTTCAATTGGTTCTTATGTGACATCAGTGAGGTTCTTTAATGTTAGAAGACCCAGTGTGTAGGAGGAATACAAGATTGAGAGTGTGTATTCATAATCTCTTCAAGTATTCTATGAGACATCTCAACAAGTAGGGTAAATTTATAAAATCATAATTTAAGAGTTTCCAGTGATGGTTTGTGTACACTTAAAAATTCATATAATATATGAGAGGCTTTCATTGGTAGTATAATAATTTTTTTGAAAGCACTTTATTAGGGATGGATTATTCATCAATAATGACACCTTTGTTTATACATATGAACACATAAATATGGGTGTTATTAAGGTGAGATCCAATTATATTAGGCTTGTGCTAAGTGCAATGTCCCATTTTTGAAAAAATATTTAATGATAAATAATAATTAAAAATTTAAAATATAAGAGAATAGAAATAAAATTTAAATATAAAAGAAATTTTTTTAATATAAAATAATAAAATCTTCTTAAGTTAATGAAGGGTCAAAAGGCATGAAATGTAAATCTGTGACTCCCTCAAACATGAGATATAAAAAGGGAGAAGAGAACTTCATTTGAAAGGAGGCAGGAGGAAGGAAGAGAAAAGAGAAGTTGTATATAAAATAATAATTAGCAGAAGAGGAAAAAGAAATGAGAAGAAAATTAGGAAGTGACTCCTTCAAAGGGAAAATGTTATGAAGGGTTGTGACTCTTTTAAAGAGTAACAATTATGAAGGGTTGTGAAACTTTTAAAGAGTAACAATTATGAAGGGTTGTGACTCTTTCAAAGGGTATAAATGATGAAGAGTTGTGATTCTTCCAAAGAGTGGTAATTGTGAAAGTTTGTGACCATTTCAAAGAGAAGCCATGATGAAGAGGTGTGAATCTCCCCCACATTGGAAGATATAAAGGCGAGAGAGGTTCATTTTAGGAAGAGAGGAAAGAGAGATCAATTGGGGAGATAATCTATTACTCTCAAAAGGAAATGATGAAGGGTGATGACTCAAGCCTTATGAAAGGTGGTGACCCTTTCAACATGAAGTATAAAAGAGATCATTCCAGTCATTCAAGGGTTACTTATGAATCTTCACTCATGAATCCATCAAGAAAAATCCTCCATTCATCCATAAATAATTAATCCTTCAAGAATCAAGAAAAAAACCAATCTATAAGATCAAGCAAACAATCATCAAATCCACATTAATTTTCATCATCTTGAAATCAAGACAACACACATTTCAACAATCAAGAACCACCATATAAAATCAATATTCATTTAATCGTCATGTAAAACTATATAAAACTAGATAACATTATATCATCACTCTTAAATTATCTAATCATGATTACTTAATCATAACACACCAATACCTTGAACCAATTTCATTCAAACAGTCAATTATTAAATAAAAATTGAAAGGACAAGAAGAGGATAATCCTCAAACAAAAATATTTTCTACAATAGACCAAGTTGTAATAACACCTTTATTCATTGTGGTTGAAGGAATAATTGTACTCCTTGTGCATATGTAAATGGATGTGAATGTCAATATATTTTGCAAACTTTATCTCTAACATATCTATATTCTTATAATAAATGTACACAATTGAAATATCATACACCTACAATAACTAACCATATTAGGTAAGGAAAGGAAGTGCAAAGAGGGGAATGGTGATGCCTCACTAGGTACACTACTTCATGAGATTAGTTAAGGATCACATGAGGCCAAGGGGGATTGTAGTGCCTCTTGTGGTTGCATTATGTTCCATGTTATTTTGTTTTGAGTTGGACTCTATTTTATTATGTAGCTATTCATATGATGTGATTAGACATTGCACAATGTAATGCATTTGGTTATAGTACATTATTTTGGTTTTACTAGTATAATTATTGATTCGGATGTTAGATTATGCTACTCTATACTATTTTGATCATATTTGCATGATGATTCTTTCATGATGTGATATGATTCTTTATGATGATATATAGTTTATTTGTATTCAAGAACAATAGATTGTGTTATTGCGAGGATTATCATTTATTTCCAATGTTATTGTGCCTATCATGTTAATGGATATATGATTTGAGATTTTCACAACTATAGGATGTACATACTGTAAAATAATTATTTTAACATTTTAAATTCAAATGAAATATTAATTTTTATGTACATTAAGGATTAAATATGGAATGACTAGCCTTGTGTCATTTTAATACATATGAATGATCGTGTCACTAGAGTGTCTCCATTTTATTAGACGCAGTGTGATTATTTACTATTTTTATTTTTCTATTTATACTGTGATAAATTGCATTTCATGTGTGCCTATTTTAGTGAATATGCACCAGACAATGTTCTGCTTGAGCTACATGTTTGAGTGTGTCTTATCCCAAATAATGGCACAAGAGATAGTTTCATCATCCATTCATGAATTAGCCGATATCATCCCTGTATGGACGATGTATTTGTAACTGAAATATTTCACCTTCGATACTTGTGGGTAAATTCAGACTTCATTTTCATATTGTGTTAGACCAGTATATGTGCCTGTGTATTTAGAGTTCCCACAGTTGTCGTGGTTGAGTTATAGATTTAATGTTGATTTAATTGTTTGAGGAAGTTTATTTTGATTTAATGGCTAATTCACTATAGTTGGATTCCATTTAATTGGAATTGATTTAATCATTTTGAAGGGATTTTCAAGAATTCTATAGTTTGTTTGAATTTATTTAAGTGATTTAATTTTAGGTTCTTTTTGGTCTTTTGGAAAAAAAGTGACTTTATATTGGCATGATTCAAATGTTGGCCCTATTAGTATTCCATGATTGTGGTAAGATCATGCTATTAGAATGGATTGAGGACATTCTAAGTAATAGCTATCGTGATCCGAACTCACCTGTTTCATATGTGAATGATGATTTTTGGCCAAATTTGGGATTTTAGTGTATTTTTTAGGTTGTTGAGTCTTCCTTCTCCTCTACTAATATTTTTTATGGATTCTATTAGAATTTGTGCTCTTGGAAAAGTGGCTAATTGAGAATCTTTATGTTTTCACCTTATATTGCTTTTTCTTGATTTTCTTGCCTTAAGTATTTGGAGTGAATTGTCCTTCAGTTATTGCTTGACAGTTTTTTGGTGCTTATGTAATCTAAATCTTTGGTGTAGACCAAGTATATAGCTTTTTTATGCTCATGTCCTCGGTGTAGACTAAGTGGAAAAGCTATGGTTCATCACATCATTGGTGTAGACTGAGTGGATGAAGTTTTGTATTCATGTCCTCTATGTAGACCAAGTGGACAAGCTTATTGTTTTGGTCTTCTTCTTTTACATTGAGCCTTAGGACTAGGTTTATTTACTAGGTATGGGGAGTAGATCCTTGCGTGTATCTAAAATGAAAAAATTAAGAGCATATAAATAAATGAGGTGAAGCCCAATAATGTGCGTGTGTGTATGTGTGTGTGTGTGTGTGTGTGTGTGTGAGAGAGAGAGAGAGAGAGAGAGAGAGAGAGAGAGAGAGAGAGAGAGAGATCAGTTACAATAACATCATAATGTTAGAATGAGAGAGAGGAGCATCTCCTAAATAGAGATGAGGAGAGGAGTTACAAAGTAACTCACAAATATGTAAATGAAACCATTCATAATAGGTGCGTGCAAAGTGGCAACATCCTCTTAAGGAGGACAAACTACTTTCCTTAATAAAGGAGTTACAAATAAATGGCATGTCCTCCTACTTTTACTAGAGGAAAAAAGACATGTAGGATACCTTGGTTTATCCTAAATTAAATAAATACAACCAAAGAAAGATTAAATATTCTAACACCCCCCCCCTTAAGCTTTACTTGGGGAGTTTACATCAATGGGTATCAACCCCAAATTTTTACAATGAATTTGAAACTTCTCTTTAGAAAGAGGCTTTGTCAAAATATCAACAAATTGTTCTTTTCCCTTGCAATAGATGAGTGAAACTTTCTTTCTTTCAACTTGTTCTCTAGTGAAGTGATGTTGGAGAGAAATATGCTTTGTCCTTGCATGAAAAATAGTATTCTTTGCCAAGGCAATGACACTTTGGTTGTCACAATACAAAGGTGTAGGATCTTGTTGAGGTAGACCCAAATATTTAAGTAATCATCTACTTCATAAAGCTTCTTTAGAGACATTAGTACATCCTTTATATTCACCTTCAGTAGAACATAGATAAATATAATGTTCATTTTTTACTTTTCCAAGAAATGACACCTGAACCAACAAAGAAACAATATCCACAAGTAGATTTCCCATCATTGGGATCTCCTCCTAGATCTGAATCAGTAAATCCTTTTAAAGTAAAATCAACATTTGTATCATAAAATAAAACAAAATCAATAGTGCCTTTAATATACCTTAAAATTCTTTTTGCAACTTTGAAATGAGTTTGTTAAGGTTTAGACATAAATATAGACACTAAACCTACACTATAAGCAATATCAGGTCTAGTAAGAGTTAGATAATTTAAACTTCCAACTAGTTGTCTATACAAAGTAGCATCAACTAATGGATTTTTCATATCATGCATTAACTTAGTTCCTAATTCACATGGAATGGAAACATGAACAACATTATTAATCTTCAATTTTTCTAAAAGATCATGAGCATATTTAGTTTGAGATAGAAAAATACCCTTAGGGGTTTTCAAAATCTGGATTCCTAAGAAATAATGTAAAATCCCTAAATTAGTCATTTGAAATTTTTGATTAAGTTGAAACTTAATATCAAAAATTAAAGAATTTGAACTTGAAGTAAGAATCAAATCATCTACATATAAAATGATAATAACAATGTCATCTTCACTATGTTTAACTTACTTCTAATAAAACCTTGAGAAATAAAGAAAGCATTGATCTTGGAATACCATTCTCTAAGAGATTGTTTTAATCCATAGATAGATTTCTTTAATTTGAAAACTAAATGTTCATTACCTTCTTTAATAAAACTAGGAGGTTGTGCCATATAAATTTCCTCATGTAAGTCACCATTTAGAAAAGAACTTTTAACATCCATTTTGTGAATAGGCCAATTCATTTTAGAAGCTAAAGCAATAACACGTTTAATAGTAGGCATTTTTGCAACAAGGTCAAATGTCTCAGTATAATCTAAACCTTCAATTTGAGAGAAACTTCTAGCAACTAGTATTATCTTTAAACATACTAATTTAATTATTGAAATTTAAAATTTTTTTTGTATAACCATTTGCATGAAACCAAATTCTTACCATGAGGTAAACTAACTAAATCCTAAGTGTTATTAGAAATCAAAGTATAATATTCTTCTTTCATAGTTTTTTTCCAATGAGGTTGTATGTTAGCTTGTTCAAACGATTTAGGATCATTATTATTCATAATATAAAACATAAAAGCATAGTTGCAATAATTCACTCTCCTAGGTTTAAGTCTACCCATTCTAGTTATGTAATCATCATTTTCATAATGTAAATTTTTAAACCATATAGGTTGTCTCTTAGAAGTAATAGACTCATCACTAGAAGAAGAATCATTAGGAGTAGAACTATTATTATCATCATCACTATCACTATAAGGAATATAAATTGATTCATTAGGAGTAGGGTTTAGAGAATGAGGTTGGTCCTCCACAACCACAACTTTACTTCCACTAATTCAACATCTTTCACATTAGAACAATCATGAACTGCATTTTATGCAATACAAACATCTCTTGCAACTTGAATTTTGTTAGTAGTAGGATTATAAACTCTATATCTTTTAGTGTGTTCATCATACACAAAAAATATATAAGGAGAATGTTTAGCATTTAATTTGTGCCTCTTTTATTTAGGTGTATGAACAGAAGAAATTGAACCAAAAATTCTTAAATTTTCCAAATTAGGCTTCCTACCAGACCAAGTTTTTTCAAGACTTTTATCTTTTAAAGATTTAGTAGGATTCCTATTAATGAGATATGTAGCACAAGACATTTCTTTAGCCCAAAAATTATAATCTATATTTTTAGAATGTAAAAAACATCTAGCCATTTCAATAATAGTTCTATGCTTCCTTTCTACCACACCATTTTGTTGTGGTGTATAAGGAATGAGAAGCTCATGTTTTATACAAAAAGATCTCAAATATGAATGAAAAGCATTATTAACATATTCCTTCCCATTGTTAGTTCTAATAATTTTAATCTTAAAACCAGATTGCCTTTCAACAAACATATGAAATTTAACAAATATATCAAGAACTTGATCTTTACTATGCAAGAAATAGATCCAAGTTCTTCTAGAAAAATCATCAACAAAAGTAAGTGCATATCTTGGTCCTTGGATGGAGTTATTCTCCATGGGTCCCTAAAGGTCACTATAGATGAGGTGCAACTTATGATGTGCCCTCCAAGATTGACCATGAGTAGAGCCTCCCTCCTTCCCCTTTTATGTTTGATGTACTGAGGGGTGTGGATTGGATTTATTCTTGTATTCATGTCTGTTTAACCCTTCTGAGATTGTACCCTTGGGGTGATTTGTTGTCTACATGATTATGTGACCTGCCTTGGACTTGAGATGCAAGGTGAGGTTCTTTTATGTTCAGATATGACTTGCTGAGATGATCTTTGGATGCTGTGATATTCTTGTGAAAGGATTTTATGTGATCCACTTGGTTCGATATAGCCTTGTTTTCATTACGAGATTACCACCCTAGTTGTGCTTGGTATTGGGAGAGACCCTGCCCTGGGTCATCATATCAATTCATTTATCCTTATGATGGACCTAACATGTGAATTATTTATGTTGATGCATTATGGGTTTATATTTTATTGGATCAGACTGGATTTCTATGCATTCTATTTTGTCCCTTACTCATGATTATTCTATGATACATTATGGTGCATTAGGGCTAATTGGTTAACTAATTTGTTATCGAAATGCAGTTGAGTATTTGATTTGTGTGTATTGATTTGGATTAAGGAAATTTGTATTCACAATAGGATGAGTTCCGATTCTAATAAATGTTAGGTGCTTAAATGTTATTTGTATTAGAAAATGAATTGATCAATTGAGTCGAGTCATGATTGTGTATGTAGTGATGTTCATTAAATAACTAATAGGACAATGCAATTAAGTATTAAATTGGTTAAATTAAATGGTTAACATGACAATATATGCATTTTGGTTAGTGGAATTAGAATTTTATTATGATGAGGCAATTGGAATAAACTAAATTGGAATGTGAATTATGTTCTAAAGTAAAATTGATGTCAATTGGGTATTGTAGGATGATTTGATTTTGCATATGCTTTAATGTGTAGCTATGTTTTTATGAGGAAATTGATTGCACATATTGTTTTGGATAATTGATGAATTATGTGAATGTAGTTGCAAAGGATATATGCTTGAATGTTGCCAATTATTTACATTGATTATATGTATGGTTTTTCCTTGGACTATTGATATTTGAATTGAGTGTGCAAGATCATGACCATGGAATTTTAGTGGAAAATTATGACTAACCCCTATGTGAATTCTGTAAAGCCAAGGTTACATTTATAAAAAGAGACAAAACCTCATTGTGATGTATTTTACTTTTGTAAAATGTATGTGGTGTGAATGTTAATTAAATTTGCATTCATAAATTGTGTATAATTACAAGTGGATATGCCAAATGTATCATGATGTGTTATGTAGTGTCAATTGACACATGTGTTGTGTAAATGATGCGGCATGGCTTGTCCACTTGGAGAGATTGAGTGTCCACCTACCCCACTTGGTGCATAGTTGTGTTTCCCATAAGGACCACTTGGTTTGTGAGCCTAAAGTGAGGTCAAATCCATTGGAACCCATAGGTGAACTTAGCTAGAGTTTTTGAGGGGTCATATGGTCACCCAAGGTTGAGTTTAACCCATTTCTGACAAGTCCACTTCATATACCTATGGATAAATGGTGTTTTTATCTATAGGACATCATATTTTGACTTGGGGAATCTTCCAAAAAGTTGATTTTTCAAGATGGAGGAAAATCAACTTTTGGAAGCATGGTCTTGGGTAGACCACCTTCCATTTGGATGACAATAACTTGTCCACATTTCTAGCCACCTTATTAGGAACCCACTTTTAGTAAATGTAAGGGGTATGGGGAAGAGAAGACAATATGAACTCACATATCTCCCAAGAACTTGGAAAATGTGAAGATTTTGAATTTAGAGGGGAAATTGGAGAGAGTTCCTCTCAATCACCCACTCTCTAACTTTAGATACTACTAGTGAGAGAGGAGAAAATAGGAGAAGGATTGGGGTTGAAAAAAAGGAAAAGATCTTTGTAAAACACTTAACATAACTTCTATTATCAAGGTTGGTGGCCTCCAAGCTCTCTCATTAATGGGGTTCTTTGCATATGGCTACCATGAATGAAAAAAAGAGAAGAAGGATTTGATTTGTTAACATGCATTTTGTGTAGATATGTTTGGATTCGAATCATGTTGTAGTTGCATTTAATTGGTGTTGTGTTTTGTGAAAGTTTTCACTATGTGTGTGATGTTGTAAGTATTTGTGTGTATGGGGTTGTGCAAGGCCAAACTCACCCTTGGGAGGGCAGAGTAGCCTTGAGGGTGAAGGGAAATAGGACAACCCTCTTGGTGTAGAGTCTCTCTCCTTGGGAGAGAGGGATGCACCATGGATTATGGGGTCCTTGGTAGGATATAAACTTTTTTTCTTTGGGGGTCATAAGGGTTAATGGTCATATTGTTAAGCATGCTATGGTGGAAAATTATGATAAGTTTTATGGTGAAAATGTGAGAGGAATGCCTTATTGAAGGCTTGTTTTGTTACAACCTTATTCTCCCATTGGGGTATTTGGTCCACCTTCACCCTTTGGAAGCTTTACTTCAAGCTCCTTGTGTTAAGCCATGAGAGGGTGTTTCATATGTGTACATTGTGTATGTTTCATTATGGTTTGTGTGTATCTCAGGTTAACATTGGTTCTCCAAGCTCAGGGGTGGCCTTGTAATAGGCCTATGGCTAAGAGGAGAGCTTTCCTTGGTCATTTGTTTTGTTATTGCAGGGTTTGATTGTGGGTTGCAATAATATGAAGATAGTGTGAAGGAAAGAAAATAAATGATTTTCAAAGTGTGGGTTTTCTCATTATTGATCATTTGTAAAAGTTGTATTTTATTGAGTAAGAAAATATTGTATATGCAACTATGTAAGAGAAAGATTGTGAAAATTTTAACTTTTGAATAAGATAGTAGTTGTAGCTTGAAAATGATTTATAAAGGTTGTATTTGAATGTTATGCAAGAGGAGATTTAAAAAGCTTGTTTTCTTGAAATAAGTTAGTAAGTTGTAGATTTATGGGTGTATTTTGTAAAAAATAAAGTTTAAATTTATGGTAGAGGAAAGATCAAAAAATAAAAAATAAAAAAATTATTGTATCATGAAAGTTGTAGCTCCTAATTGATGATTTATAAATGGTTTAGTTAAATTTTCAAAAAGAAAGGAATGTAATTTCTGCTATATAT
>MU224406.1:526304-551976 GCA_018584345.1 Thuja plicata | reverse complement strand
AAATGACTGTTTCGGCGGGTTTTAAATTCTGCCAAAAAAAAACCCTACTTACTTTCGATCGAAAGTAGGTAAGTACTTTCGATCGAAAGTACTTACCTACTTTTGATCAAAAGTAAGTAGGTACTTTCGATCGGAAGTAACTTCCGATCGAAAGTAGCCATTTTAGGTACTTTCAATCGGAAGTAACTCACTTCCGATCGAAAGTTTTTATGCGTTCCGATCGAAAGTAGGATTAATTTTTTTGTGGGCCACGCTTTTCGGGGTGAATTCCTTCCTCCCGAAAAGTGTAACCCACTATTGTGGTATTACCCGTGTGTTTGGGTTGATTTCAGTTGAGTGTATTGATATTGTGTGAATTATCATGTTTTTTATTGAATTGATTATTGTTGGAATTGATTATTAAATAAAGGATATTTAATTAATTCAAATTAATTAAATACCTATGTTTAATTGAGAAAATTAATTAAAGTTCAAATATTGAATATTTGGATTTAATTAAATATTTGATATGAATTTAGAGTTATTTTAGCTTTTATGCTTTATTAAATATTTAATTGCATGGATAAAATTATGCTTTAAATATTTAATCTATTTAATATATTATTTATTTAATTACTTATGCATTATAATTATTGAAATTAGAGTTTGAATTTAGAATGCAAGTTGTTTTAAAGAGTCAAAGTTGAGTTGCACAATTAATAGATATTTTTAATTAATAATTATAATTTTCTTTCAATTTTAGAAGTTGAGTTAACTAGGTTTAGTGGAGTGTCTATTTTGGAATTGCATGAAAGGTGGAAGTTGAATCTCTTTAGGGGAGTTCTCTTCTCATTTGATCAGAAGAGGATTTTGAGAGAAGGAGAAGGATTTTGGAGGAGAAATTTTGTGTTGAGACTTTTTGTGTTTTTCTATTTTGTGATATTGTTGTGGTGGGAGGATTGGAAGAATTGAGGAGATCCTTTCTCTTGAGGTTTCGTGGTTCCATATCTACTGTCAGATTCAAGTTTGAAGGGCTTCGAGATTCTTCATTTCTCAAAGGGCTTCATTATCAAATTTGTGTAGAATTTGAGGTAGGGTTTGAAAACCCTTTGTTAATTTCATTTCTTGTTGAAAATTTGTTTTCCTTTGTGCTTGATAGATTTCATTTTCTTATTAGGAGTTATTTGATATTTTTGTCAAATTGGGTATTTTAGAAATGCTAGATCTATTATTTTTAGGAAAAAATATTACTTGGCATAGTAGGGTTATACTGTCAAATTTTGGTTGAAAAATACCCTGTGGAAGACCTTAAAATTAGAAAAATCAATAGGGCTATAGTAGAAACTATAGTGGAGAAAAAAATTAATGCATTGAGGAAATCAATCTCTTGAAAAATTAAATTGAATAAAAAAAAATCAACTTTGAAAAAATACAGAGAAGGGAAAAAATTACACTAGTAAAATAAAATTCATTTCTAGAAAAGGACAAAAGAATGAGGAAAAAACAAAAGAAATGAAAAGTCTTCTTTTATTTTCTGTTTTTGGAAATTTATAATAAAAAAAAAAGAAACGTGTTTGGAAATGTTTAAATTTTTTTTTTAAATATGTTTGGGGAGGTGGGCCCAACCCCACCTACCCCATGGGCATCTGGGTCGCGAAAACTGGGCTACCTACAACAAACCCGGTCTGCCTACGACAACTGGTGGTGCCATATGAATAGAGGAGAGGAGGGGGCGCGTGGGACACACTCCCCCCAACAAACTTTTATTTTAAATTTTATTTAGTTTTTATTGTTGTTAATAAAGTTAGTAAATTTAAATTAATTTACATTTTATAATGGAATAGTTAGTTAATAAATTTTAAAACTAAGTTTTATTAGTAATTAATTAATTTAGTAAACATTACATTTATTTTTGATTTAAGATTAATATATACGAGGGGTTTAAATTGATGAAAAAATATGCTCATGATGTTCATTTACTATCAGTTTTAAACTATTAGGATGAAAAGGGAAATCAATTAATTTGTGTAGATCAATTAAACTATTGAACCATGGTCGGTTAGATGATTATTGTTCTATAATTGGAGGTTTGTTTACATAATTGCTAGATTCAATGTATAAAGGATTACTGTTATTTTCTACATAGTGTAAATGATGTTTTCTTTCCTTAAGGGATTGTTTCTCTATGCTATGGGTATATGGGATTTAGAATGCCCTAGGAAGAATCCAGAGACTGGGAGGTGAATTGTATTTATGATTTTATGATGTGGCATGTGTGCTTTGTATCATTACCCTAAGCTGACTATTTGAGCCATATTGATTATGTTATCTGAGAATGTATATCCTTTGTGATCGTTCCTGATATGTGTGGGGAACTGGATTAGGTATACTTGTATTTTGAACCTATGCTAGATCTATGTAGGATCTGTGAGCCTAGGGTAGGTTACCTAGTTGTGTAGTAGGGGATGGCTTGAACTAAGTGTCGGGGCCCGCAAGTGGCTACTAGGATCGCTTATTGTAAGTAATCTTAATAAGTGATAACTTAATATGTAACTGAGATATCTTAAAATGAATTAATAAGATGTGTTTCCTCACCCATTCTTGAGCTATAATAGGCTAAGATGGAGGATGAGATGATGTTTTCCGCCTTAAGGGCTGTGTGTCTGGCATAGTTATTGACTTTGTCTGTTTGAAAGGTCATTGATACCGTGTATGGTCACTTGAGTGTCGAGATCCATTGGGATTACTAGGACAAAACTTAAGGGTTAGACATACATGATGACACCTTCCTATACACAGTCTAGATTTCCTATGTGTGTTGGTTGCCTCTGGATTAGTGAGTCTTATCTATCAGTATGTGTAGTATACCTAGAGTTAAAGAGCTATCATGATCCCCTTGCTTAGTGGTTATTTCCTTCTTTGGTTTTGAATATTTGAGTGGGGTCTGTTTTTATCTCTTCAGCACGATGGGTGGAGTTTTGTAGTTCCACACAGATGGGTGGTAGTGATTCTTTACCATCTAAGATTTGACGTCCTTGTTCCAGTGCTTGATGGTTCCTATGCATTTGAGCTCTTTATGATTCTTCATTGGAGGATATGTACTTATCATTTATTATATTGTAATCTTGTATTAGCGTATCGCATGTGATACCTAATCTGGATATTGTATTATATTGTTAGTCTGATTACTACATACCCTGCAACATGTGTAGTGGATGTGAGTTTATGTAGGTTTCATGGTTATCCATGTGGATTGTAATTTTTATTGTAAGTTGTTTTTGTTACATCTATTTAAATGGAATCTTTTGTTATGTTGTTTAGTTGAGTTTTAATTTTATGTAATTCAACATCATGGAACCCTTGAGCCTTGTAATCTATGTTTGTATGTGTTTATGTGAGTAAATGGTATTTGCTTCCACATTAATGTATGTCTTAGTGTGTAAAATTTAGAAAAAAAATTGTTCATCAAACCTAGTATCATGTTCTAGGTTAATCTCTCTTGGGTTCCCTGGCGGGGCGTTACACCTAGTATTAGAGCCCTAGTTTCTACACTGAGAACTCTGGGAATTATATGCCCACTAGGTTTTGTATAGCTTAAACTTGAAACTAAAACATAGACATACAAAATTATTGTTTTCAGATTTATTGCTTTATGATTATTCTTATCCTTAGTTTTAATTTTGAGCTATGTTGTGAGTAGTGTATGAATCTATGGTTATTTCAGGAAACACACCTGAAACTAGAGCTACTAGAGGCCGTAGTAGAGGTCGATCTGATATTCAAGGGAGAGGTAGTCAACATAGCTCCTCCACAAGTGTTAGACAAGACAATGTTCAACAGCAGTATAGAGATGGGAATAGTGAGGAATGCCAGGAGGAGTCTGAGGAACATGGCACCAGATAGTTACTTCAAGCAATTTTTAATCATCTTCCTGAGTAGGTCAGAGTAGAGCGTGATGCTTCTCATCATTCTCATAGAGAGGAAAGGAAGAGGGTGAGGTCTGGGAGTCCTCCAAGGAGGACCATTACAGTGGACCCTGACATTGTGACGATGAACCACATGAGGGACTTGATGAGAGGATGACCTAATCCCTTTGATGGGAAGGGATCAGGATCTAAGGCTAAGACATGGCTTATAGCCTTGGAGAGGAGCTTCATCATGCATCCCTTTAGTATCAATACTAAAGAGAGGTATGTTGTGATGCAACTTTCTCATTTTGTGACTGTATGGTGGAAGATCGAAGAGGAAAAGTTGGGGCTTCGGATGGACACAGTGAATTGGGAGTTATTTCTTGAGCACTTTCAAGAGTGTTTCCTCTTAGATTAGTGGAGACAACAATGGGCTGATGATTTCCACATTCTAAGGTAGTTGACTTTGACAATCGAGGAGTACGAGCATCAATTTTTTGAGCTCAAACAATATGCAGACTACAGACAGGATTCAGCCTTGATGATACAACATTTTTTTAGAGGGCTTGATGCCTACATAGTTGGGGAAGTTAAGATCTTTGAGCCTATGACCCTAAGGGCTATGGTCATTAAGGCCACTCTTGAAGAGGCTAATTTGGGCTTGGGAAATGGAGGTAGGCATGGAATTTGGATAGGTGGTACATCAGGATCAGGGTAAAAAGGTAACCAATCACAGGGTACTAGAAAATTCAAGAAGCCACCTAACTTATATAGAGGTAATCAGAATTAGAATTAGCAGTAGCAGTAGAAGGCTACTCCTACTCAGAGAGGTAAGAGCTTTCATAATGGTTAGTGCTTTAGGTGTAACTAGTTCAGTCATCCAACATAGAGTGCACAACCTAGTGCTAACAGAGGTAGCTTTCAGCAGTTGAGTGCACCCTTCGCTGGGAGAGGCAATAGAAAATGGACATGATGATTCACATGTGGTCAGTTTGGCCATATTGCAGCTAATTTTCCTTAGTGAACACCTCAGTATTCAGCACAGAGGCTAGAAACTTCAGAGCCTATAGTGGGGGATACATGACGCTCTCATAGAGTGTTTGCGGCTTTGGATCACCATCAGGAAGAGCATCAAGGTACTGTGGTAGAGACTTAAGGTGCCATATGAGTTATTTCTATCTCTTTCTTATTTGATTCTGGAGCTACAGATTCATTTATATCTCCTTTCTTAGTTGAGCGATGTGGGCTAGTGGCTGCAAATCAGGATGTAGGATGGCAAGTGGAGTTAGCTTCAGGGGCTAAAGTAGCCACAGATTCTTTGGTCAATAAGTGTGAGCTAAACTTAGGTAAATTCATTACCTTAGTTGATCTTAGTGTGATTCCTTTGGGATCATATGGGGTTGTATTAGGGATGGATTGGTTGGGAGCTCATGGGGATAACATTAATTGTAGACAGAAGACCATCCAATGCAAGGATGATGTGGGTAAGGATTGCCATATTGTTAGAATTTCATGTCCCATATCTCTTCGTATGATTTCCTCTATGCAACTTAAGAAATTTTTTTGAAAGGGTTGCCAAGTGTTTGCAGTGACTATGAATGAGTTAGATGAAGTGGAGAGTGAATTCAAGACTCTTGATCATCCTATTTTGTAGGAGTTCATAGATGTTTTTTTGAGCACGAGATTTTAGGTATGCCACCAAGGTGTGACATAGACTTTCACATTGAGCTTGTTCTAGGAGAAAAACCTATTTCTAGAGCTCCTTATCAGATGACTACTCCTAAATTGAGTGAGTTGAAGCTGTAATTGGAAGAGTTTTTGGAAAAGGGAAGCATTTTCCCTAGTGTTTCTCCTTGGGGAGCACCTTTCCTCTTTGTTAATAAGAAGGATGGATCGTTATGCTTGTGCATTGACTATAGATAGTTGAACAAGGTAATGATCAAGAACAGGTATCTATTTCCATGTATTGATGACCTTTTTTACCAGATTAAGGGATCCAAGGTGTTCTCTCAGATTGATCTTAAATCAGGGTACCATTAGTTGCGTATTCAGGATGCATATATCTACAAGACTGCATTCTGCACTCGCTATGGACACTATGAGTTTACAATGGTTCCTTTTGGTTTGATGGATGCTCCACCAGTATTCATGTGCTTGATGAATGAAGTCTTTCATAAGTATCTAGATCACTTTGTGCTTGTCTTCTTGGATGGCATATTGATATATTCTAAATCCATAGAAGAGCATGAAGGACATCTTTGATAAGTATTGCAGTACCTGAGGGATAATCAACTATATTCCAATTTGAAAAAGTGAGATTTCTTTCAGTCAGAGGTTCAATATCTAGGACATGTGATTTATGGAGAAGGTATCTCAGTAGATCCTTCAAAGATTCAAGCAATTGTGGAGTGGCCAACACCCACTAATGTGTGTGAGTTTTGTAGCTTCATGGGTCTAGCTGAATACTACCACAGGTTTGTTAAGAACTTCTCTAGAGTTGCACATCCTATCACTTCTCTTTAGCTGAAAGGGAATAAATTTGTTTGGATGGAGAAGTGTGAGGAGGCTTTTCAGAACCTCAAGGGGTTTTTTACTAGTGAACCTATCCTAGCGGTACCTGATCTAGTGGGTGACTTTGTAGTTTGTGTTGATGCTTCATTGGAGGGGATTGGAGCAGTCCTTATGCAAGATGGATGGGTAATTGCGTATGAGTCTCAAAAAATCAAGGATCATGAGTTGAACTACCCTACACATGATCTTGACTTAGCCTTAGTTGTACATGCATTGGTCAGATGGAGACATTTCTTATTGGGACATCGGTTTGAGCTTCAAAGTGATCATCATAGTCTATAGTACATCTTTACTCAGCCTAATCTGAATGGTAGACAAAGAAGGTGGATGGAGTTCCTTTGTGAGTATGAATTTGAGATTAAGTATATTCAGGGAAAGGAGAATGTGGTAGCTGATGCTTTGAGTCATAAGCGACAGGATATTTTAGCATCGACTCTTAGTGTGGATTTGTGGAGTAGGATTCTCCAAGGGCTTCTTAGAGATACTATGTATTAGGAGGTGAAGTCAGAGATTGAGTCTAGGAGACCTTTGGAGGGTAGATTCTTAGGTTTTATTATGGAGTTGGAATGTCTATTGTGTCACACGAGCTAGATATATGTACCACGATTAGATGATCTGCAATTATTATTATTATCTGAGGCTCACAGTGCACCTTATTTGGCACATCCTGGTGTCAAGAAGATGCATTCAGACCTTTGACAACTCTACCATTGGTATGGTATGAAGCGTGTAATTTATAATTTTATGGCTATATGCCTAGAGTATCAGAGAGTTAAGGCAAAACATCAGCATCAAGCAAGGATTTTACAACCAAATCTCATTCCTTCCTAGAAGTGGGATATCATAATGATGGATTTCATTATTGGTTTGCCTTTGACTCCTCGTAGACATGATGCTATCATGGTGACTGTTGATTAGTTGACCAAGGTGGCACATTTATCCCCTACGAGATCATCTTATATAACGGCTTCTATAGCCAGAGTCTTCATGCAGGATGTTGTGAGACTACATGGCATTCCTCGCAAGATTATCTTGGATTGAGATCCCGTGTTCACCTCTGCATTTTGGACCTCATTACAGCATGACCTTGGTGCTTGACTGAATTTCAATTCAGCATACCATCCTAAGACCAATGGACAGATAGAGTGGGTTAATCAGGTCCTTGAGGATATGTTGGGGATGTATGTCATGGATAGATAGACTCATTGGGAGGACTATTTGTATCTAGTCAATTTTGCATATAATAATGGTTATCATAGCTCCATTGGCATGTCACCTTTCCATACTTTGTATGACCATCCTTGTCAAACACCTTTGAGTTGGGATAGATTGGAGGACCATATTCTTCTTGGTCCAGAGATGTTTTGAGATGGAGCAATAGGTATTGTGTATTCATGAGCATTTGGTTACTGCATAGGATAGACAGAAGAAGTGTGCATATGCTCACAGGGTGGATAGATAGTTTGCAGTTGGAGATAGGGTGTTCCTGAGAGTGCACCCATGGAAGAGTCTGGTCCATTATGGAAAGGGTTCAAAGTTGGCACCTCATTTTATTAGACCCTTTGAGATCCTAGAGAGGATAGGACCAGTTTCTTACTATCTTGCTTTTCCACCTAGCCTATCCTGGGTTCATGATGTTTTCCCTTTTTCTGTTCTTAGATGCTATATTGTAGATTTATTGCATGTTCTTGATTGGAATGCTTTATAGGTAGAGGATGGGTAGTTGGATTTGGAGCCAATTCATATACTTCAGCAATGGGGTTTGACCCTCAAGGGTCGCACCATTGAGCAGGTAAGGGTCCAATGGGACCCAAATGATGAGTCATCAGCGACTTGGGAGGATGCAGTGAGATTACAAGATTTATATCCCTATTTGTTTATAGGCTTCCAAGAGTAAGCCAAATCCTAGGGGGTGGATGTTATACCCACCCATAGTTTTCTTTCTATTTATGTTTCCGTACTCTTTTAGGCTGTTATTTCAGTTGATTTGTCAGATTCTTTTAGGCTATATTTCACGTGAGCTGTTATTATTTCAGTGGTTGGTGATTTTGGATAATGATGTTTATATGTTTATCGCGTGATGCATAGATAGATGATGATACTATCATGATGTGATATTATATGTTGATTTTAGAATTATGATGTTACCTACCCCATACTTGCATGTGTATGGTTAGCATATGTGTTAATGTACTTGTTGGAATGTTTGTTGTGGTAGAGGACAAAGATGTAGTTACTTGTAGTGCGAGATCCACACGTTTGACCGATCCCTATCATTGTCTACTATATTTATATTTGATGAACATGCGTGTTCTTTTGATGTCAGGTTTGCAGGTAGAGGGCATCATCTTCCCTGAATTGGCAGGAGTGATCATGCCCATATATATTCATCTCAATGGTAAAGAGGGTCCGAGTTAACATACACACCCGAAACCCTACCCTAAGCTTAATTGTCTTAAGATTGGACGAGTATCAGTTTGACTACCCTACCTGAATTTGTCTAGTTGACGTAAATTTGTGGATCCCATCCTTGTGTGTGTTTGGGTTTATTTTGGGTTGGTTTTAGTTGAGTGTATTAATATTGTGTGAATTATCATATTTTTATTGAATTGATTATTAAATATAGGGTATTTAATTAACTAAAATTAATTAAATACCTATGTTTAATTGAGAAAATTAATTAAAGTTCAAATATTGAATATTTAGATTTAATTAAATATTTGATTTGAAATTAGAGTTATTTTAGCTTTTATGCTTTATTAAATAGTTAAATATTTAATTACATGGATAAAATTATGCTTTAAATATTTAATCTATTTAATATATTATTTAATTAATTACTTGTGCATTGCAATTATTGAGATTAGAGTTTGAATTCAGAGTGCAAGTTGTTTTAAAGAGTCAAAGTTGAGTTGCACAATTAATGGATATTTTTAATTAATAATTATAATTTTCTTTCAATTTTTGAAGTTGAGTTAACTAGGTTTAGTGGAGTGTCTATTTTGGGATTGCATGAAAGATGAAAGTTGAATCTCTTTAGGGGAATTCTCTTCTCATTTGATCAGAAGAGGTTTTTGGGAGAAGGAGAAGGATTTTGGAGGAGAAATTTTGTTTTGAGCATTTTTTTCTTTTTCTATTTTGTGATATTATTGTGGTGGGAGGATTGGAAGAATTGAGGAGATTCTTGCTCTTGAGGCTTCATGGTTCTAGATCTACTATCAAATTCAAGTTCGGAGGCTTCCAGATTCTTCATTTCTCAAAGGGCTTCATTATCAAATTTGTGTAGAATTTGAGGTAGGGTTTGAAAACCCTTTGCTAATTTTATTTCTTTTTGAAAATCTATTTTCCTTTGTGTTTTATAGATTTCATTTTCTTATTAGGAGTTATTTGATGTTTTTGTCAAATTGGGTATTTTAGAAATCGATCCATTATTTTGAAGAAAAAATATTGCTTGGCATAGTAGGGTTATGCTATCAAAATTTGGTTGAAAAATATCTTATGGAAGACCTTAAAATTAGAAAAATCAATAGGGCTATAGTAGAAACTATAACCACCTAAATTTGGTCATTTCTAACTATGGACCCTATTTGCCCTAAGTGTGATCATACCCTCGATTATGTCCAAACGACCCTGTTACTGTTTGACATAATTTTTCAAATCAATTTAATGTCCTAAGTGATTTTTATCACTAATTTATATTAACTATTATAGCCATATAATTCAAATCAATTTCAACCAATCAAATCAAACCAAAATCAAACATGGCTATGGTCTTTAATTATAAAGGAATTAAATAAATCCCAAAATCAAATACCCACTTGCAATTAACCCATTCCCCTAGCCTATTTAATTCAATTAAAATGGCTATAGTCCCCTAATTATTAAAAAGCAATTTCATTGTTTAAATAATTAATTCCTATATTTTTAAATGAATTAAATAAGTTTATTTCATTTATTAATATTCCCCTAAACCCCAACCTAACCTATCTCAACCACTTCTACCCTGGGTTCTAACTCTTCGCAACCCATTCACCCATGCTAATCTAATCCTAATCCCATATTCTACTCTAACCCACCTCCTAATGTTGTCACATTCCATTAAGGAATACTTAACAACTCAACCCACTTGAGAAAGTCCACTTTCTCAAGCTGGACTTTCTTAAAGTCCATTTTCTCAAGCTATCCTCTTACATCCTCCCTTGCCTCTTTAAGGCTTTCATTAATGCCTTCATTAATATGAAGACCTTAAGCCTATGTCTCTCCCATGTCTTATTAATGCCTTGGGCATTAATGGCTCTTACATATTCATTTATGAGTCTCCTAATTCATAAATGAACCTTGTCTCCCCTCTCTATCTCCCATTCTTCTATAAATAGAAGCCTATTTTGAGAGAAAATAAGCCTTCACATTAGATCAAAAATTACATTATTATGCTGTTAGATTCATCCTATATTCACATTTCACTTATTATCTCATGCTAGTTCATTGTTTTAGTTTCATCTTTTAGAGCTAAAATACATGCTTTTTCATCTTTTTAGCTTAAATTTGAATCAAATCCTTCATGCTAGAATAGTATTGGTCACTGATTCATAGCATATTCTGAGGGCTAAATATGTAACTAATCACACTCTTTCTAGTTAGAAGGCAATAGGATAATATTAGTGGTTTTTAACATTTTATCTAACCATTTGAACTAATGCAATGACCTATTGAGTGTTTGTGTTGTTTTCAACAGGTACCCAAATACACACATTTCTGGCGCCCACTGAGGGGCTCAAATTTTATTTTAGCCTCATCTTCTAACACTTTTTGGCAATTTTCAGACTCGGGAATTAGACACAGAATTGCATATAATCTTGCAGGCTTGCATCTCGGATACGCCATCGCACCGTGTAATTTCTAGATCACATCCAAGATTTCCCAGATCGTATCTAGTTTTACATCATATTTGGTCAGCAAGGGCTCATATCTGAAGAATAGGATCGCATCCCAGATACTACATCACATTTGGTAAGAATTTAGGATCGTATCTGGTTTTTGAGCTTGTTCATTTGATTTCTCTAATCCTAACATTTTAACAAAGTTGTGGTTGTGGTATTTTGCAGCTTAACAAGTGTTTGCAGGTGCTTTTTGGTAGGTTTTGTGAAGATGGACTAAAATAATACTAACATGTTTTTTGCAGGTTGCCAACCCCATCTTGACTTCTATTTCCCTATTTTCAACAACATAAAACCATTTCTCTACTTGCTAAGACAAACTAGATATTATGCTCTTTTCCTCTTGAGGAAAATCAGAAAGTTAGACGTTGTCTTATCATTTAGAATGAAATAGGGGGTAAATAAAATACAAACAAACTCTTTAATTCATTTTGGGATAGTAATTGAACAACAAAAATCACTAAATCATGCGGGATCAATGAACAAATCATTTAATTACTTTTGGATCAGTAATTGAACAACCCAAACTCATTAAATCATTGTGGTAATTGAACAAAACAAACTTTCCCTTTCTATTTTCTTTAAAATAGGAATCATTAAAACAAGCTCAACATAGCTTGGAGGAAAAGAATTTTATTTTAAAGTGTTTGAGGAGAAAATGGCATGGACTAGGAAAGTATGCTCTTCTTCTTTTGAAGAATAAAAAATCTAGAACTCCTAAGCTCACCAGTCTTTGTTACCATTCTTTTAACAGTAGAGGGCCTGCTGGTTGAGGAAAAAATCTCCCGGGAACGACCCAAGTGAGGACAGGTCTTATGCTGACCCTTCCAACTCACTATAAATAGTTGCTTCCTTATAGGCCAAAGCCTCGGAAGATGGAACTAGTTTTGTTCTTAGAATTTTGACATCATTCCTTGAACATATCGGGGTATATATAGAGACGAGCTGCTTCAATCTTGCTTGCGAGACTATATATATTCCGGTACTCATAGTGCTATACGCCTCAATTTTGCCTTGTATAATTCTATGGGGGATAGTTTCGAATGGATTTCCCAATAATCTACAAAACATTCAACTGAAAGAATTCCTGATTCATCCCCGAAAGGGTGATAATCTTTGTACAAGGCAAAAAGTAATTGCCCCAAGACACTCGTCATATCGTGCCCTTACTTGCGTTTAGAGTTGGCTAATACAACATCATGACTGGAGCCATTGTGTGCTTGGTGATGGCTATATTCTGATTAGCATTTGAGTGTGTACCTAAGTCAATGAGAAAATGATTTTTATCCTCCACCTAGAGAATAGGAAAAGATGTGTGTTTGATCGACCCCTTTTAACAATGCAAGATTGTTTGACGTGTCAGAAAGATCATTAAAAAAATAAAGCTCCTCACAAAACAATCAATAAAATTCATACCCTAGAGTACAAAGTGTTTTTCACACTCGACAAATACCTCTTGATGCAATTTGGATACAAATAAATTCACGTTTCTCAAATGCAAATTTTTCAAAATTGACTAAAACTAGCAAGTCCATCATAAAATCGCATCTGAGATTTCCTGAGTCGTATCCTATATTTAGGATCATATCTGGTGCATTAGATCGCATTTACTCAAGCATATAGTCACATCCAATTTTCTAGGATCACATCTAGGTTTTAGGATCGTATCTGATGTCATCAGAGGCTCGTATCTAGGAGCTTGCATCCTGGGCTGTGGGCATTTCTAGCAGCTTTTCCTAGGAAGTCTCACTTGTTTTAGGTACCCTTTTTGCTCTTTGGCTGGTCCCTATTGCCTCTTCTAGTCTCCCTATTGTTATTTTCAAAAACTTTTGAAGTGTCTACCTTGCATGCTTAGTCAGTCTTTCATAATCAGTTCAATACGTGTGGTCTACCCATTCTCTATCAACAACTTGGTTCCCAGCTCATTATTAGGGCATTCTAACCCTCTGACACTGGAATCATTTACATCCACCAACAAACAAACAGTGACTTCTACCCAGACACACCCACTTGAACGATCTGGAATCCTTGCTAGCACTTTTGGGAAACGTTGACGAAGTTGAGAAACAAAATTCATGGTTAACATGAGACGCAATAAGTACACAACTGAAGGATCCAAAGTACCTCCTAAAACATCACACTTCCAAGGAGAAACTTCTCACAATTCCCTGTCGGATCTTGATTCACCTCAAATGGGTAGCAACACTAACGATTGGATTAAGGCCTTTGAGGGTTATGATGATGGCAAACAAGCACAATTCATAGGTACGCAAGAGGAAGAAAGACCCAGGTTTGAATGTAATATGTTTGGGTCAGATAGTGATGAAGAAATCCCTGAAGATGAATATGAGAAGCTAAAACAAAGCAAAAGAGTCCACAAGCTGTTAGAAGAAATAATTGGAGATGACAAAGAAAATTACTTCCTCCATTTAGCATCCAGGGGTGTCAAATTAACCTAGGATTACAACGTGAATGATCTCAAAGAAAAGGAGGTACCAAACCCCATATCTATCCTTACTAAACAGCTCAATCAAATGCAAACTAAGCTCACAAACCTCAAGCAAGAGAAGGATAAACCAAAAAAAAAAACTCTTTGGACGCCATTTGTCCATTTCCTTTCAACAAGAGTATCACAATGGTTCTGTTTCCTCCTAATATGGCAAGACCAAAATATGACAAATACACAGGGGAAACCGATCCACATGACCATGTGAGAGAATTTTGTGCTCTTAGCATTGAGTATATGCATGAACCCACTTACCTCATGCGGCTATTTCTAGGAAGTCTAGGAGGAAACGCCATGGAGTGGTTTTCAAAATTGAGCCTTAAAGTCAAAAAATTTGGGGAATTGATGCAACATTTCATTCAACATTAATCCTACAACATCTAGCATGACATCACCATGATGGATCTATGTAACACCAAGCAGAAAATGGGGGAATCCTTTACTCACTTCTTACAAAGATGGAGGAAGATCTTTGCATGATATTCAAGAGTCATCCCTGAAACAAAAAAAATAGAGATCTTTGTTAATAATCTCATACCTGAATTAAGCTATGCTCTACAAATGCAATATTTTCCTAGCTTCAATAGGATGATTAAGAATTCTCTCTATATCAAAGAGGTCATGGTCAAAAAGGGGGAGATCACCCTTCAAAATGAAAACAAAGGCAGTAGCTCCAACTCCAAGCCTAAATGGTGGAAACAAAACAAAAATATTGTTAATGACGGAGTGGTTGATGCTTCCAACATTAATTCTAAAATAGAAGCATTCAATCTTACCAATGGTATGCAAGCAAGTAAGGAGGCTAAAATAACACCTTCCATTCCTAAAGACAACAGTGATAATGACAAGGGGCGAACATGAAATTCAAAACCCCAAAGAACATTCACACCTTTGGGAGAACCTCTTGAGACCATCTTAAAAACATTGGTAGATAACAAAGTCCTTACGATTCCTAATTCTAAACCTTGGGAACCAATGGTCAAACCCAGATGGTGGGATGACAACTCTCACTGTGTCTTCCACAAAAACAAGGGACACAAGACAAATAATTTTCTCAAACTCAAGCATGTTATCCAGGACCTCATTGAAGGGGGTAAGATCAAGGTGGATGGACACACTAAAAATGAAGATCACACAGCATTTAATAAACCATTTCCCAATTATAATCAAGGAGAGACATCCAAAGGGAAAGGTAATGAGATAAATTACACCTATTCCAAGAATGACAATGTGATCAATATGCTCAACATTAAAAATGAATCTGTCAACATGGTCACCATCAAAGGAGCCTCATCCTCCACAAATGCTGTAACCCAGAGCCAAGCATAGGTTACGATCAAGGGACCTCCAAAACTGACATCCACACCCAAGGTTCCTATTATCACTATTCCTAAACTAGGAGTGAAACATGTGGTCACTATCCCTGGAGCTAAATATGACTTGGTGGATCAATTGTAAAGAACTGCTGCCAAAATTTCCATCTTTGAACTACTCAAAATATCCACTGTGCATAGAGAAATCCTAGAACAAGCTCTACATGCTGCTAATGTTCCAAAGGATATAGATATACACAAATTCCAAGCGATGGTCAATCACATCTCAGCACCACATTACCTCTCCTTTTCTGAGGAGGATGACAAATCATTGACCCATCCACACAATTAACCTCTCCATATCGAAGTTCTTATTCATAAATACCATGTTAGACATGTATTGATAGATGGGGGCACTGGATTAAATATATGTACACTGGATCTTGTCAGGAGGCTAGGCCTCTCAGAGAAAACAATTGACTCTAGAAATAAAATAACCATCAAGGCATATAATGAGGAAGAAAGATCCTCCTGAGGTATTATTTGTCTACCCATCAGAGTTGGACCAACTGAAATAGATGTTATACATGTCAAGTTCTAGATCTACCACTAGCCTACAACATTCTACTAGGGATACCATGGATCCACGAGATGCAAGCTATACCATCCACTTATCATCAATGCATCAAATTCCCACATAATGGAATAGAGGTGACAATTCCTGCGGATGCCAACTACGCTTGCAACAATATTAAAGTAGGTAGCATGATCCCACACAACAAGGAAGCTATGGATACAGTTACTCCTAAAACTACCAAAGACATGGTCATGAAGGGCTTTAGCAAAATATTGAAACTTCAAGAAATAGGTATGGGAGAATACAAGTTGGACCTGACTCCCTCCCTGACAGAGCTTCCAGTATCACCCAGATCCTATTGAAAACCATCATCAACATTCACACCTCTCACAGTCTAGGAACCAGAATTACACAAGGCTACTAGTATGATAAAGGCATCCACGTCTTCTTCAAATAACACAAAAGAGCAGGCAGTCTTAAATTGGCTTTACAAAGGAGAACTGGTAGACTCTAAGGTCAAAAAGTTAAAGATATCCCCAGAACAGTATGGAAAGGGATATGATTTCCTCAAATAAATGGGATACAAAGGAAAAGGACCTCTGAATGACATAGGATGAGGGATCATTGAACCTATACCCATGGAGTTCCGCCTCAATAGAGATAAAATAGGATTAGGATTTAATACTCAAACTAATAAACCTACTTCCAAGAAGAGTCCACCTTCTGAAGCAGAGAGTGATAAAATAGATAAAATAGTATCAGACCCATGGCTTTATGAGAGATTGCTACATATTGGTATAGAGAATCCTGAATATCAAGGAGAATTCTATGTACCTAGTTTTGAGGTACCGCAGGATCTTCATACTCCTTTGCTAGGACAACCGGCCATTCAAGAGGTCGGAGACACCATAGCTACTATCACTCAAGAGGAACCCCAGCCACAACATTCACATCCTAACTGGGGGCGATTGGTCACCATTACACATGTCCTAAATCTACCTCACTTTGATCTACAAGCAGCCAACCGAGTCCATCAAATAAACATTGCTGAATATTTGAATAGATCTGATGATGATGTCATAGACTCTCATGACTATGAGTATGATCGGTTATCTATTGCTTCTGAAGACATTGGGATAGACACAATTCACATGTTTGCAGCTCTCACAGCTCCTAGTAGGTGACCTGACATCCCTTTCAATGACACTGATCCACCTAAAGCTGAAGAAGAGTTCCTTCCTCCAATCATAGACGGAGACACTGGTGAATACATAACTGTATGAGAATTTCATAGGCTAAAAGCAAGAAGCCTCCTTTTACAAAGGGATGATGATGAGTTATCTACTGATGAGTCGTTAGAGTTTAATCCATATATGATTGACAATGACCCTTTTAACAACAATCTCTCTCTTATAGATCTAAACATCAAAGATATTAACATAACAGACCGTGTCATGTCGATTAACAGTTTTGATGCTAACATGATGTTGTCCTTCTCAGAACCTAACTCCCTAAAATTGGTACTTCTAGACCTCATTGATTGGACTGAAATAGATCCTACACCTATGCTCAACTTTCCTAATGAACACTCCCTGGCTAGTTACCTTAATTCTTGTGAACCTCATCCTTCTTCGACCAAAGTAAGGAGCGAGAACATATCACAAGAAGATATCAAGTTTCTTAGTCACAAATTGAAAAATAAAAAGAAAAAGTAGACTGATGGTGAAAACCACTCTGTGGTAGTATCAGATCCAAAAATAGTAAAGAAAAAAGATGTATTCGATGGTGAAAACCTCTCAGAGGTGCCAAAGGATGAGACTCTTGATATCCTCCCTGAACACTTTCAGGAAAGATCTTTGGTATTAATTGAACCAACACAGCCAGTGAACTTGGGCACTGCTGAAGATCCTCAGATAGTTCATCTAGCACAATCCCTATTAGAAGAAGAAAAGGTACAATTCACAGAATTCTTGAAGGAGAAAAAAATCAACTTTGCCTGGTCCTACACTGATATGCCAGGGCTGGATCCCAATCTCATTTTGCATCACTTATCTATAGCTCCTAGGATCAAGCCAGTGAAATAAAAACTTAGAAAAATGCATCCTCAAGTTGCATTACTGGTGAAAGAAGAATTAGAAAATTTGTTAAAAGATGGATTCATTCGGGTCATTGCCTATGCAGCTTGGATCTCCAATGTGGTCCCTGTTTCTAAAAATGATAAATCTAGTAGGATCTGCACAGACTTTAGGGACCTCAACAAAGCATGTCCAAAGGATGATTTCTCTCTAGAAAATATTGATATGATTATAGACCTTAACACTAGCTACTAGATGTATTTCTTAATGGATGGATTCTCAGGTTATAATCAAATCAAGATTGCCCCTGAGGATCAAGAGAAAACCGCATTCACATGTGCACGGGGAACATTTTACTGGAGCATCATGCCATTTGGGCTAAAGAATGCCGGGGCAATATATCAAAGAGCTATGAAAACCATATTCCATGACATGATGCACAAAAACATGAAAGACTATGTCGATGACACACTGGCTAAATCCAAAGAAAGAGGCACTCATATTGCAGATTTAGGAAAGATATTCGATCGAATGGAACAATTCCAACTTAGGCTCAATCCAAAGAAATGTGCCTTTGGGGTTCAATCAAGAAATCTCCTAGGATTCATAGTGTCGGCAAAGGGAATCGAGGTAGATCCGACAAAGGTAAAGGCTATTCTAGAAATGACTCCACCACATAATATCATCCAAATGAGGACACTACAAGGGATACTCCAGTCTATTAGGAGATTTATGTCCCAACTTGCAGATAAGGCACAACCCTTTAGTAAGCTACTACATAAAGGGGTTACATTCAACTGGGATGAACACTGTGAAACCAACTTCAGGGAATTAAAGGTGTACCTGGCTTCACCACGTATTCTTATGGCACCTATTCATGGAAATCCTTTTCTCCTCTACATTTTAGCTACAACTACATCACTAGGAGCATTACTGGCACAAGAGGATGAAACAAAGAAAGAGCGAGCTATCTACTACATTAGTAGAACTCTAGTCGCTTATGAGCTCAATTATAGCATTATTGAGAAAGCATGCTTAGTAGTTGTCTTTGCATCAAAAAAATTAAGACACTACATTCTCTCACACACAGTCAAGCTCATAGCTAAGATCGATCCTCTGAAGTATCTTTTAAGTAGAACAACACTAACAGGCCGATTGGAAAAATGGGTCCTCATTCTAAGTGAGTTTGACATTGAGTATGTTGAACAGAGGGCTATCAAAGGATAGGTACTTGCAGACCAACTGGCCGATTCACCGCTCCAAGATGATACACCATTGCTAATTGAATTTCCTCATGAAACAATCATGCATCTTACCGAACATTCATGGAAGATGTACTTTAACGGGTCATTTACTCAACAAGGATCTGGAGCTGGAGTTCTCTTCATTACTCCACAAGGATATAAGATTCCCAAATCTTACAAATTAATGTTTCCATGCAGCAACAATATCTCTAAATATGAAGCATTGGTCAATGGCCTCAAGCTCGCCATAGAATGGAAGATCATTGAGCTACACATATATGGTGACTCCCAACTATTTATCAATCAAATCAATGGGGAATATCAAACAAAAGATGAAAACTTGATGCCCTACAAACAACTAGTTGATGATTTCAAGAAATACTTTGTCTTTGTCACCTTTTAGCAGATACCAAGATCAGAGAATAAAGCTATAGATGCTATGGCTACCTTGGCATCCATGTTACAATTATAGGAACATAAATTTTGCTATGACTTCTTGGTGGAAAAAATATCCTATCCTGCCTTCGCCAATCCAAAATACCAAGTAATTTGTGCCTTAAATATTCCCAATCAATCCTGCTATGCCAGTATCATTGCTTATCTTTCAGACAAAACCATTCCCGCCAATCTATCTAGAAACGAGAAATGATCCTTGATTAGGATAGCATCGCATTACGTCCTCATAACTAACAACCTATATCGACGTATTCTCAACGATACACTTCTTCGATGTTTAGAACTAGAAGAGTCTGATCTAGCTTTAAAAGACATCCACGAAGGTGTGTGTGGATCACACTCGAATGGATTTTCATTAGCTAAAAAGATGCTTAGAGTAGGCTATTGTTGGCCTACAATGGAGAAAGATGCTATTCAATTTTTCAAAGCATGTCTTAAATGCCAAACACATGGAAACCTCATCCATGCTCCTGCCAGAGAACTGATACCTTTCATAACACATTGGCCATTCCAGCAATGGGCCTTTGACTTGGTTGGACAGATACATCCCAACTCTTCAAATGGACACAAGTTCATCATTATGGCCATTGAGTATTTCATAAAGTGGGTCAAGGCCGTGCCGCTAATAAAAGCCACTGGAAAATAGGTGGCTATGTTCATTTTAAAATACATTATTTGTAGATATGGGATACCCTCTTCAATTGTGACAGACAATGGGGGCCAATTTAAAAACCAAGACATTGATGACCTCTATAAATAGTTCCATATTACTCAATATTGCTCTTTGGTCTATTATCCTCAAGGTAATGGACAGGCTGAGGCATCGAACAAAAATATTCTCAAAATCCTACACAGAACTGTAAGCAAGTTTGGCAAAGACTGGCATTTACAACTAAATCTAGCACTATGGGCCTACAGAACAAGCATTAGAACACCAACTGGAGCCATGCCATTTGCTCTGGTCTATGGTGCTGAGGCAGTACTACCTATTGAGGTTGAAATCCCATCTTTCCAGATATCTTTACAAGGACTAGTTACTGACGAACAGTACCACATTAATCAGATAAATTCTCTAGACCTACTGGATGAGCGCAGGCAATAGGTGTTTGATCACCTCAAAGTGTACCAAGAAAAAATGTCCAAAGGTTCGGCTCACAGAGCCTATACAGCAAAAAGTTCTTGCAAAATGCCAAAAATATTCAGAAAATTGATCCTGAAGAAATCCAAAAATAGTGAAAAAGGTTCTTCGAAATGGGTATCCTTGGTGAAAATGTGGTAAACAGGTGCCTTGATACTACAAAAACATTCAAAAAAGAAAAAATAGAAAAAAAATTTAAAAAGAGAAAAAGTGCCTTGATGAGCACCTGGTAAAACGGGTATCTTGGTAGCAAAAAGAAAGCAAAAGATCTTACCAAGTGGTGAAAACCTGGCAATCAGGCATCACTTGTGTTCTATGCTCCATCTATCAATGCACTACTGATACTAGGCCTTCATAATTTTGCCTGTGCTTGTACGCTGACTTCATGACTATCTTATCCTCGCTTGGGATTTGTCTATCTTTATGTCTTAGGAATAGGTCATTCTGCACTAGGGGCATCTTTATTGACATAGTCAGTTTTGGCTGATAGGTTTCTCTAGGATGGTTTGCCTCACGAACATGATGTTTCTTAATACATGCAAAACAATGTCACTTCCTCAACACAAAGGTGTCTTTTGACGACATGGGACATGACATGACATTCACAACATTCCTACACAGCTATTTTGGATCAAACACATGAATGGATTATCCTAATCAAATACACAAACATGGAACACCATATTACTTGTATTACAATTTTTTGATTGATGAATCTTTACTGTGTTTGATATATGGATGAACGAAGTTCTACTTAAACACACAGTTTGCTCATGGTTTGATAATAATTCTTTTATGTCCTGATGATGTTTTCAACTAGGGGAATCTAAGTAATTATAAATTTTATTGGATTGATTCACAATTTGTGATTTGTTATGTCTTCTTAGTTACTCAATGATGTCTGCACAAAGACAAAGAGTCACAAGGATTGGGGGCATAATGTTTTCTTGATTTTTTGCGTATGGTGATTGTTTCAAATGAACCTATAAATTTCACCTAACTAGGATGTTTATGGTAAGAGCTGCCACTATCAGTGGATAGCTGCATATATCTCGATATTGGTTATGTGTAAACTACAGTGAGTTTGACACAATTTCCTTGTCTATTTTCTGATCCAGATTCTCACTAAGGTATACGAATCATAATGTACCCAAGGATATGAATTTTCAAGGTCATTGCGGGTTTAATATCTTGCCTTAATCAGAAACTGGTATATTAAAAGGAAGGTGACTGATTTGTTATCCTAACTTCTATGCCTTGATACCTAAGTCTATTTTTGACATCTCAATAAAACATAGTATTTATATTATCATAATATTAGTGGGTATTAGTGATGATTGTACTATTTGATGGTATCCATTCCAAAAAATGCCCAATGATGATAAAAATGTTGTAAAATTTGCTAAATCAGTGACAAGTCCTAAGAGTTTTCATATAGCTGCATTTAAAGATTGCATGATGCATTTTTCAATAGTACATAACAAACATAAGGAAATTTAAGCTCAAAACATGGTTTCTATCTTCTTCTACAACTATCAAGTTAATTACATAATTTATATTACTGATATCATCCATAGCATACATTTTTGCATACATTTTGTAAAGACAAAATTGAAAAATACAAAAATAAAACATCCATGTATTGCATTTTTACTTCTACATCCTAAGTGCATCCATACATATATTTTTGCATTAACTAGAAAAACAAAGAAAACATACATTTGCATTTTTCACATAGATATCATTTGTTCACATCAGTAATATACTCATCACATCAACATTATAAAAATGAAAATGATGTTATCCAACTATAAACTCACTCATCACGAGATAAAGATATCATCACATGTGCAACAGATGCATTTACCACATCTATGGAAAGCAAAATGGATACATCTACCACATGAAACATGTCAGAATCAAGAAACTACCAAAATGATACAAATCAAAGCATAAAGAGTATCAGTGAGCATAAAGAGTATTAGTGAACATAAAAGAGTATCATAGCATAAAGTGTATCAGGTAGTATACAGAGTGTCAGTGCACATAAAGAGAATCAGTATACCAAAAAGCATGAATCAAATATATATATACGAATCAATGTAATATACAAAAAGGGGATCTCAGCAGGATCTAGATATACATGTATAAACCTAAAAAATGATATGGTGCACAGTATCAACTCTGGCCCGCCCCCTCTCCTTGATCAGGAGGAGGAGGAGGAGGTGGCATGAATGGCGCTGTTGGAGGTGGCATGGCCCCCTCTGACTGCTGAGCTATGTGCAAAAATGTGGGTGCGCTCTGACCCTCAGGAACTGCTATGTGATACAAGGCATAATAATAAGTCACCTTTTGTCCCTGATGGACTGTTATCCAGGCCTGTATATCCCTCTCAGCTCTCATTCGCTTGAGCTATCTATCCCTGTCCACTAACAGTGCCTCTGTAGTGGTAACCCTAGCCTCCAAGGCTGTGATCTGAGCTCTGAGCTCCTCTCTCTCCTGCTCACACCTCGATAGAGGGTCCTCATCTCTGCCAGGATCCTACTCCTGAACTCTCTACCTCCGCTGTCTCTGCTGCTCAGGAGTAATTAATGGGCCAGGATCTCTTTGTGGGGCCACAAACCTATATCTCAGCCATCTTTGAGCACTACTGCTCACACCACCATTATCCACTTCCTCTCCACCTCCCCCCTATCATCACCATCATGCCTATCATCTGGGGGAGGATGCCTACCGCCTATGCCACCATCTCTACCACCATCATGGCCCCCATGTCTGCCTGGTGCTCTATCTCTGCCGCCTCTCCCCCTGATAGGTCGATCCTCAGGATCGTAATCCAGCGGCTCCTCTATATGAAGAATCATCTCCTCTGACACTGCAAATCATGGAAATGGATGCTGAAGCATCTCTGCAGCATATCCATCTGATACTCCAGCATCCTCAACATCTGGGCGAAGGTCCCAGTCTATCGCTACCATGTCACAGATGTCCTGTGCAGTAGTATCATAGGTCAGCTATGCTCCCTAGTCAGCTACCTCATCTCTGATCCGTGCATATACTGCCACATCCTTAGTGCGGCCCTGCCGTCAGCCATACTGTCTCAAAAACCTAGTGATTAGAAAGCGCTCGATGATGTACCTGGTCCAGCCTATCAGATATCTACTCTGACACAAAAAGGGAACCTGTTGAGCATCAGATGTCCATACCTCACAATCTAGGTATGGCCACCACACAACCTCTGTTATATCGTTGAATAAATGATGCCAATACTCAACCTTTCCCAGCTGGGGCTACTATAATAGACCTGCATACATGTACACATAGGGCTATTCTGGTGCCCTTTGCCTGTCACGAATCGGTCGTGTCACCGGGATGTGCTCCCAGGCCCATACCTGAAGAATCAATATACCTACAGTCATGCTGCGGGTATGGTGGTAAACAATCTCATGAAGCTCTTGGTATATATGAGCTAATATACAGCTCCCCCAGGCAAATCATTGACAGTGGCCAATCATCTGCTCTACCATGCTGACCCAACCCACCAAGAAATCATGCTATCCTCTATCTGGCATAAGGACGCCGCCTACCAATCCAGCTAAGTATATAGCTAGTCGATCATAGTGATTGACCATGTAGTCCCAGGATAGGTATCTGCGATCTATACTATCATCCTAAAAGAACCTCCGTGCAGTCCCGATCACCACGCCAGCTCTAGACTCAAAGAACACCTCATGTCCAACCATGGGCACGTGCAAGATCCTCCAAACATCCTCAGGTGTCACAGTGATCTCACCGGTAGGTAGGTGGAAGGTGTTGTGCTCTGAATGCCATCTCTCGGCCAGAGCAGTCAACAACCCTCGGTTTACCCTGATCTCGCGTAAACCAATCAGTGCTCGCAATCCACACCGAATCACGATCATTTGCTCATCATCTGACAATCAGCCAGACAATGCCAGAACTTGCGCCGGATATGTGCCTCAAAAGGCGACTACCTCAAACTGGGCCTGATTTTTGATAGAACAATAAAGCATCAGTATTCTATCTACAACAAAGGGCATATTCCTACTCTACTTAGTCATTTCACATTCGCAGGACGCAAACAGATCAAAACAATTTGAAAACATAAGTCTTTTACCAGATGCGACCCTAGAAATAAAAGATGTGATTGTGCATACAAAATGCAATCCTAGAAAAATAGGATGCGATCCTAAATACGAGATGCGATCCCTGAAATCTAGGATACGATTTGGTGATAGAATCTAGCTAAAAACATAACTAAATCTCAAAAAATGGATGCGATCTGGGAAAACTTGGATGCAATGCAGAATCTAGGAAAAACCAGATATGATCCAAGAAAAACCAGATGCGATGCACATTTCACAGGATGCGTTCCAGAATCTCGGATGTGATCCTACCTTCTACGGGCTCTAAAATGCACAAAAATACTTGAAATTCAAAAATGCAAAATTCACGAGGTAGTTTATCGGGCACTTACCGGCAGTGGGTAATTGGCTGGTCGCTGGTGTCGTCGGCTCATCTTGAAATGATATTTCCTCACAGGGACCACCATTTTCTCTGTAGAGCTCTCTAATTGGCTATAACTGGATGTCAAAATGAATAGTAAAATGGTCAATTTGGAGGCTTATATGGGTCTTTTGGGACATTTAGGGTTTCCAGAACTCCTCCCAGATGACCACAAAATCATTTGTGTTCTCTTTTACTTCAATCGGGAACCAAATCAAAGGTGCCTACTGTAACACCCCAAAATTGGCACCTAATAAACTAATCAATTTTGGTGCATTTTCTTATCTTCGAAGTCCTATTGTATTAGGCAAATTCTTCTAATTGACTTTAATTGACTGAGTTTCAAATGCAGAAAACCCAAATTTGCATAAATCTGACAATTACATTTAATTCCTAAATCTTAAATGATTATTAGCTAAAATTCCTATGATTAATTGATTTAAT
>MU224406.1:492818-522580 GCA_018584345.1 Thuja plicata | reverse complement strand
GTAGATCAATTAAACTATTGAACCATAGTCAGTTAGATGATTATTGTTCTATAATTGGAGGTTTGTTTACATTATTGCTAGATTCAACGTATAAAGGATGATTGTTGTTTTTTGCATAGTTTGTTTCTTTAAGTGATTGTTTCTCTATGCTATGGGTATCTGGGATTTAGAGTTCCCTAGGAAGAATACAGAGGCTGGGGGGTGAATTGTATTTATGATTTTATGATGTGGCGTGTGTGCTTTGTATCATTTCTCTAAACTGACCATTTGAGCCATATTAATTATGTTATCTGAGAATGTATATCCTTTGTGATCGTTCCTGATATGTGTGGGGATCTGGATTGGGTATACTTGTATTTTGAACCTATGATAGATCTATGTAGGATCTATGAGCCTAAGGTAGGTTACATAGTTGTGTAGTAGGGGGTGACTTGCAATAAGTGTCGGGGCCCATGAGTGGCTACTAGGATCGCTTATTGTAAGTAATCTTAATAAGTGATAACTTAATATATTACTGAGAGATCTTAAAATGAATTAATAAGATGTGTTTCCTCACCCATGCTTGAGCATTATTATAGGCTAAGATGGAGGATGAGATGATGCTTTCCTCCTTGACGGGTGTGTGTCTGGCATAGTTAGTGACTTTGTCTATTTGAGAGGTCATTGATACCATGTATGGTCACTTGAGTGCCGAGATCCATTGGGATTACTAGCACAAAACTTAAGGGTTAGACGTACATGATGACATCTTCCTATACACAGTCTAGATTTCCTATGTGTGTCGTTTGCCTTTGGATTAGTGAGTCTTATCTATCAGTATGTGTAGTACACCTAGAGTTAGAGTGCTATCAGTATCCCCTTTCTTTGTGGTTATTTCCTTCTTTAATTCTGGATATCTGAGTGGGGTCTTTTGTTATCTCCTCAGAATGGTGGGGTGGAATTTTGTAGTTCCACACGGATGGGAGGTAGTGATTCTTTACCATTTGAGGTTCGACATCCTTTTTCTAGTGCTTGATGGTTCTTATACAATTGAGCTCTTTATGATTCTTCATTGGTGGATATGTTCTTATCATTCATTATATTATAATCATGTATTAGTGTATCGAATGTGATACCTAATCTAGATATTGTATTATATTGTTAGAGTGATTTACTACATATCCTACGACATGTGCAGTGGATGTGAGTTTATGTAGGTTTCATGGTTATCCATGTGGATTGTAATTATTATTGTAAGTTCTTTTTGTTACATCTATTTAAATAGAATATTTTGTTATGTTGTTTAGTTGAGTTTTACTTTTACGTAATTCAATGGCATGGAGCCCTTGAGCCTTGTAATCTATGTTTGTATGTGTTTATATGAGTAAATGGTATTTTCTTCCACATTAATGTGTGTCTTATTGTGTAAACTATAGAAAAAAAATTGTTCATCAAACTTAACATCATGTTCTAGGTTAATCTCTCTTGGGTTCCCTCGCAGGGTGTTACAATATACATACATACATGCAATTGCCTAGATGTAAATATGTAAATATGTTATTGAGAAACAAACATTAGAGACAATAATATATATATATATATATATATATATATATATATATATATATATATATATATATATAATAAACCTTATTGTTTCATTTTAAATCCATATTTACACTTGCTGGTATATGCATATGCATGAACATATACACACATATATGTATATAATATATGTGTGTGTATAGATATACCTAATATTATTTTAATGTTGGCAATCTTTAAAAAAAATTTATAAATATGTTTCTGCCTGTGCTACACACACATACATATATTTATTTTAAAAAGAAAAAAATAAACATATAACAAGAAAATGTTATTTAACATTTTTATTATATATATATATAGAAAGAAAAAAATTGGGGGGGGGAGGGGGGGTTCCCCCACCGAAAGCCTACCCCCTTCAAAAGGGGAGAGCCCAACAATGTTGGGCGGTTGCCATGGCCATGATGGCTGGTACGGGTGACCACACTACTACCGCAACTCTCCTCTTGGTGTATGCCGCCACCCCTGCATCCCCAATAAAACTGTGCACTGCCCTTTGTGACATAATGGAAACCCTCTCACCATTTTGAAATTACTCACACACACACACACCATCTGCAACTTAAGTCTATCATTAAACCTGTAAATAACAAAATGGAAGAGAAAGGTTAGAAGGGGAAATGAAAGAGAAGAAGAAAAAAATTATTGTCTAAAGAAATCCTCACCCAAACCCTAATTTTGGGTTAGGGTTAGGGTTTGAGGGAGAAGAGAGAGTAAGAGGGAAATAATATACTTTATGGGCTATAATTTTCATTTTGGGTATATGGAAAATTATTTAGGATTAGTAATGACATAACTAAAATATCATTTAATTTGAAATCTCGTGTAAAAGACATTTGGGTGGGAATTTGTTTTGATGTTTGACTTATTATTTTTCTCATTTTTAAATTGACTTTTATTTAACAAGAGTAGACTTAACTTTTGTTAGGGATTAGTTAATTAGCAAAAGTAGAATTAATTATAAGGGAAAGTATTATAATATTAGTATATAGTGGTTAAACCACTTCAATATAAGTAAAATAACATGATATCATTCGCCTATAATGTGACCTTAAATGTTAATTAAGGAAAATGTGGGAGCTTAGTGGAACTTTAAACATTAAAGTTATAAAAAAAGATTGCTAATGTAATATTAAAATAACAATTTATATTTAAATGTTAGAATAATAAAAATGACTTAAGGGATTTAATACAATAACGGTTATTTTATTTGTTTTATTGAGATACTAAATTATGGTCACTTATTAATTGACTTTAGAATAAATGAAATTTGTTAAATTAATAGGGGCATTAAGTGTCAATATTATTTCAAAGAATAACATCAAATAATTCATCGATTATTTTGGATTTATGTTAATAAAGTATTTATCAAAAGATTATTTAATACAAGGGGAATGTTAAATTATTGATCAATCATTAAATTAATTATTAGCTAATCAAAAAGTTTATTAAAGAACCTCAGGGAAGACCATTATTCAAATACTAAAGTGAGATCTATTAATTTAATAATGTTAAATAAATAAATTTATTAAGTTAGCTTAGATCCCTTGCTTAACTTTAATGATGAAGTTAGTATAGTAAATAGTTTAATAGAGATATTTGAAGGATTAACTAAATTTAGGCCTTGTATATGAAACTTTAATAAATATTATTAAATGGAGTTATTAAACTTAAGGGGTTAATAGCGTAGTTTAAGGAATTATTAAAATTGAGGCTTATAAGGGAAGTTTTAAAAATATTTTTAAGCGGATATAATTTTATTTAATGATTTAATAATTAAATTTATAAGGGAGTTAATCTCCTAGGGTATCAATAATTTTGCTAACTATGATACAAATGGGAATATAACCCATTGATCATGATTGGATAATGATTTAATCTTGATGGACTCGAAGGTTCATTTTATTAAATAAATTAGTTTAACTGAGACCTAGAGTAATAACCTTAAAGGGAGGTTGACTAAGTCAACCCTATTGGTGGAAAGCCACACGATTGATGATGGTCATGATGCCCAATCTCAGTTGAATAACCGATTATGTTAACCTTACTCTCAAACTGTAACCTTTAGTAGACATTGAATATTTTAACGTGTTAGCATAGTGAACTTTTAGTGTTAGAAAAAAAATTATTGGTGTGATTTTCCCTTAAATTTTGGGCATGATACCATGTGGAAAGGGTTCCCTATGCATCTTAACACTCATGCAACCAATGCATATTATTTTGAAAGGAATAATATTGGGTAGTCCATCAACCATATTTTCTTTTTGCTTCAAAGAGATATAATCATAATTCAAATGACCAAGCCTTTCATGCCATACATTAAAATCAATATTATCATGCAATGAGTACCTTGAAGTGGCAAACTCATAAAAAATAAATAACTTATCATGATCCATTTTGGGATTAGCAACAACTTGGTTAGATTTATGATCAATAACATAACACATGTCCTTACGAAATTCAACCTTATAATCTTGACATAATTGAGCAACTAAAAGAAGATTATATTTCAATTCAGGAACATAAAGAACACCATGCAATTTTCCATTAGGAATAGTAACATCACCAAAACCTTCAACTTTGCAACTATGATTATTAGCTAATTGAATTGGTATGTTTGAAGTATCAGGATGTAAAGAATCAAAAACTTCTCTATGAGATGCACCACTATCAATAATCCACTCTATAGGGTTATAAACATTATAACTAACTGTAAATACATGAAGAGATTGATAACCATTCTTCTTCTTATAATGAGACTTTTGATTATTTTGATTCATAGGCTTCTTATCATTTTGCTTTTTAAAACAATTGTTAGTCAAATGACCATCTTTCCCACAATAGGTGCAATGGGGTTTTTTAGTAGGACTATTCTTTTGATTATGATGATTAGTGTTATGATTATTATTATTGCTATGATAGGGCCTAGAATGAAATTTTTTATTTGAATAACTATGATGATTATGATTATTATTTGATCTAAACTGATTTTGATTTTGATTTTTAGACATGAATGAATGGTCATTAGGTTTAAGAGTAATTTCGCTTCCTCTTGATGAAATAAAGTTTGAAAAATGATATAATTTAATTGATTAGCTAATCTAGGAATATCAAGTTGAGAATACATATACTGTTGAAATTGCCTAGGAAGACATTTATTTAAAATAATATGAATTAAATAGATATCAGTTAAAGTGACCCCTATACCATTTAACTGACTTCAATGGAATCAAACTTTAACAAAAAATCACCCATAGATTTAAAATCAGTATACCTGAGATCCTCCAATTGATCTTGGAGTTGAATCTTTCTTGATTCATTAGGGCTATCATAGGTGTTTTTCAAAATATCTCATGATGCATATGATGCAGTATAGTTAGCAATCAAAATATATAATTTAGGACTCAAATAAATTCCAATTAGGCCAAGCACTTCCTCATTTTAAACATTCCAAGCATCTATGCCAGTTTGAGGAGCAGTGGTGGATGGAACACAAGGAGCAATAGTAGCAACATCTAACATATGCTTAAAATGAAAAATGAAGGAAATATGCATTTTCCAAGCATGATAGTTAGTATTGTTTAATTTAATCTCATGAATAAGAGTGACATACTTGGACAATAACTGAAAAATAATAAAAATAAACTTTATGATTAAATAATAACGCGTTGAAAATAGTGATAAATTAATGCCAAATAATGATAAAATAGAATTTAATGCAATGTTAATAAAGGTTTAAATTGTTTAAAAAAAAGTTTATTCTTTTGTTACAATGAAACACACTTGGACTTTAAACTATTAAGAAAAAGTTAAAACTCTTATGTGAAACTATTGAAACGTTATAAAAAACCTTTATTAAAACTATATAAAATTTATTTAAAAAAACTATATTAGAAAAAAATTATTTAAACTATTTAAAACAATAGGATTAAACTATTTAAAAAACCATGGGTGAGCGTAGTTTTTTACCTGGATTTTTTTTGACTCCTAAGCAACATTGTTATCTTATAGGAGAATGGGAGAGAATTCGAGCGGGAAGAGATTTTAAAATTCTTCTAGGATTCTTTCTCAACAGGGAGACCTGGTTGCTGGTGGTTTGGTTGCGAGCAATGGTCCTGGTCCTGGATTAGTGTTTGGTAAGGAGAATGTTATGCCTAGTGTGGTTTCTTTTGACCTGTACTAGCTGCTGACTATTGCTGTTCTGGATGAAAAACCCAGTTCTGTCATTGCAGCGTGTGCTAAGTTGAGTGCTGCTGAGATTCCCTCTGAGGTTCCTTGTCCTCTAGGAAATCTGTCAGTTTCTGGGAATGTCTTTGAGATCAGGCCCTGTCCAGTTCTGGGTAAAGTGTGTTCTAAGGACCCACTTGTGGGGTCCCCTATTATTGTTAATGTTGAGGACATTACCTCTTAGCCCAAAAAATGGTCAAAAATTTTGGGTGCCAAACAAGTGGAGAGTCCTTCTGTTGTTGGATCTGTGAAGGTTGGTCTGGTGAATGGTGAAGTGGCCATCTTTGTTCCTAATACCTTGGTGGACCTCTCAGTCTCAGCTATGGAGTTTACCCTAGTCGGTAAGTTTCTTGGCCCTCATCCTAATATTGAATTGGTTAGATCCTTTTCTAGGAGAAAGTGGGTCTTGAAGGGCCAGGTTGATATTGCGGCTTTGCCAAAAGGGTTTTTATCCTTTGCTTTTTCTAACAAAGAGGATCAAGATTCTATCCTATGTGGAGGGCCATGGATGTTTGGTAGGACAATGATCTCCTTCTGTAAATGGACGCCCAACTGGGATTACTAAAACAATTTTTTTAATGCTACGCCGGTGTGGGTTAAATTCCCTGGATTGCCTCTGGAATTCTGGAATGAGGAAGTCCTAAAAGGACTGGCCTCTTCTTTTGGAGGGGAGATTCTTTTTGTGGATCCTATGACTAAAGCAAAGTCTCATCTAATTTTTACTTGAATCTGTGTCAATATTTGCCAGTTTGAAAACCTCCCCTCGATTATTAATATTAACTCCAAGCTGGGTATTTGTAAGCAAGAGGTAGAATCTGAATCTCTTCCTTTTGTTTGCTTTGTGTGTCATAAAATGGGTCACTAGGCAAAGAACTATCCAAAGAAAGTGAGAAAGGATCCCAAAAGCGTGATCCCAGGTCCTATTCCTCCTAAGGAACCCAAACTGATTTGGAAGGAGAAGAAGGTGCCATAAATTACAAAGGATGCAAGTATTAATAAAGGTATTGAAAAAGAAGGGGGTAGTGGTGATTTTGTTGATTCAAATGGAAACCTGGAAGAAGGGGAAATTGTGGAATCGGTCACCCACATCTCAGATTCCTTGATGAAAATGGTGCCAGTGGATGTGGTGGTTCCCATCCAGGATGATGATCAAGATTTTATTGTGGAAGGTGTCATTCTGTATGTTCATCTAAATCAAGTGGCTATTGGGGTGGATTCCTCCTATTCAAACCTAGAAAAATATGAAGAGGAAGCCTTGTCTTTGGCTCTAGATTCTCCATCTTTTAGTGGGGATGATGACTCCTTTGCTACTTCGAACAACCTTGACTTGAATGAGGCTCCATGGATGACTCAAGTTGGTAAGAAGAAGAAGAAACAATAGAAAGCTCTCAATACTCTAGGATCCAAGGGAGTGATTAATAGAAGCAAAGCCGATGGTGGATCTAAAACTTGAAATGTGAAAGCGGATGTTGGCTCCAAAAAGAAGACTCCTGGATGAACTTCCAAGAAAGAAATTAGAGAAAGGGAAAGTAAGAAGGATCTTGCGGATGGTAAGAAATTGACCATCCAGGCTTCTTGCACCTTGGTTAAGATATGAAGATCATATCTTGGAACATTAGGGGGCTTAACAACTCCCACAAGCAGGATTTATTGAGAAATTTGGCCAGAGATCATAAACCTGACATTATGATGATTCAGGAAACCAAAATGGTAAAAGAAAAGATTGAAAAAATTGGCATTTTCAAAAATGGAGGTGTGGTTGGATCCAGATCTATTGGGGCATCGGGACAGATTTCTATTTTTTGGAATCTCAATAATATCAAAGAGGTGATTCTTCAAAATGATGTTAACTATTTGAGCATTAAGTTTACTCATCTCAAATCTAACTTTCAATGGGTAACAACTAACATCTATGCTCCTAATTCCAAATCAGGAAGAGCTAAGTATTGGAAGATTGTAGAGGACCAAAGGTTGTCCTTCTCTGACCTTCCTTGGCTGGTTATGGGAGATTTCAACTGTCCTTTGAAAGAAGATGAGAAATTTGGAGGGATTTATTGTTTGAGTCAATTGGAGGGAAGAATTGATTTGATGGACTTTGTTAATCATCAAGCTCTTGTGGATATTGATCTTCAAGGAGTTAATTATACTTGGTCCAATAAGAGAGTTGGAGGGGATCTTATTTACGTTTGCCTGGATCGTGTCCTGACCTCAGCTAATTGGCTGAATAATTTTTGTTGTTCGCTGGCCTCTATTACGAAGGTTGATCCTGATCATTCCCCTCTCTCATTTGTTGCTAAATTAAATAAGGAAAATGGAAATATTCCTTTTAGATTCAAAAAATATGGTTAGACCATCCTGATTTACAACAGTGTATATTGGAATGGTGGAAGGTGGACATTCATGGGACTACCATGTTCCGTGTCTCCAAGAAACTCCAGCACATAAAACAAAATATCAAAGTTTGGAGGAAGGTTGTGTTTGGGGACATTTTCAAAATTAATTTGGATTTGCAAAAGGAACTTGACTCTATTCAAGATACTATTCAGTTGATAGGATTGTCTCATGACCTGAAAGAGATTGAGTCAAAGCTCTTGGCAAAGACTCATAATATCATCTCCTAAGAGGAAGTGTACTGGAGACAAAGATCTAGATCACTATGGCTTAAGGATGGAGATAAGAACACCAAGTTCTTCCATTTATCAGCTTCAAAACATCGAACCTCAAACAAAATATCCAAGCTCAGGGTTGCTTCAGGAGTAGTTTGCAAAGATAAGGAGATATCTCTAGCTATGGTGGTTTTCTTCTCCTCCCTTCTTTCCAAGGACCAGGCACTTTCGCTGGATAATCAGGCTTTACTCCTGGATTCTATTCCTTCTTTAGTGGATGATCTGACTAACAAGTATTTGACTGCTATTCCCTCCTCTAATGAAGTCATGAAATCCTCCTTCTCATTTGAGGGAGATAAATCTCTGGGTCCTGATGGTTTCCCTGGATTCTTCTTTCATAAATTTTGGCATATTGTTGGGAAGGATATCTATCATGCTGTTAAAGAATTTTTTGGTTTTGGTTCTTTGCTTAAGGAGATTAATGTGAATTTTATTGCTTTGATTCCTAAATCCCCTGGGGCTGATTCTGTTGATTCTTTTAGACCGATTAGCCTTTGAAACTCTGTGTACAAAATTTTCTTTAAAGTTCCTACCCTCAGACTGCTGGTGATTCTCCCTAGTATCATCTCCCCAGTAGAGTGGATTTATTCCAGGGAGGTAGATTTTGGAATCCATTATGAAATTTCATGAAGTTATTCACTCCACTCATGTCTCCTCTAACTAGGGATTCCTATTGAAGCTTGACCTCTCGAAGGCTTATGACTGGGTGAACTAGGATTTTCTAATCAAAATTCTAAAATCTTTTGGTTTCAGTGAGAAACTACTGTAGCTTGTTTTCCAACTTATTAGTACTATGATGGCTACTATTATTGTGAATGGTTCCTCTTCTAGATTCTTTAAGCCTACTCGTGGGCTTCATCAAGGTGAACCTCTCTCCCCTATTCTCTTTTCTATATAGGCGAAAGGTCTTGGGCATTTTTTTCAGAAGTTGGCCTCTGAACGTTCCATTTAGGGGCTAATTCCTTCCTCTACTTCTAGCTCTTGTTCTTATGAACAATTTTTCAATGATATGGTGATTATGGGCTCTTCCACTATCTAGGAGGCCAAAATGATCAAAAAATTTCTTATTACCTATTCTTCTGCTACTAGTCAATCTGTTAACTAGTAGAAAATCTCTTTGTTCTTTATTAATACTCCTCTGGAAAGGAAAAATAGGATTTCTCATATCTTGGGGTGTGATATTGGTTCTTTACCCGTGTCCTATCTCGGTCTTCCATTGGGTTTAAAACCCCCAGACTCTTTTTGGGCATGTTTGGTGGACAAGTTTAATAGGAAACTGGCTGGTTGGAAAGGGGCTCTTCTTAGCCAAGCTGGGAAACTCCAACTTCAGAAGGCATCCATGCAAAGCCTCCCAATTTATGCTATGAGTTTATTCAAAATCCCCGGTAAATTTTCTGAAGTTATATAATCTATCCAAAGAAACTTCCTATGGTCTGGAGTGGAAGATAAAAAGTGACTAGCCTTGGTGGCATGGGATAAGGTTTGTACCTGGAAAAAATGAGGAGGTATGGGGATTAGGCCTCTTAAGGTTATTAACCAGGCTCTTCTAGCTAAGCAAATCTGGCATATTTATGGGGAAAATAAAGAATGGAATGACATTATTAAAAAGAAATATCTCTTTTCTTTCACTCACATGTCAAATTTTTTGATGTCTAAATTGAAGGTGCAGGGCTCTCTCATATGGAACAATATCCAATATTCTAAGGAGACAACTTTTAAGGGAGCCAAGTGGCTCCTGGGCAATGGTAGGAGAATTTTGTTCTGGGATGATTGCTAGGCAAAAGATTTTCCTCTGATATCCACTCCTGGTTTTTAACCTATTATTGATCTTTGTAAACATAGATTGGGTTTGTATGTCTCTGATTACTGGATTAATCAGAATTGGTTTGACCTTTTAGTTGTGGACTTTTCGCTCAAACCTCTTATGCTGGATCTAAATTTGTGGAAAGTAGACAATTAGAAGGAGGGTAAGGTGATTTGGGGAAAGTATCCATCGGGCCTCTTCTTTGTGGCCTCAGCTTCTAAGATCCTGATTGATGCTCTAGACCCTATCCCCTTTTGGAGTCTTTTTTGGGATAAAAGGCTCATTCCTAAAATTAACATATTTTTCTAGTTGGTTTTGCAGAATAAAATCATGACTATTGACAACCTTAAAAAAAGAGGAATGGTCCTACTGAATAGATGTTTCCTGTGTAAACAAGAGGAGGAATCTATTTTCCATCTGGCGATTGATTGTGACTTTTCTAGAGATGTTTGGTGTCTTACTTTGGAAATCTGGAACATACACTGGGTGTTCCCAAACAACCTAGAGAATTTTTTCAAACAATGGAGGAATGTTGTTGTTCCTATTATGAGCTCTCTGTGGAATATTATAGCCCCCCATATCATTTGGAAACTTTGGCGTGAAAGGAATGATAGAGTTTTCTATAATAAGGCTTCCCCTCCAGAGATCATAGTCGAAAAGATCAAAAGAAGCATCAGAGAGAATGATAATTTGGTCAATGGTGAAATGATATATTTCTATGCTGGTGTTTTGAACCATCCTTTGGCTCTGCCTTCTTGTTTGAGGGAGAATTCCATTTGGCTTTCCCCTCCTATTGGCTGGCTTAAGACCAATTTTGATGGGGCCGTGAAGGGAAACCCTAGCCCTGCGAGTTGTGGTGGGGTTATCCATGATGACAAGGCCATTTGTATTGCTTCCATGGCCTTCCCTATTGGGGTCTAGTCCAACCATGTGGCTAAATCGATGGCTCTCCTTCAAACTCTAAAGTTAATCAATAATTCCATGCCCTCTAATGTTTGGATTGAAGGTGATTCAATGAATATCCTAAATTGTATTAAAGGGAAATCTGAGTCATCATGGTCTATCAAGGCGATCATTGATGAGGCCTCTTTAATCATTAATTCCTTTTCCAATGTAATTATTTCACATACCTTCAGGGAAGTGAATGGTACTATGGATGAGCTGGCGAACATCACTGTTAAGGCCAAGGGTATAATGACATGGCATGGAGTAACTGATTTAATGGTTGAAGTTAAGGCTAAGTTGGGTTATGATCTAACTCATAGAAAACAAGCAGATTTGGAAAATCCAAAAAAGCTTTCATGATTTTATGAAATTCATTAATTAAAGGTTACAGGGTTATGGAAAGGTGTGGCTTTCCCAAGAAGGTTTTTTGTAAACACGTGTTCATTTGTGGTCTTCAAAATTTGAGCTTGAAGTTTTTTCTCTACTTCTGTATCTATGCTGCCATTGTGATCCTTCTTCAAGATGCCATGGGTGGTGGGTTAAATAGAAAGGAGCCCAAAAATTGTAACAAATGGAAAACCCAAACTAAAATTTGGGATAAACTTAAAAAAGGAGGCCTCACTAGCTATATGGAGCACCTTCATGGATCCAAAGACGCTGTCACTAGTGCTTTTGTGGAAAGTTGGAAGGATGGGATAGTGGTGAGTGGAGGCATGGCTGTTAAAGTCACTGAGGAGTTGATAGCAGAGGTTACGGGCCTAAACACTAAAGGCTTAAAATTTTATAGAGATAAAAAGGTTTCTCAGAAAGATATCAAGCATTTTCTGAAGGATAGAGAGGAAGTAGACAACCTGGTGAAGGATTCTAGTGGGTGTTATGATGTTAGCTCTATCAAAGATATTTGGGCCAAATTTATCATGGTGATTATGGAATATGTGTCATTGGATGGAAGATACAAAAGGGCTCACTCTTATCACTTTGTGCTATTGGACCATTTCCGTCATAAGGTGAGAATTTCTCTCCCCTTCTATTTACTGCAATCTCTCTGCCATAGCATTATAGAGCATAAATAGAAGGATAGTAAGCCCATTCTTCATGAGGGCTTGATCCTCTTGATTGTGGATCATGTTAAAAAAGTGGCTGCCTCCAATCCCCTTATTATTACCTCAAAAGATTCAGCTCTTCTAAGGTTGGTAAACAGATTAGGACTGGAGATGATAAGGGGGTTTCGACTGTTAAAAAGTTGAATTTTGAGAAAAATTCAGATATGGATACTGATTCTGATGCTATGAGTGTGGAAGGATATGGTTCCCAGTCAAATGATGACAACAAAGAATCTTTATCTGTCTCGTTGAGTGCCTCTGTTGATGAAGAGGTGAAAACTAAGGATACCCCCAATGTTAAGGTATCCCACATTATTAAGGATAAAAATAATTTGCCTGAAGTTGATGATGAGGAAGTGGAAGGTCAAAAAGTTCCCATTCTAGTAAATTATGTGAGTTTGAAGGAGCATGATGTCCCTATCTCTCTGAAACTCGAGGTGCTTATGGAGGTGAATCATGAACAGAAAGTGGTTGAAACCCCAGAACAAATCAATATTGATAAGGAAGCTAACCCTGCCTCCTCTGAGAATATCCCTTTTTCTAGGATGGTTGATATGCATGAGCGGAATGTCTATCTTCTTCAGGAGGACATGGATGGCAAGATTGAGCCCCCATTCGGTGTGCTTCAAACTGCTAAAGCTATGTCTCTATACTCATGTTGTCTAATGAAATGAGTTTTTAAAGAGATCAAAACTCTTCATCTCAATTACAAAGCTCTATTTTCCCATGTAGATCTCATTAACTCTGGGTTGATAGGTGTTGTTGGCAATCAGAATATTGATGATAGGAAATTACAAACTCTGCATGATCATCTGGACTCTTTGGGGAATACGGTGAAAAAACACATGACAGACAATAATGTCTTCATGGGTACGACTATGGAGTGTTTCAACTCCATTAAAACTAAAATGGATTCCCCTATTGTGGTTGATGACAAAGAGGACATCGATGTTGAGGGCATAGGAAAGCACACACATTTTGCAAGGAAGAAGAAGATTCAAGATGGGATCTTGGAGCTGTTAAATTTCAATGTGGCCATCAAAAAAGTTGCTGAAGCAAAGAAGGTAGCGGAGGACACTCTACTATAGTTGGCTTGATTCTAGTGTTCCCTTGTTTTTTTAGTGCTGCATATTTTGGCTTCTGGCTGTTGGAGTGGTTCACTAGTTTCTGGTTTTTTGTCCTAGTTTTTTGTTCCTGTCTAGGTCTGCGGACTGGTTCTCAGTCTTGTTTTAGTTTAGTCTATTTTTAGCTGCCTATCTTTTTTCTTTTATTGTAAGGGGTTTTGGGTCCCCTTAAAACCTATTTTTACTAGCAATCAAAAAATATTTAAAAGGCAATATATTTAAAAATATTTAAAAAAAAATCTATTCAAACTATATAAAAAAGAGTCAAACTATCGTTCAAACTATAAAAATGAGGTATGATTGCGCAAGTAACTATTAAGAAAACATGATTAGTTTATGTTGTGTTTGGGAGAGGTAGGAGTTTTATTTCAGACTGAATATGCTATAAATAGTTTTAATGCAGATAAACAAGCCGACCTTAGTTAAAAATTCAGACCAAATCAATATCAAAACTCACCTTTGACTGAGCGGGAAAAAATAGAAAAAATGGAAGTAAACAATGTAGACCAAGAGATATGTTTGGACCTATCTCTTAGTAACTCTACGGTTAGAGATGCTTTGGAGATACACAATGGTTCAAAGAAGAAAAGAAAACATCGTTTGAAAAGGGGTGGGTAGGTAGCTTAATGATCGACATAATGGGAAGCTATACACCTTCGTACAACCCAAATAACTACAACTCGTAGCCCAACAAACAAAGGCTAGTTCTAAGATTGGTAGTAGGTATGGTGGTAGTGTTTGGAGCAATGAGTGAAGCATAAGACAAGGTGGTGAAGAACTCACAGAGGGTGAGGTGCTGCCAAAAAAAATTACAAGCCGATAATGTGCTCAGCTCAAAAGTTTATGCAAATGCGGGTCGGGCTAGACTTTGTGAATGCAGGTTGGGGTGTTACAGCCCGTGCTCTACTAAGAATATGTGAAAATGGGAATATAGAGTGTAAAATGAAGAGAAATGTTACCAAAGATATATTTTATAAAAAAAGAGATGTTTTTAATTAAAAAAATAGAGATATAACAACGTCTGATGAATTTAAGCCTGCAAATCAAACATAATATTAACCTGCAAATGAAAATAAATACATATTACTATGAATCCTGCAAATACAAAAATGTGAGATAAAAATAAATTGTAACCTTGCATTTTCATGATTGAGGTTAAGTTTTTAAATTTTTTTTTTTAAAAGTAGCAAACTAGCTAGAGGAAAGCTTCCAAAGAGGGTTAGTAAACAAAATAATAGATATTCAAAAAATCCTGGAAACACAAATGAGTTAAAAAATGAAACTCAAGCTTCTCTCTCTTCAAAAAGTCTCTAAAACAAGGTGTGCTCCACAAAATGGTAACCTTCAACAATTTTCACTCAAACAAAGATTAGTAACCCCAACTCTTATACCATGAAAGGAAAAAATTAAGAGAAAATAAATAAACAAAAATCTAAGAGAGCTAATTGTATAAAATATTTTTACCAGGAGAAATGAATACTTGGAGAAATCACCAAAAGAGCCAGGACAAGGAGACAAGAAGTTTTGAAAGTGGAAAAGAAAAGAAAAGAAAAACCCCTTGTGAATTATGTGTGAGAGAGAGAGAGTAACATCATAATGTTAGAATGAGAGAGAGGAGTATCTCCTAAATAGAGATGAGGAGAAGAGTTACAAAGTAACTCACAAATCTATGAATACCACCATTCATAATAGGTGTGTGAAAAATGGCAACATCCTCTTAAGGAGGATAAACTATTTTACTTAATACAAGAATTACAAATAAATGGCATGTCCTCCTACTTGTACTAGAGGAAAAAAAACATGTAGGATACCTTGGTTTATCCTAAATTAAATAAATATAGCCAAGGAAAGATTAAATATTCTAATAGTATCCTTTCATGTAAGTGATGGTATAGGATGTGTCAAGGAGTTCTTAAAAAGAGATAATATAATAAAACGAATGGGATTTAAACATTAAACAAGAAAATTGGAAAGAACTCGATGTCACGAGTGATTGTGTGGGTGGTAGAAGGTAATTGAGTCATCGGATGTTAGTTATTGACTTGTGCAGGTATGGATATTCCCTATGCTTTACACTCTTGTATCCTAGGTTCACTAGCAGTGAGTAGTACCCTGGTGTACTATGGTTGTGGTGTACCTTTATTGTACTTTGGATGTTGGTCCATATGTTGATTTTTTTCCATGTGTTATTGTATTTTGAATCTATGTTCTTTTATTGGGATCATTGTACCATCCCCTATTAGAATAGATGATGATGTGATGGTAAGTGATATGGTACAAATTTGGTATTATGATGATCAATTATTGTGTTTTCATTGATGTCAAGTATTGATCTAATGTTCAACTTAGTGTGTTTCCAAGTATGTGAGAAGGATAAACAAGGTGATACAAGTGTTTTCAATGGTCACGATCCTTAAGGGAGACTTGGGGATGTATTTACATGCTAACCATATGATCAAAACTGTTGAATGTTTGATTTGTGAAAGTTATGATTAATTTAAGTTTGATAGGGCACCTGCTAGAACAGTCTGTGACTAGCAATGAGTGATTTGATCAGTTTGTCAAATCTATGATGAGTTAGGTGGTGCAATCATAAGATGATGTTATTAATATTGTGTTGAGTTCATGGTTATGACCACAACTAATTTGGATGATTGGTAAGCATGTTTTGAGGTTATGGAAGTTGTTTTAGTAAAAGGTGATAGTGTTCTTGAGATTCTGATGGTTAGATCTTCGATTGGCGATCAATGATCAAGATCTATTGCTTCATTTATGTTCTAGATGTCATGCTAACATTTCTAGTTTCATTTGTGGTGATGAATTGTCATTTAATTGATCAAGGTAGATGTTTTATCAGGATGGGGGCTGAGTTGGTCAAAATGTGTTTCACTGTTCTTGATAAAATTAATTGTAAGGGTCAATCTTTGGCCAACCTATTTGGTAAAAATGTTTTTTTATATTGGGATTAGTGTTTTGGTACAATATCTTTGGGTGCAAAGGTTGGAATAGTGATTTCAATAGTGTTTGTTGAGATTTAAGGTAGTGGTCATTTTAAGGCTTGAGCACTGATATTTATATCATGAAATCAAAATATTTATGTGTGTAGATAGTGGATGTGAAGGTTCAATCAAGCCAGGGTGTTCCAAAGATTTTTTAGAAGGGAATGAATGTGCTATAGTGGAACTGATCAAGCAAAGGAGTTTTTATTTACAGATCAAGTGACCCTAACAGGTTTTCATGTTGTAAATCCCTTAACCAGGTAGATCCTAATAGGTCTTATTTGTAAATATCTTAAAAAAGTGGCTCATTAACTTGAGTTTGAAATCTCCTAACAAAGTTACTCCTAATATGGTAAAGCTCCTAACAGGGCTAGAGGCAAATCCTAGAATTAGGTGGCACCTAACAGTGTCTTTGTAAACTCCTGAAAGGGTTAAGCTCCTAATAGGGCATACTTCAGAAGAGTATATTATTGGTGGGTCCTCATTCCTACCATGGTTTTCACCCATTTGGGTTTCCACATGAAAATATATGTGTTATGTGTTGCATGCTTTGTGGTGGTTGTGTTTATTTGGTTAAGTTTCTTTTAGTTATCAATCGGTAATCTTATGAATGTTAGTTTTGAGTTAAAGAAGTGAAATTATAAGATATTTGAGGAATATTGACTCACACCCCATCTGATTATTCTTGAACCTTTAGGACTAACATCCCTTGATTTTTTCATTTGATTGGCATGTGTGTTAGCCCTTCCTACATGTGTGAGTGTACCTTACATGTGTGGTTGGGTGAATATCTCTGCTAGCATGGTGGGGTGGGCCCGAGGGTACCACATGGTTGGGTGGTGTTGCACACAACTATATATTGGGAACCGGTGTACATGTGGCATACTTCTTCTAGAGATAGAGTTTTGAGCATGATGTGCTCATTCTATCCCTTTCTTAAATTTTAGAGATCCATGATTATATGTTTATATGCTGATTAGATTAGCTTGGTTTTTATGTTATAGATTGTATCGAGTGTGTGCAACCTTGACTTATTCTTTTTGTTACTCCTTGGTGTGGAGTTCATATTTTAGCCATGTATTGGAGCTGACATTGTTTTATTTCAATGTTTATGCTTCTACAAGAATCCCGCACATCCATCCCTTATTTCTACATATATGTTCAAAATTTCTACGTTTCCATGAAAAAATCCTACACCTATGTTCTTCCTATGCATCTATTCACCATTTCTGCCCATTTGTGCAAGTCCTACTCTGAATAAAACTATTTTTGTGCATTCATTCGAAGACTATTATTGCACATTTGTAACCATGTATGGTTCCCTTAGGTTTGTGTAGAAAAAACATTTATGGTTGGATTCCTTATGTTTTTGGAATCTATTTGATGTATTTTAATCTCATTTTCCAATTTGGTATAATGTTTTTTGGACCACTTTTCAATTTGGGCTTAAAATGAGCCTTATATTAGATCTTGTTGAGGATGAACTTGTCTCCTCATTAGCGATAATTGATGATGGCCCACTCTTATCATGTGAGGTGCATGGACATGCTCCAATCTCTCACGCGGTAGATTGAATGTGACATGTCCATTTCTTCTTGTTTTGGGGGTCATCATGGAACCCTTGGAAGTATGTTTGAGTCTTGCACTTGTGCACGATCATTTGACAATTGTCGTTTACTTCTGTTATGATTATTTCTTGTTTGTGCATTATGGTTATGGTTTCACTTATTCTCATGATGTTAATTACATCTTTCAAAAAAAAAATTTAGTGCATATTTGACCCTAAGTCCCAAGGGTTCCTTGGCGGGGCATTACATCTAGTATTAGAGCCCATGTTCAGACACTAGGAAATTTGGTGTTTATGTGCCCATTATGCTTATGTTGTGAGTTGGTAAATGCTTATGTGATCCTCTTGTATGTTGAGGAGTTTCCCTGGTGTGATAGTCTCCTCGAGGTTGATCCTTTCTTATCGTATATGTTGGTTGGTCATTTAGTGACCCTTGAGACTGCATTCCCTTTTTAAAGTAGGTGATAGATTGAGACCTTGTTTTGTTTGAATTCTTATTGAATTGGCTCTCTATGGTGCATTATGCTTTGATTATGAACTTATTAAAGGTGTCTTAAGTTGGTTTTGTGTGTGGAAAATATGGTAAATGCATAGAAGTTGGCAAGGTTAATCATTGCGTAATGGAATAAATTGCATTACATGAGAATTGTAATTGGCTGTAAACTAAAATAGTGTATAGTTGCATGGATTGGAGTGTAGATTAAGAATATGATTGTTATTGTAAATAAATCATTTTTCAATTTGTATGGTTATGCTCTTCAACCTTTCTGGGATGTTGCATTCCTTGGTGTAGTGTAGTGGTTACTCCCTTAGACATGACTGGTTCTAGTCACAATGTGATGTAAATGTGGTTCTTATTGATGGTTATTTTGGTTATTTTATGAATTTTACTTTGTGTGTGTGGGCCAACAATGAATTTTGGATTTTCTTATGTGAGATTGGTCACCAAGACTCTTCTATCTGTCTACTTGTAACACTCATCACACTTGATTTATTGTTGTAACTGTGCACATTTTATGATTTAGTGTTGAACTTGGTAACTTCACCCAATTGAGTTTTCTCATTTTCAAATTTCATGGTGACCATCCAAAATGTTTTAAATAGTTGGCCCTATTATGTGTTTAGTGTTGTTTTTATCATGTCAACTACATGCCTCTTGTAGTATTTACAAGGGAGAAACACCACAAAGAGTGTAACATATCTATGTTTATTATAAGTTAGAATTACTCATACTAAAATACCTGTTTATTTGAATTACAAGTAATGGTGGTGTATATAACCAAAGATGGGGATGTATTCCATTGCATTGATTAAGATACTTTAATGGTAAATTTCCTATTCTATGTGGATGCTAGTATGTGCATTATGTAGTTGATTATTTAAAATTTCCATGATGAAATGTGATGAAATTTTTGTGATCTCCATGTAATTTTCTATGATATATTTGAACGATACTATGAAAACTCTAGGTTCTACAATTTCTTGTCCGATGATGAACATTGAAACACACCTTGTATGGTAGCGGTTGAGTTTGGATGCCTAATGGATTTGGGAATGTACTTGTGATGGTATGGGGAAATTCTCTTCTTAGGATGTTGAGATCATGTATATCCTTCATACTAATGTTCTTATGCATTAGTGGAAAAATGATGTCAAATGTGTTTATAGATTGTGGTGAACAGAGTGACAGAGTAATGGTTATGACAATGTATTGTTTTTGGTTGAGGTCTTGTAAGCCCTCCATGGAGTGATAGGATCTTGTAGTGAGACATTCCCACCCATGTGGCATTTGGAACTTACATAGTTATGGATTGGTTTAGTATGCCCACTCATGTAGTGATAGGACCTTGTTCTGAAACATGCCTACACATGTAGTGATTAGACTTACTTGATCATAGACTTCCTAGCTTTCCACCATGAAGTATTTGGTCTTGTCAAGAGTGCAAGCCCGTTCATGTAGCAATACACTGACAAGATTGTGGTTGTTGGTGTAGAATCAAGTTGAGCCTCAATTGGGCCTAGTATGTTGCTTGTCCACATATGGTTGAAATTATGAAAGTACATATTTCCTATAGTATGACCCACATGTAGTGCTAGGACTTGATACAGGGACATACTTATACATGTATCAGGTGAACGTACTAGATCATAGTTATTCTTACTTTCTTTCCATGGAGAAAAATGCTTTCCTATGGGGCATGCCTTCCCATGGAAAGATTGGAATTGCTGGAAAGGGAGTTGGAGTGGCTATCCTGGGTTTCCCTACATGAAGCATTAGGTATTTTATGAGCAACAATCTTGCACATGCAATGATTGGACTTAGAGTAATTAAGTTTTTTTATTTTACTGTCATATTATGGTAAGCCTTGATTGAGAAACAAACCCACTTATGTAATGATTGGACTTACAAGAATAAGTTTGCTAGTGCCCCATACATGTAGAGACTTATACATATTTGGTGTATGTCATACCACTTATGTAGTGTTGGTCTTCTGTGATTAATGATCTAATTGGCATGAGGGAATATGAAATGTGCTTGGGTAGTCATGCTTACGGTTCTCTTATGGTTCCTATTACTCTTGTGGCACCTAGAATTCATGGAGGAACTGAATGACCATTTTTTATGCTGGTAATTTTGATGGTAACAAGGTGTCCTCATTTATATTTTTACAGGCTTCTATGAGTAAGCCTATCTCTAGATGCGGGGGATGTAGTTCCTCCTGTGGTTGCATTATGTTCGATATTATTTTGATCTGAGTTGGACTCAGTTTTATTATGTGGTTATTTGTATGATGTGATGAGACATTGCACTCTGTGGTGCATTTGGTTACAATACATTATTTTGGTTTTACCATTATCATTTTTGATTTAGATGTTAGATTATGTTTCTCTTTTCTATTTTGATCATATTTGCATGATGATGCTTTCAGGATGTGACACGATGCTTTATGATGATAATTGGTGTATTTTGTATTCAAGAATATTGGATTATGTTATTATGAGGATTATCATTTGTTTACTATGTTATTGTGCCTATCATATTGATGGATATCTGAATTGAGATGTTTACTTCTATATGATGTACATGTTGTAAAATGATTATTTTAATGTTTTAAATTTAAATTAAATATTAATTATTATTTACATTAAGGATTAAATATGGAACAAAGAGTGTTGTGATATTGTAATACATATGAATGATCGGGTCATTAGAGCATCATTGTTCCATTAGGTGCTATGTGATTATTTACTATTTTGCTTCAGTTATTTATACTATGATGAACTGCACTTTATGTGTCCATGTTTTAGTGAACAATTACCAAACATTATTCTTCCTGAGTTATAGGAGATAGTTTCACCAGTTTTTTCATGAATTAGCCAATATCATCCCTGTATGTATGATGTATCCGTAACTAATATATTGCATCTCTGGTACATGTGATTAAATACACTTTATTTTCATATTGTGTTGGACCAGTATCTGTGTTTATACATTAAGGGTTTTCACAGTTGTCACAGTTGATTTATAGATTAAATGTTGTTTTAATTGTTTGGGGGAGTTTATTTTTATTTACCGACTAATTTTTTGTAGTTAAATTCCTTAAATAATTAGAATTAATTTCAAAGGGATTTTTGGGAAGTCTATAAAATTTTTTTTTTAAATTTACTTATTTAATTTTAGGTTATTTTTGGTCTTTTTGCAAAAAGTGACTTTATATTAGAGGAAATGATTCTTTTCCTCACCTAACATTTTTGAAAAATTAGATTTTGCTCCAAATTATTTTTGATAAAATCACTAAATTGCTTTTGTGTTTGATCGATCACTGGACTCTCATGGGTAGTAGCCCGTTGGATTTGTGCCAAATTTCTCCCATTTGTCTACAATCATTTCAATTTTCATGAAGGTTTTATTTTCTTCCACTCATTTCTATGTTTTCACATTTGTTTGAGGTAGGATATCTCACATCTTTTGATTAGCTTTGTCTTTTGATTCAAATTAAAATGCTTTAGTTTCTTGGGTTGAGAATTAGTATTCCCCCACAATCACATTGCATTTTGTTTCCCGGTTGGGTTTTTATGAGCATTTCATTATTGTAAAATTGGGATTTGTAGATTTTGTGGTGTTATGCTACCCATTTTTCTATCTGCTGGGAATGAGAATTTTTTTAGATGAATGTGTTGTTGGGTACCTTGGAGAAAATGGGTTTTAATTTTGTAACTTGATTTTGAGTTTCATTTTTGGGCAATTCTGGGTTTGCCTCGATTTGTGTGCTTCCCAAAATTGTCAATCACCATGTTTGACATGATTTGAGTGTCTGCATTAGTAGTATTCCATGATTGTGGTAGGATCATGATATCAAAATGGATTTAGGACATTTTGAGTAATAGCTATCGCAATTTGAACTCACCTATTATATACTTAAATGATGATTTTTTATACCTTTTCAGTTTTTGCACAAATTTGGGGCAATGTATTTTTTGGCTTGCTGAGCCTTCCTCATGTTCTAGTGAGTTTTTTGATGGATTCCATTGCAATTTGTGCTCTTTGAAAAGTAGCCAATTGAGAGACTTAGTGTTTGCATCTTATATTGTTTTTGCTCGATTTTCTTGCCTTGAGTGTTTGGGAGTGAATTGTCCTCTGATTATTGCTTGAAGATTTGTTGGCTCTTATGTCATCTACATCCTTGGTGTAGACCAAGTAGACAGTCTGTTTATGCTCATTTCCTTAGTGTAGACCGAGTGGAGAAGTTGACTTTCATCACATCCTTGGTGTAGATTGGGTGGATGAAGTTTTGTAATATATGTCCCCAGCGTAGACCGAGTGGACAAGATTAGTTTTTTGGTCTCCTTTGATGTTGAGCCTTAGGACTAGGTGCATTGAGTAGGTATGGGGAGTATCTCCTTATGTGTATCTTGGACTGTAAGTGGTAGTGTAGGACATGTCAAGGATTTCTTGAAAAGAGATAATATAATAAAATTGATTGGGTTTAAATATTAAACAAGATAAATTGAAAAAACTCCAAATGTCATGAATGACCATGTGGGTGGTAGAAGATACTTGAGTCCCTAGATGTTAGTTATTAATCCATGCAGGTATGGACCCTCCATATTCTTAGTACTCTTATGTATAGGTCTAGCAGCAGTGAGTAGTACACTAGTGTACTATGGTTGTGTTGCACCTGTATTGTACTTTGTATGTTTTTCCACATGTTGAGTGTTCTTCATGTGTTATTGTATTATGCATCCATGTATTTTCATTGGGATCACTATACCATCTCCTTATTTTTTTATTTGATTAGCATTGTGTTATCCATTCTTACATGTGTGAGTGTACCTTATATTTGTGGCCTAGTGACTATCTCTGCTATCATGGTGGGGTGTGCCCGAGGGTACCACATGGTTAGGTGGCATTGCACACCACTATTGGAGACTGGTGTACAGGTGGTAGAATTCTTCCAATGATATATTTATGAGCATGATGTGCTCCTTCTATCCATTTCTTACATTTTAGAGATATATGCTTATATATTTATATTATTTATAGATTAGCTTTATTTCAATGTCATAGATTTTATTGAGCATGTATGACCTCAAATTATTATTTTTAGTACTCCCCAATGTGAATTTGTTCATATTTGAGCCATGCATTGGAGCCGATAGTATTTTATTTCAATTTTTATGCTTGTACAAGAATTCTGCACATCCATCCCTTATTTCTACGTATATGTTCAAAAGTTCTGCCACATCCATGCAAAACTCACATGATTATGTTCTTCTTGCACATCTGATCACTATTTCTGCACATTTGTTCAAGTCCTACTTTGGATAACACTATTTTTGTGTATTCATTTTGGGACTATTATTGGACAATTGTAACTGTGTTTGGTTCCCTTGGGTCTGTGTAAAGACAAACTTTATGGTTGGATTCCTTATATTTTCAAGATCAATTTCATGTATTTGCACCTCACTTTCCATGTTGGTTTAAGGTTATGTGGATCAATTTTCAATTTGGGCTTAAAATGAGCCTTGTAATAGATCTTGCTAAGGATGAACTTGTCTCCTTGTTATCAATTGTTAACGATGGTCCAATCTTATCCTATGAGGTTTGTGTACATGGTTTGAACTCTCATGTAGCGACTTGAATGAGATATGACAATTCTTTCTTGTTTTGAGGGTTTTGTTTGAACCTTTATAAGTATGTTTGAGTCTTGCACTTGTGCACAATCATGTGATGATTGTGGTTTACTTCTGTTATAATTATTTATTTTTTATGCATTATGGTTATGGTTGCACTTATGTTCATGATGTTAATTCCATATTTCAAAAAAAAAGTTGTTTAGTACATATTTGACCCTAAGTTCTGAGGATTCCTTGGCATGGTATTACATGGATATAGATTCCTCTATTGGGTGCATGGTTGAGTTAAGGGTACTCAATTGAAATCTTTCCTCCAAGCCTATATGGGTTAAGCAGTGAGGTAACTAAGAAATGGGTCCTCAATCATAATAGTGAAGGATAGTGTAATGATGGGGAACAATTAATAGGCTTCACTAGGTACACCACCTCATGAGTATGGTTAAGACCACATAAAGCCAAGAATGATAGATTTTCCACTCTTGTGCCTAGGGTGAGAGATAATTAGGGCTTCTCATCATGTCCCTCTAATCTCAACCCTCATTACGACTGAGGCCATGATAATTATGTGCTATAAGTATATTTCTCTCTTAACCCTAAAAATGGATGTACTACATGTATTATGATTATATTATTATCTAACTTGGTGGAAGGTTCCAAGATAGGCTTATCTCATCTTATTCCTAGGTTTGGATTATATCTCTAACTATATTGTATTCCTTTCTTGATTTGGATTTTATGAATTTAGGGTTGATTACAAGGTGATCTAGGAAAGGGATATAACACTAAATTTGGTTAATAATAGTAATGATGATGATATAATTAGTGAAGAAAATGAAATTGTAAATATTAGGAAGATATCACTGAAGAAAGAGTAGCCATATGAAAATAATAACAGGGAAATTACATTCAAAAACCTTAAAACAAGTGTTAACTTGTAGATGAATTTGTCAACATTACCGATGGATCTTCATGTAGTCATGCTTCAAATTTTGGGGTTGTCTTTTCTACATCTAATGTATCCCCCAAAGATGTATCTAAGACATCGAGTGGACAAACTATGACAGGGTCAATATGGAGGTTGGTGTCACTAGAGGTTGGATGAATTCACATCATCTCAAGTTAGCTTCTCACTTTGAGATGGTGTTTTTATATGAGAAGAAATTTTGGCTTGAGTTTCTTGCTTTCCTTTAGATTTCCTTTTTATGTTGATAGTTTTTGAAGAATGCATGTATTATGAAGATTTATTTTGGAGATATGTTCAAAATTTGGTGTTGAGGTCAATATGGATTGTTGTCCAGCAAGCTTTTTAGAGTACATGATCAATAATTATACCTTTTCATGATCATTAGATAATGATAGAGCTCTTTTGTAGCTCTCAAGTATTTTTTCAAATAGTTCAATAATCTATGATTCAAGAGTTTAGTAGTGGAAAAACTTCCTACAAGTGATATCCGAGTTTGATCGCCTTTGGTTTTAGTTGTGGGTTATTGTGCTTTTTGAATTTATCCATATTTGAGTGGGGGCTTGTGTAGAAGATACTTTTTGATCTAGTTGTATAAATTTTCAGATGGCTAGTTTGTCAAGGATAATAGTGGTTTAGATTTTTTTTGGAAATAATTTTGTGATGTGGAAGGTAAAGATGGATGATTTGATAATAGATCAAGATCTTTGGGAGACTATTGATGAGATTTTCATAAAACCTACAGATCCATATGAGGCTTCTAAATATGTTGTTATGGACCATAAATCCAAAGGCCTAATCAAATTGTGCTTTGAAGACTCTATTAGTGGTTCCAACTGATATACTAGAAAATCCCAAGGGTTTCCATCCCCTATCTTAAGAAAACTAGACTTAGAGGCTAATAAACAAGGCTAGTAGACCTTCTACACTTTAAGTTCTACTATACTTAGGTAGGTGTACCTTAATTCATTCTTATGACTTATCACTTTAATATATTCATATAAGAAACTTGACATTTTCCTAAGGAAATTATACGAAGGGCATGAAATACAATTCTTCTTTAGTTATTTTACTTGGTATATATCATATATTTGCAATTGGGGGAGAATACTTGTCCACTTCTACCCCTAAACTAAAAAATTAAAGATGATTTTGACTTTAGATTTCTTGCCAATGATATCCCTATCACTCTCAAGACTAGTGCCTATAATGATGGGCAATAAAGTAAAAAAAGATAAATAATATAACCTTACCTCCACAAATGAAAAAAAATCTGAGCCAATATATTAAATAATGCCTTGGATTTGATCAAACCCAAATTATCATATATCATTCTTATAAAATCTAGACCTTGTTATCATATTTACTCTTAATTGTTTTAATAATTTAATTCTCTCCTTGAAAGAAAGCCAAAAACTAATAACACAGATCCACAATAATAAAAAAATAAACTCAAACATACTTTATATTATTCATGTAAGTACTTGAGTATAATATGGAGACAATAATATGATATCCAAAATCTCTCTGATTCAACCTTCCCTTTTATATCAAAAACCTCATACAATGCAAAATTTTCTAACTATGGCCCATATACATTTAACACTATTCAATTATGCTCTCAAAATGATAACATTTTTTAGAAGAAGGAAGATATGATCTTGGTATTCCTCTTATAGTAATTTAAGAAAGAAAAAATCTATGGATCATTCACAAAATCAATTCATACCAGAAAATTATTCCATCCTAATCCTAACTAATCTCCAAGAAGGCATAAAAGCCTACGTGATTTATTATCCATGGGCATTCTAAAGAAATAGAAAATCTAACTTTGCAACTTGTGAAGAAAGAGGTTGAAGGTATGATGATGTGTTTCCCATGAACCACATGAAGAACCTACAAAGAAAATAAATTGAGGAACACACAATGGGTACTATTCATATCATGTCATCTCTAGTTTGATCGTCAAATTGATTCCTAGTTCCATGGTACACTTTTGGCATTAGCTAAGCTAAGAAAGGTGTCCATTCATGTGATTTATTAATAATTCCAAAGTATTCTTATATCCCTACATCACAAGTGTAACCACCTTCTTAAAAATCCAAAATTGCAATACTGTGAGATTCCTTCTAATCTATCTTCTTTAGTTACTCTTCTTCTTTGGGTAACCTTCCCATTCCCTAACCTATATCTCAATGGACCATTGGAAACCTTTTAACTTCTCTACCTATCCAATGACTTCCTTCCATTTTGCATCTTTAATGGACCTTGCATCTGAAATGAATTTAGCATAACTAACATGAAACTTAAACATTTTGTCCACTATATCATTGAATCCACTAAATTCAATTTATACTTCATTTACAATCAATATTTTCACTACTAGAGAAATCAAATCAAAATCCTAAGTCTACTTGTCAAGACGCTTCATATTCTTCTCTTTTTCTGATATGTTAGGGATAAGAGGACATTCTAAATTGAGTATTGTTTGAGTATCATTTTTAATTAGTTGTACTTTTTCTTCAAAGAATGGTAGTTGTGAGACAACAACATTAACCCTATCCCTGGTCTCCATAATTATAGGAAGAAGATCATCTCTATATTCAACAAAAAAATCTAACTTTTACATTAAATAATACTTGAAAGACCATCTAAAATACAAGGGTTTTAAGAAAGCAATGAAATTAGAACAAATTTTCTCAGATTGCAACAAAGGGAAATAGCTAGAATACACAATTTTTTTCTTTATTTTCAAATTTTCAAATCTGTGATCAAGGAACTTCATTAAAGTGTCAAAAATTACTTCCAACATATATTATTCTAATTTATCTATCCTCCTAACATATTCATTCAACTAATTTAATGTATCCTAACTTAAAACATAAAACTGCCCCCTCTACTACTGGTTGGACTGAAATCTATTTTGCAAGTTGATCTGATTGTGAGGGGGGGAAGTTGAACTATATGTGTGATGAATAATCCCTTTATTCTTCATTATATATGTACAAATAATCACATTCATTTAAAATATCCATGAGATCATCATGCATCTCTTTAAACCTTTTTTCTCTCTATAGCTACTGCTTGATTTAACATGGCCACATGAGATACCATACTAGATATCTCAACTGCTAAAGTATTTTTCATAGTTTTTATTACTGCATTTCCACTCCTCTCTTCTCCAATCTAAATAACATGTGGTTTATGATAATCCATAAAGGATCAAAAGTTTCCATTAGTATACAAGAAGACAATTTTGGTCAGTCGGTCAAGATCACCGAGCGACAACACTCACAGAGCACAGTGATCACCAAAATATTTTAAACACCAAGAAATATATCAACCAAGTAGTATATGAACTCAGCACTAGTCTATAGAGACATCACCAAGAATCAGTCTACACCGAGAGACAGTTTTTCACTAAGAAAGGTAGATCTTACCTACACATCAACTAAAGCACTTTAATCTTTAAAATAGATTTTTGCTTAGCTGGATAACCATTTCTTGTAGATCAATAAAAGCATTAATTGTGGATGTAATTAGTGTTGGAGATTTGATTCTGAGCAGTTGATTGATTGTATGTTTGTCGTTGATGACAACATATAATACACAGTAGTAATTATGTATGCACTTATCCAAATGATGATATGAAGACTTGCATGGATAGATACATGTTATTGACATGTTTATTATGTTATGTTCATACACACGGACCCAGATATCATGTTTCAGTAAAGTTATGTAATTTTGTTATTGGCAGTTACAGCTCTGGAAGTGTAACAGTTTAGGGCCAACATATATCACATGTTTCTTGAGTTGTGCCTATCTTCTGTATATGCATGTGTATATTCATGTTTAGTTATGAGCTGATGATATTAATCCAAAGGTGCCAAAAGTGTTTCAAGAAGATTACAAAGTAAGAGTAAAATTGGTGAGGCCGACTTAGTGAAGCGTCACGTCTATTTGGTTTATACTTGTGCGGTTGCAATTATGCTTGCATGCTTAGTAGAGCCGACAAGGATGTTATGGAGAGTTTTCTACTTTATGGAAGATACTTATAGTAAGTCATATGTAACACGCTGAGTGTGAATGATATGAAAAGACAAGAAAGATGTACAGAGTAGATCATCAGAGTTGGTTCATTCATCAAGAGTCTATGTGAAGAAGAAGTGAAAGATTGCAATACACTGGAACTGATCAAGACAGTAGGTCTACTCTACAGTTCATCATCAGATATAGTGCATCTATTTTATGCAGAAGGTTGTAGCCTTCACCATCAAGCAGTGAGCTTTTGGACAGTGAGTCCACCACCCCTAACAAGGTTATTTGTAAAAGACTCCTAACAGGGTCTGACCCTTAACCAGGTCACTATACTTATTGCATTGTATTGTACAACTCATAACAGGGTTGAAATATCTTCTAACAGGGATTACTACAAATAAGTATAGTTAAATATGGGTGCTAATTCCCACTGGGGTTTTTACCATTTGGTTTCCCCGTAATCAAATTGTGTGTTGAGTACTGTGTTATCTAATTATGCATTTACTTTGTTGTATACTAAAGTTAAAGAAGTAAAAAGGACTAAAGTATCTGATAACTAATTCACCCCCCCCCCCCTCTCAGTTATCCTTTGGGACTATTCTA
>MU224406.1:432107-458040 GCA_018584345.1 Thuja plicata | reverse complement strand
CCATAAAGAAGGCAGATTCAAAGGTTGAAGATAAGGTATGTGGTCCATCTGAAGGACAAGAGGAAAGGTTGCAACAGATAGGTTGCAAGGGGAAGAATGAATCTCATGATAGAGAGGTTCAAGGATGTAGGATAGAGGTAAATAATGAGGTTGTTGATGAAGACAAAGATGAAGCAAATCTTGAAGAATGAATGATACTAGTTGGTACCATTTTGTGTCCATTGAAGATTGGGCAAACAAATTTCAGAAGGATAACCAAGATGGAGAGTAACAAGATAGACACCAAGGGAATGGTCAAAGGCCAAGGAGATTGGAAAAATGATGATGAGAAGTTGTTGACAGAGGCAGAGGTATCCATGCATGAAGAATCTAAAGATGAGGACAACATAAGGATGAAGAGTCATGTGCAAACTGTTCCAAGCATTTGTATGGGGACAACCTCTACTAGCATGAAGGTATTGCTTTGGTTTTTGATACTAGATCTGATTTTGTTGCAGGTGTATCCTACTGTGGTACAGATTTCTAGCATGGTAGAGTTGACAAGCATGTGTCAAAGCTCAATAATAGAAGGGCTATGTTATGTCCTTTTATTTCTAATTATTTGGTCTCTAGATCATAAGCCCAAGAGGAAGAAATGAAGGTGTAGAAGGAAGGTACAGGGTATACACTTCCCAAAGGTATATGAGAACATGGATAATCAATGTGGACAACAAGATGACAACATGGAAAAGCATGACAAGGAAGAAAGTACAGTCAAAAGGTATTCAAGAAGACAATCAAGCATGGGGTATCAAGAAACTAAGTCCAAGTGTGCAAGAGACATGAGAGGACATGGAGATCCAATTAGAAAAGTTTGTTTCCCAGAGAATTCCAAGAGGGCTTGGAATAATTTCAAAGTTGGGGAGTATGGTGCTATGGTCCCATTTGTCATCAACCCAAATTTAAAGGACATGTAGCTATGGATCAAAACCAAAATTGAAAATAACCTTGACAGTTGGCACAAACAATATTTATCCCTTGGGGTAAGAATACAATTGTTCCCAAAGATACTTTCTTCATATAGCCCATCCTATGCTTTAGTTGGGATATTTAGTAGTGATTATCAAATCAATGACATTTGGAAAAAAAATCTGAGCATTCTTGTCATTGGATGGTAAGGATAAGAAGAGGAAGCACTCAGTCAAATGAGACTAGTGCTATGTGGAAAAGAGGCTTGGTGGTCTGGGGTTAAAGGACTTGAGGAAGCAAGGGATAGCTCTTGTTGTCAAGTGGATTTTCTAGGGCTATTGAAGGGGTTGAACCATGGAAGGGTTCAATCAAGAATAATCTCTCTGGCAGTCCCAAAAGGTGCCAAACAATGGAACAACATGTCTCTTAGTGACCTCCTTACTTGTAGGTAGGTAGTTATCTACATATGACCCAATGTATTCTAGAGTCTAAGGCATGGGCCTTAGTCGAGATAAGTTACTAATTTTTTCTTTCTAATAGATAAGAGAAATTTTTATGGACCAAAGTATATCTAGTGGAACTTGGAACATAAGGGAAAGCAAATTGCACTATTATAAGGCTTCTCTACCAAAAAGCGGCCCTAACTTGGCATCAAATGCTTTAAATATATTTTATGTAATGGTCAGCAACTGGATTGGGCTACTCTTTGCATGAGGTACCATATGCCTCAATTGAATTGGAGGACTTATACTAAGCTTGTATGGTTTTTAACTTTCCTATCACCTATGTTGGGGAATAGAAACATTTCAAGGACTTTAAAATAGATTGATGGAACCCTTTTGTGCAAAACAAAAACTGAAGACATATACAAAACTCTTTCTAACAACTTTATTATATTTGAGCATACTAATAGATCTTGGAATATTAATGTTGAGAATATAATATTACAAAAACACTTTCAGGAACTAAAATTATAATATTATGGACTAACATTTTGGAAACTAAAAAGACTTGTTTCAAGTGGTTAATGATCCTCGAAAGGATGCCATGTAAATGCATAGTTTTAATTCTTATTTGTGCTCTATATGCAGGAAAACTAATATCATCAGACATATTTTTTATTGTCTCTTTTCTAAAGATACTTGCTATATGATTTGTAATGGATTCCATGTTTGGAGTAACAATTATAACAATATTTGTATTGAGATTGTTTTGGATAAGTTGGAGGCATGAAAAATACACATAGCTTATTTTGGCTTTCTTTTGCTACTGAATATTTATGGCACATCTGGAGAGTAAGAAATAATGAGATCTTTAATAGGGTAAGAAGAAAGCTTACTGAGTTGTATAAGAGACACACACTTTGATATTGTCTCACAAGTCACAGTTTTAACCACCTGGACTTGGTCTATTCTGACTATGGACCCTATTTTCCCTAAATGTGATCATACCCCCAATTATGTCATTCCAATGTTACTTTGGAATAATTCATTTAAAATCAAAATTAATGTCCTAGGTGATTTTTATCAATAAAATATATTAACTATTATAGCCATATAATTCAAATCAATTCAAACCAATTAAATCAAATCAAATTCAAATATGGCTATAGTATTTAATTATAAAGGAATTAAATAACCCCTAAATCAATTGCTCACTTGCAAATAACCCATTCCCCTAGCCTAATTAATTTAATTTAATTGGCTATAGTCCTATTAATTATTAAAAAACAATTAATTGTTTTTATAATTAATATCCTATTTTTGAATGAATTTAATAAGTTTAATTCATTTCATTTATATTCCCGTAAACCCTAACCTAACCTATCTCAACCACTTCTACCCTGGGTTCTAACCCATCCCAACTGATTTCCCCCTTGCTAATCTAATTCTAATCCTAATTCTATCCTAACCCACCTCCTAATGTTGTCACATTCCATTAAGGAATGATTAACAACTCCACCCACTTGAGAAAGTCAAGGAATCTCAAGATTCCTTTCCTCAAGTCCACTTTCTCAAGCCATCCTCTTACACCCTTCCCATGCTTCTTTAAAGCTTTCATTAATGCCTCATTAATGAATATTCCTTAATCCCATGTCTTCCCCATGCCTATTGAATGCCTTTGGCATTTATTTCTTCTTACACCACCATTAATGAGTTTGTCAACTCATTAATGCACCTTGTCCCCCCTCTCTCTCCTCATTCATCTATAAATAGAAGACATTTTTGAGAGCAAATAAACCTTCATCTCATATTAGAAAATAAATTGTTATGCTGTTAAGATTTAGATAGCTTTACTTTCATCTCATAGTTTCATTACCATGCATTGTTATAATGTCCATTTTTAGAACTAGAATGCATTGCTCATTGATTAAATAGCTTGTTTTAATTCAAATATTTCATGCTAAGTCGTATATGTCACTGATAGTAGCATAATCTGAGGGATATTATGTTATTAATCACACTCTTCTTAGTTAGAAAGCAATAGGTCAATATTAGTTGGTTTTATATGCTCATCTAACCCCTTTTTAACTAATGCAATGATCTACTGAAGTGTTGTGACTTTCTTAAACATGTAAAAAAATCACACACACATTTTTTGCACCCACCATTGGGCAAGATTTCCAACTTGGCCTCATTTTGAATCAATTTTTCACTAATTTTCATGCATAGGATCCTGTTACAGTCATTTCTGGTCATTTTGGATCGCATATAGGATACGCCCTCACAACGCAGAAAACAAGGCTCACATCTAGGATTTTTGGAATCATTTTTGGTTTAGGATAACATCTAGGGAGCATTCAATCACATCTAGTGTTTGTGTCATTTTTTGTATTTCTGGATCGCATCTGGGAAATTTTTTTGAGAACTTCCTAGTCTAACCACTAATGTTTGCGTGTTTGATTTCTTTGGTCTCTTCACAACTTAACCAGTGCTTGCAGGGTGCATCAAAGGATCTTCTTGGAAGTTGAACAAAAGATACTAACTTGTGGTTTTTCAGGTTTCCCAACCCCCATCTTGACTTCTATTTACTTGCTTTAAAAACTAAGGAACATTTTCCAATCTATCACTAAACTGACTAGAGGACTATGCTCTTTTCCTTTTAAGGAAAATCAAAAACTCACACATCAATTTATGGGTTGAAAGGAATTTGGAGTTAACTAAACAAGAAATCACATAGTATAATTATTTTGGATCGGTAATTGAACAAACACAAAGCATTTAAATATTGTGGGATAAATGAACAACTACATTGTATAGCTTCTTTTGGGACACAGAAATTGAACAAGAAAACTCATTAAATATTGTGGTTAAATGAACAAAGGAAAACTTTATTTTCAAGCATCATGTTTTCATTAAATAGGAACATCTTAAATCAAGCACAAAATTGCTTGAGGGAATGAACTATTTGCTTGATTTTGTTTTAGGAGAAAATGAATTAGATTAGGAGAGTATGCTCTTCTTCTCCAGAATAATCAGAAATCCAGACATCCAAAGCTTGCCAATCCTTTGTACACATATTTAATAGTAAAGAGCCTACCAGTTGAGGAAAAAATCTCTTGGGAATGACCCAAGTGAGGATAGGTTTTATGCCAACCCTTCCAACTCACTATAAATAATTGCTTCCTCGTAGGCCAAAGCCTCGAAAGACAGAGCCAATTTTGTTCATGGAATTTCAACATCATTCCTTGAACATGCTTGGGTATATGTAGAGAGGAGCCACTTGAATCTTGCTTGTGTGACTACATATATTTAGGTACTCATAGGGCTATATGCCTCAATTTTTCCTTGTGAAATTCTATGGGAGACGATTTCGAACGGATTGCCCAATAATAGACAACACTTGAACTGAAAGAATTCTTGATTCATCCCCGAAAGGGTGATAATCTTTGTGCAAGGAAAAAAGTAATTTCCCCAAGACACTCATCATATTGTACCCTCACTTGTGTTTGGAGTTGACTAATACAACATCATGACTGGAGCCATTGCGTGCTTGGTGATGGTTGTATTCTAATTAGCATTTGAGTGTGTGCCTAACTCAACAAGCAAATATTTTCATCCTCCACGTAGAAGATAGGAAAAAGATGAGTGTCTGTTTCACCCTTCTAAAAATGCAAATCTATTTGACATGTTTTAAAAATCATTAAAAAGATAACATCTTCAAATAAACAACAACATTCAATCCCAGATCAATGCATGTGTTTTTTACTCACCGACGGGTCTCAAAAATCAAACTACAATCATACAAACTTCATGCACTTCCAAAACAAACTTTTAGAACTAATCAAAACTGACAAAGGCATCAGAAAATTGCATCCCATATGTCCTATATCACATTTGGTATTTAGGATCACATCTGGTATCTTGGCTCACATTTGGTCAGCACACAGTTGCATCTAGGGTTTAGGCTCACCTCTGGTGTCAACACAAGCTTTCATCTAGGAGCTCGCATCTAGGATAGTGGACACTTGCAAGATAATTTCTTAGAAAATCTTAGTTGATTTGGATACCCTTTTGTCTCTTTAATTTGTCCTTGTTGTCTTTTCTGGTCTCCCTATCATTAAATCAAAACAATTTTTTAGATGTCCACCTTGCATGTCCTGATGGTTTCTTGTAATCTATCTTGATACGTGTGGTCTATCCACTTCTTACAAAAAATTGGTTCCTAGCTCACTATTAGGGCATTCTAACCCTCTGACACTGGAATCATTACTCCCACCAAAACTCAAATGATACTTCCACCTAGACACACTCACTTGGATGATTCGAGACTACCTGAATCTCTTGGGAAACGTTGACACAAGTTTAGACACAACTTCATGGTTAACACAAGACACAACAAGTACATGTCTAAAGGATCAAAAGTACCTCCTAAAACACCACACTTTCAAGGGGAAACATCTCATAGTTCCCTATTCAATCTAGAATCTCCACAAATGGATAGTGACACTCGTAGATGGAGTGAGGATTTTGAGGAATATAATAATGGCAAACACCAAAAGGCCAAAGATACAGATGAGGAAGAAGAACCCACATTCGACCATCCTTTATTTGAGTTTGGCAGTGAGAATGAAATCACTGAAGAAGAATATGAAAAACTCAAATAGAGGAAGAGGTTCCATTAAATAATGGAAAAGATGATTGATGAGGATAAAGAAAAATAATTCCTTCATCTAGCATCCACGGGTGTCAAATTACCTAAGGATTACGATGTGGAACAACTCAAAGAAAAGGAGGTACCAACTCCTATATCTATTCTTGCCAAACAACTCACATTGATGCAAACAGAGCTTACAAATCTCAAAAAAGAGAAGATTAAACCAAAATCACCATACTCTTTGGACTCTATTTGTCCATTTCCCTTTGATAAGAGTATTACTATGATCCCATTTCCTCCTAATACGGCAAGCCCGAAGTATGAAAAGTACATAGGAGAAACTAACCCACACGATCATGTGAGGAAATTATGTGCTCTGAGCATAGAATACATGCACAAACCTACATACCTCATGAGACTATTTCCAGGAAGTCTAGGAGGTAATTCCATGGAGTGGTTCTCAAAATTGAACCCTAAGGTCAAAACATTTGAGGAGCTGATTCAATGCTTTATCCAACATTACTCCTATAACATACAACATGATGTAACCATGATGGATCTATGTAATACTAAACAAAAGATTGGTGAATCATTTACACACTTCCTACAAAGATGGATGAATCTCTTTGCACGATACTCAAGGTCCATTCCCGAATCAGAGAAAACGGAAATCTTTGTTAATAACCTGGTACCTGAAGTGAACTATGCATTACAAATGCAAGACTCACCAAGATTCAATAGAATGATTAAGAATTCCCTCCATATTGAGGAAGTCATGGTCAAAAGGGGAGAGATCACCCTTCAAAAAGAAAACAAAACCAACAAACCCAACTCCAAGCCTAAATGGTGGAAGAAAAATAAAAATGTTGTCAATGACAGAGTAGTTGACGCCTCTAACATTAACCCTAAACCCGAAGTGTTCAATCTGACTAATAGCATGCAGGCCAGAAAAGATGCCAAAGTCACGACCCCCATACCCAAAACAAACAATGATAATGGGAAAGGATGGTCATGGACTTCAAAACCTCAGATAACATTTACTCCTTTGGGAGAACCTCTTGAGATCATTTTGAAGACTCTATTGGATAACAAGCTTCTCACAATTCCTTATTCCAAACCATGGGAACCAGCGGTCAAACCAAGATGGTGGGATGATAATTCCTATTGTCTCTTCCAAAAAAATAAGGGATACAATACTAATAATTTCCTTAAAATTAAGCATGTCATTCAAGACCTCATTGAAGGCGGTAAGATCAAAGTGGATAGACACACTACTAATGAGGATCATCCAATGTTCAATAAAACATTTCCTAATTATGACAAAGGAGAAACATCTAAAGGTAAAGGTAACAAAGTCAACTACACCTATTCTAATAATGACAATGGGATCAATATGCTAGACGTTAAAATAGAATCAATTAATATGCTCACAATCAAAGGTGTTTCATTCCACTCAAATATCGTAACATGGAGCCAAGCGTAGGTCACGATCAAAGGACCCCCGAAACCAGCATCAACATCCAAGGTTCCCACCATTACTATCCCCAAACCAGTAGAAAAACATGTGGTTACTATTCCTGGAGAAAAATATGACTTGGTAGATCAATTACAATGAACCCCTGCCAAAATTTCCATTTTTGAGTTGCTCAAAATATCCACAGTACATAGGGAAATCCTAGAACAAGCTCTACATGCTTCTAACATCCCAAAGGATATTGATATAGACAAATTCCAAGCGATGGTCAATCACATCTCAACACCACATTACCTCTCCTTTTTTGAAGAGGATGATAAATCATTAACACATACACATAATCAACCCCTCCATATTGAAGTCCTCATTCATAAATCTTGTGTTAGATGCGTGTTGATAGATGGAGGTGCAGGATTAAATATTTATACCCTTGATCTAATAAAGAGACTAGGTCTCTCAAAAAAAACAATTGACTCTAGAAGAAAAATAACTATCAAAGCTTATGATGAGGAAGAAATATATTCTAAAGGTCTTATTGTTCTACCCATCAGAGTTGGACCAATTGAGAGAAATTTCATATGAAAATTTTTGGATCTACCCATGACCTACAATATCCTATTGGGAAGACGATGGATTCATGAAATGCAAGTTGTGCCATCCACTTACCACCAGTGCATAAAGTTCCCACATAATGGGGTGGAAGTGATGATTCCTGCAAATGCTAACTATATTTGTAACAATATCAAAGCTGGTAGTATGATCCCACATAACAAGGAGGCTATGGATACAATTGCTCCTGAAACTACCAAATACATGGTTATGAAGAGTTTTGGCAAAGCCTTAAAACTTGAAGAAATAGGTATGGGAGAATATAGGCTAGACCTGACTCCATCACACACAGAACTTCTAGTATCACCAAGATCCTATGGAAAAAATTCATTGACATTCACACCTACTACATCCAAGGAGACAAAAGTACACAAAGAAACTGGCATGATAAAGGCATGCACATCTTCTTCAAATAACACAAAAGAACATGCAGTCTTGGAATGGATTTACAAAGGAGAACCAGTGGAAGATGAGGTCAAACATGTAGACATATCCCCTGAATAGTATGGAAAGGGATATGATTTCCTCAAATAGATGGGATACAAAGGAAAGGGACCTCTAAATGACATAGGACAAGGGCTTATTGAGCCTATACCCATGGAGTTCTGGAATACTAGAGACAAAATAGGACTGGGTTTTAATACTAAAACTAATAAACCTGCTTCAAAAGATAGTCCAACCTTAGACAAAGGGAGTGATGAAATAGATGAACTAGAGCACTGGTCCTATTAAAGATTATTACATGTTGGCATAGAGGATTCCAACTACTAGGGAGAATGCTATGTACCCAAATTTAAGGTACTACAAGATCTTCAGACCCTTTTGTTAGCACAACCTCCCATTCAAGAGGTAGGAGACACAACAATAGCTGGTCTAGAGATATCATTGATAGCAATAGTTACTCAAGACACACCCTAACAACAAGATTTAGATCCTAATTGGGGGAAATTGGTCATGGTTTCACATATCCTTGATCTACCCCACTTCGATCCATAGGTAGCTAATCGGGTACATCAAATAACCATTATTGAATACTTAACAGATCTGATGATGAGGTCACTGACTCTCATGCTTATGAATGGGATGAGCTATCTTTCACCACTAAATATATTGGAATATATACAATTCACATGTTTGTGGCACCCTCAGCTCCTCATGCATAGCCTAACACTACTCCCAATGACACTGATCATCCTGAAGCAGAAGAAGAGTTCCTTCCACCAATCATTAATGAAGAAACTGGTGATTACATAAGTCTAGAAGAATTTTAGAGGCTACAAGCAAGAAGCCTCCTTTTATGGAGAGATGGTGATGAGATTTCTACTGACGATTCACTAGTTGGGTCCACATATGACTAAAAATGACCCTTTTTATAGTGATCTCACTCTTATTGATCTAAACATTTAAGAAATTAACTTAACGAAACATGTCATGTCGGTTAATAGTCTTGATGATAATGCAATGTTGTCCTTCCCAAAGTTGGACTCCCTATCATTGATACTTCCAGACCTAATTGACTGGACTAAAATAGATCCTACCCCTATCTTTGAATTTCCCAATGACTACACCCTAGCTTTCTATCTCAATGCTTATGAACCTCATCCCTCTTCCACCAATGCAAGGAGTGAGAATATGTCACAGGAGGATATCAATTTTCTCAGTAAAAAATTGAAAAAACAAAAGAAAAAGAGGACTGATGGTGAAAACCACTTTGTGGCAGTATCAGATCCCAAAATAGTAAAAACAAAATATGTATCCAATGGTGAAAACCTCTTAGAGGAACCAAAGGATGGGATTCTTGATATCCTCCCCGAACACTTTTAGGAAAGGTCTTCAGTCCTGATCGAACCAACATAGCCAGTAAATTTGGACACCGTTAAAATCCTCAAATAGTCCACCTTGCACAATCTTTGTCTAAAGAAGAGAAGACACAGTTCAAAGAATTCCTGAAAGAGAATAAGATCAACTTTGCATGATCTTATACCAATATTTCAGGACTGGATCCTAATCTAATCATGCACCACTTATCTATAGCTCCTGAGATCAAGCCCGTGAAAAAAAAAACTTAAAAAGATGCATCCTCATGTTGCATTATTAGTAAAAGTAGAGCTAGAGAAGTTGTTGAAAGCTGGATTTATCAAAGTCATTGCCTATGTAGGATGGATCTCCAATGTGGTCCCCATGTCTAAAACTGATAAATCTATCAGGATCTGTACAGACTTACAATACTTAAATAACACATGTCTGAAAGATGACTTCCCTCCACCTAACATTGACATGATCATAGACCTCATAGCAGGCTACCAAATGGATTCATTAATGGATGGATTCTTGGGCTATAATCAAATCAAAATTTCCCCTAAGGATCAAGATAAAATTGCATTTACATGCGCATGGGGCACCTTGTGATGGAATGTCATGCCATTTGGGTTAAACAATGCTGGTGCAACATATCAAAGAGCCATGACATCTATATTCCATGACATGATGCACAAGAACATGGAAGACTACGTGGATGACACATTGGCCAAATCCAAAGAAAGAGGTACTCACATTGATGACTTAAGAAAGATATTGGATCATATGGAACAGTTCCAACTCAGGCTCAACCCAAAGAATTGTGCCTTTGGGGTCCAATCAGGGAAGCTCCTAGGATTCATTGTTTCAGCAAAGGGAATTGAGGTAGATCCTGCAAAGGTGAAAGCTATTCTAGAGATGGTTCCTCCATGCAATATCAGTCAAATGAGGACACTAAAAGGGAGACTCCAGTCCATCAAGAGATTCATGTCCCAACTTGTAGATAGGGCACAACCCTTTACTAAATTACTACATAAAGGGGTTACCTTCAAATGGGATGAACACTATGAAGAAAACTTTAGGGAATTGAAAGAATACCTGGCTACTCCTCCTATTCTTATGGCTCCTATTCATGGAAAGCCCTTACTCCTATACATTTCAGCTATACATACATCCTTAGGTGTATTTCTAGCACAAGAGGATGAAACAAAGAAAGAAAGATCTATCTACTACATTAGTAGAACACTAGTCACCTATGATCTCAATTACAACATTATTGAGAAAGCATGCTTAGCAATCATCTTTGCATCACAAAAATTAAGACACTACATGCTGTCACATATAGTATAGCTCATTGCTAAGATAGATCCTTTAAAATATCTCCTAAGAAGAACAATATTAATAGGGTATCTACCTAATTGGGTCCTGATTCTAAGTGAGTTTGACATTGAATACGTAAAAAGAAGAGCTATTAAAGGACAAGCCCTTGCAGGTCAATTGGCTGATTTGCCACTCCAGGATGATGAACCTTTAATGATTGAATTCCTTGATGAAACAATCATACATCTAACTGAATATCCATGGAAAATGTACTTTCACGGTTCATTCACTCAACAAGGCTCTAGAGTAGGGGTCCTATTCATAACTCCTCAAGGTTACAAGATTCCCAAATCTTACAAATTGATGTTTTCATGCACCAACAATATTTTAGAATATGAATTATTGGTAAAAAGTATTAAGCTCGCTATGGAGTGGAAGATTGTAGAGTTACACGTATATGGTGACTCCCAACTAGTTATCAATCAGGTCAATGGGGAGTATAAAACAAAACATCAGAAGTTGATGCCCTACAAGCAACTAGTTGATGACCTAAAGAAGTACTTTGTCTTCATCACCTTCCAAAAGATACCAAGATCAAAAAAAAAATCTATAGATGCTATGGCTACCTTAGCATCCATGTTACAACAAGAGGAACATGAATTCCACTATGACTTCTTGGTGGAAGAACTTTCCTATCATACTTTTGATACCCCTGAATACCAAGTAATCTGTGCTTTAAATACCCAAGACCAATCTCGGTATGCTCATATTGTTTCCTATCTGACTGATCAAACCATTCCTGCTAATCTATCTAGAAATGAGAAGAGAGCCCTAGTTAGAACAACATCGCATTATGTCCTCATAACTAATAACCTATATCGACAAGGTCTTGATGGTACACTTCTTAGGTGTTTAGAACTCAAAGAGTCTGATCTAGCATTAAAAGAAGTCCATGAAGGTGTATGTGGATCACACTCAAATGACTTTTCATTGGAAAATAAACTGCTCAGAGTAGGCTATTATTGGCCTACCATGGAAAAAGATGCTATTCACTTTTCATAAACATGTCATAAATGCCAGATGCATGGAAATCTTATCCATGCTCCTACCAGAGAACTTATATCTTTCATAACACATTGGCCATTTCAGCAATGGTCCTTTAAATTGGTTGGACAAATATATCCCAACTCTTCAAATGGACACAAATTCATCATTACGGCCACTGAGTATTTTACAAAGTGGGTTGAGGCTGTGCTGTTATTCAAAGCCACTAGAAAATAGGTGGCTATGTTCATTCTAAACTATATTATTTGTAGATATGGGATACCCTCTTCAATTGTAACAAACAATGGGGGCCAATTTAAAAATCAAGACATTGATGAACTTTGTGAATAGTTCCACATCACTCAACACTGCTCCTCAATCTATTAGCCTCAAGGTAATGGAAAGGCTGAGCCATCCAATAAAAATATTTTGAAAATCCTACACCGAACTGTAAGTAAGTCTGGCAGAGACTGGCATCTACAACTGAATCTAGCACTATGGGCCTATAGAGCAAGCATCAGAACATGAACTAGAGCCACACCATTTTCCCTAGTCTATGGCACTTAGGTAGTACTACCTATTGATGTTGAAATCCCATCTTTTTAGATATCTTTACAAGGTCTTGTTACTGATGAACAATACTGCATTGATCAAGTAAATTATTTGGACCTACTAGGTGAGCACAGACAACAAGAATTTGACCATCTGAAGGTGTACCAAGCACACATGTCCAAAGGATACAATAAGAAGGTCAAACCACAAAAATTTGAAGTGGGAGATCTTGTCTTAAAAGAGAATCCTAAGAACCAGCCTAACAAAGAACATAAAGGAAAGTTTGAACCTAACTAGCTAGGACCTTATGTTATCACTGCTACTTTTGGGACTGGAGCTTATCAACTAGCTACACCTGAGGGAGATGTTCTTCTAGATCCTATTAGAACTCTACATTTGAAGTGGTTCTATGCTTAATGTTTAGCTAGAAGAGCCTATACAACAAAAAAAAATTAGAAAATACCAAAAACATTCAGAAAATTGATCCTAAAGGAAATCCAAAAATATTGGAAAAAGTCCTGAAGAAAGGTATCCTTGGTGAAAACTTGGAAAACATGCACCTTGATACTACAAAAACATTCAAAAAAGAAAAAATAGCAAAAAAATTGAAAAAGAGAAAAGTGTCTTAATGAGCACCTGGTAAAATAGGCATCTTGGTAGCAAAAAGAAAAGAAAAAAATCTTGCCAAGTGGTGAAAACTTGGCAATCAGGCGTCACTTGTGTTTTGCACTCCATCTATCAAAGCATAACTGATATTGAGCCTTCACAATTATACCTATGCTAAAATGTTGGCTTTGTTTCCTTACGACTATCTTATCCTTGCTTGGGATTTGTCTATCTTTTATGTCTTAGGATCAAGTCATTTTTTCACTAGGGGCATCTTTGCCAGTCTGATAGGTTGCATCTGCTAAGTCTTCATAGGATGGTTTTTCTTGTGATACAATGCTTTTTACTTTCACTACCATGATCACATTCACAAAACAAGGATGACACAAAGATGGCACTACTGGTGTTCCTAAACCTACTTTGGATTGTAGACAGGAACAATGATGAATACTAACATTGGAAACATATTTCTTAAAATCTAACTTTTTGGTTGATGTATCTAAACCGTACTTGACAAATGAATCAATAATATTACTTAAACACAGTTTGGTCTTGGTTTGATCATAACTCTTTTATGTCCTGATTATGTTTAACTAAGGGCATCTAAGCATTTATTAATTTTTATTGATTCTCAATTGATGTTGTTATACCTTTCGAACCACTCCATGATGTCTACGCAAAGACAAAGAGTCACAAGGATAGGGGGCATAACATTTTCTTGGTTTTCTACATATGGTGATTGTTCCAAGTAATCCTATAAATTTCACCTAACTTGGAAGTTTATGGTAAGAGCTTCCACTATGGGTGGATAGCCACACATATCTCGATCTTTGTTATGTGTAAACTATGGTGAGGTTGAAACAATCTCCTTGTCTTTTTTCTAAATCAGATTCTCGCTAAAGTATACAAAGCATAATGTACCCAAGGATATGAATTTTCAAGGTCATTGCGTGTTCAATATCTTTCCTTACACTGATTCTAATATAATAAAAGGAAAGTGACTATTTTTTGTTATCCTGGCTTCTATGCCTTGATGCCTATGTCTATTTCCAACATTTCAATAAAACATAGTATTCATACTTTCATAATATCAGTGGGTATTAGTGATGGTTGTACTATCAAGTGGTATCCATTCTGAAAAGCACATAATGATGATAAAAATGTTACAATATTTGCTAATCAGTGACAAGTCCTAAGTGTTAGAATAATAAGCAAAAAATGCAAATATTAACACACAGAAGAGAACACAATAACACATAAATTTAACGTGGTTCACCCAATCCCTGGGCTACGTCAACCAACAACGAGTCCAATGTCTTTATTATTATCCAGTGATTACAATCTGAAACATGCAACTCAATACCACCATAGGAAGCTACAAAAAATCCCTCATACAAAATGAATCTCAAAACCCTAAGCCCTTTATACACGTATTTTTGACATAACCTAATTAGGGCAAAGATACTCTGACTAATAGAAAATTGATGGTTGACCCTTGACCCTGAGCTTTTGGGGTGCTGCCCCCAATCTCGTGTAGATAAGTCTAGGGGGAAACCATGCTGAAAGAACCTGAGTCTGATTAGGCTCCACATACATAACACTAAGAGTCTGCATATAGCTGCATTTAGAGATTGCATGATTCATTTTCAAAATAACAACAAAACAAAGGAAATTTGTGCTCAAACAATGATTTCTATCTTCTTCTAAAAAAACCAAGTTAATTACATCCATCCATATTACTAATATATATATCGTTGCATATCCATAGCATACATTTTTCATTAAGAGAAACAATAGGAAAATACAAAAACAAAGCATCCATGTATTGCATTTTTACTTTTACATCCTAAAGTGCATCCATACATTCTACATTGCATTCAAAAAACTCAAAAACATACATTTGCATATTCACATAATACCATTTGAAACATATTTATATTAGTGATAACTCAACACATACATAAAATAATGTCATCATCTACATCTAACTCATCAAGAGACCAAGATATCATCACATGTGCAAATAACCATATCAAAGCAAGGAGATAATCATAAAACATACCAGGATCAGAAGTTGCATATATGTGTGTCCAAACATGGTACAAATCAAATAAAATATGGCATAAAGAGTATCATCATACCAAGGAGTCAGAATGCATTAGATATATATATGTGTGTGTATGTGTCATATACAAAAAGAGGATCTCAGCAGGATCCATATATACAATATAAACTCAGATATACAAAATGAGACAGGCTATCTCAGCTCTGGCTCCCCCCTCTCCCTGATCTATAAGAGGAGGAGGAGGAGGTACAAATGGAGGAGGAGAAGGCATTTCCCTCTCTGAGTGTTGGGCCAACCATGAAAATGACACCGCTCTCTGCCCCTCCAGCACTATCGCATGATAAAGAGAATAGTAGTATGTAGCCCTCTTACCCTGATGAGTGGCTGTATAGACATATATGTCTCTCTCTACTTGCAGTATCTCCATTTGCATGTCCCTATCTACAAAAAAGGAATCTGATATGGCAAGTCTAGACTCTACAGCTGTGGCTCTCACCTCTAGAGCTGTGATATGTGCCCTCAACTTCTCTCTCTCCTACTCGCACTGCGACAGAGCATCACCATCCCTGCAGGATCCCCTACCTGAATCCTATCCAAATGGCCTGTCTTGTGTTCTATCCTATCCTCTATCAGGCTATCTCTACTACTTCTGCCTCTACCTCTTCTGCTACCTCTACCCTCTCCGCTCCCACTAGCAGCCTCTGCGTGACCACCCACAACACCACCACCTCTGTCATCTCCGCCAACATCACCCTCATCTAGAGGAGGTCATCTCCCATCTCTCCCTCCATCTTATCCTCCATCCCTCCCTCCATGTCGGCCTCTACCCCTATCTCTCTGTACTCCTCCCCTCCCTTTGGTAGGATGCTCATCCATATCATAATCAATCGGCTCCTCGATGCAAGGAATGGGCTCCTCGAGCATTGTAAAACATGGAAATAGATACTGAAGCATCTTTGTGGCATACCCATTAGAAACACCTACATCTACAAAATCAAGGTGAAGGTCCCAGTCTAATCCAACCATGTCAGGAATCTCCAGACGGGCAGTCTCATAACTCAGCTGGGCACCCCATAATGACGCCTCATCTTAGATTTGGGCATTAACAGTGATGTCCCGAGTCCTACCCTACCGACGGCCATACTGTCTCAAAACTCTAAAGATCATGAACCACTCTATAATGTATCTATTCCTTCTAATGAGGTACCTACTCTAAAATAAAAATGGCACCTGTCGAGCATCTGAGGTCCACTCCTCACAGTCTAAATATGGTCACCAAATGACCTTAGTCATATCATCAAAGAGCCATCGCCAGTACTCTACCTTTCCTAGATGGGGATAATAAATAGGAATGGAATACATATATACATAGGCCTACTCCAGTGCCCACTGTCTATCTACTATGGGCCATGTAACAGGGATGTGCTCCCAGGCCCAGATCTGAAGAATCAATATACCTACAGTCATGCTTCGGGTATAATAATATACTATCTCATGAAGCTCTCAGTACATATGGGCTAGAATACAGCTGCCCCATGCAAATCTCTATCTCTGGGTATCCATCTGCTCTACCATGTCAACCCACCCAACCATAAAACCATGTTGACCTCTGTCTGGCATCAAGACGCCACCTATCAACCCTGCTAAGTATACAGATAATCGGTCATAACAATCAACCATATAGTCCCATGAGAGGTATCTACAATCAATAATGTCATCCTAAAAATATCAGTGAGCTTCTCCAATCGCTACAGTCAACGTTGCCTCAAAGCGCACCGCATGACCAATAATCAGAACCTGAAGTATCTGCCATACGTCCTTAGGAGTCACTTTAATCTCCCCGATCGGCAAATGGAAGGTGTTGTGATCTAAGTGCCATCTCTCGGCAAGAGAATTCAACAACCCTTAGTTTACCCCTATATCAGGTAAACCTATCAATGACCGTAATCCACAACGGATAACTGTCGCCCGCTCATCATCCGAGAGCAGTCTAGATAAGGCCAGCACTCAACCTAGATATGTGCCTCTAAAAGGGACTACCTCAAAATATGCCTATTTTTGACACATACAAAGATAAAATCAGTATTCTGTCTACAACAAAGATGCAGAAACCTACTCAGGTAAGTGATTCAAGGTCTGCGACACGCAAATAGGTCCAAAATGAATAAATTCCTAAGTCTGCAAACAAGATGCGATCCTAAATAGATAGGGTGTGATCACTTTTATGTGATACGATCCTAGATATACAAGATATGAAAGAGTATACTAGTTGTGATCCCTGACATACGGGATGCGAACCTTAAAGCCAGGTATGATTCTAAAAGGACAAGGTATGAAACATAGCCAAAATTGAATTCAAAAAAAGACAAAAAATAGGCAACTGGGTGCGATCTAGAGTATCCTAGATGTGATTCAAAAATATGGAAGAATAGGATGCAATCCGTTAAATATCAGATGCGACACGGGTTTGACAGGGTGCGATCCAAAATCCCGGATGTGACCCAAAATTGAAATGGCTATAAAATCTAGTAAAAAGAATGAAATTCAAAATTGCAAAATTCACAAGGTAGTTTTATGAGCACTTACTGGAGCTGGGTAGTCGGCCAGGTGCTGATGTCGATTGCTCATCTCAAAATGATGTCGTAGAAGGCTAGGCATTGATCGTTAAAATAGAATCAATTAATATGCTCACAATCAAAGGTGTTTCATTCCACTCAAATATCGTAACATGGAGTCAAGCGTAGGTCATGATCAAAGGACCCCAAAAACCAGCATCAACATCCAAGGTTCCCACCATTACTATCCCCAAACCAGCAGCAAAACATGTGGTTACTATTCCTAGAGAAAAATATGACTTGGTAGATCAATTACAACGAACCCCAGCCAAAATTTCCATTTTTGAGTTGCTCAAAATATCCACAGTACATAGGGAAATCCTAGAACAAGCTCTACATGCTTCTAACGTCCCAAAGGATATTGATATAGACAAATTCCAAGCGATGGTCAATCACATCTCAGCGCCACATTACCTCTCCATTTTTGAAGAGAATGATAAATCATTAACACATCCACATAATCAACCCCTCCATATTGAAGTCCTCATTCATAAATCTCATGTTAGACGCGTGTTGATAGATGGAGGTGTAGGATTAAATACTTATACCCTTGATTTAATAAAGAGACTAGGTCTCTCAGAACAGACAATTGACTCTAGAAGAAAAATAACTATCAAAGCTTATGATGAGGAAGAAAGATATTCTAAAGGTCTTATTGTTCTACCTATCAGAGTCAAACCAATTGATAGGAATGTCATATGTCAATTTCTGGAACTACCCATGACCTACAATATCTTGTTAGGGAGATGATGGATTCATGAATGCAAGTTGTGCCATCCACTTACCACCAGTGCATAAAGTTCCCACATAATGGGGTGGAAGTGACGATTCCTGCAGATGCTAACTATACTTGTAACAATATCAAAGATGGTAGTATGATCCCACATAACAAGGAGGCTATGGATACAATTGCTCCTGAAACTACTAAATACATGGTTATGAAGAGTTTTGGAAAAGCCTTAAAACTTGAAGAAATAGGTATGGGAGAATATAGGCTGGACCTGACTCGATCACTGACTGAACTTCCGGTATCACCAAGATCCTACAGAAAAAATTCCTCAACATTCACACCTACTACATCCAAGGAGATAGAAGTACACAAACCAACTGGCATGATAAAGGCATCCATATCTTCTTCAGATAACACAAAAGAACATGCAGTCTTGGAATGACTTTACAAAGGAGAACCAGTGGAAGCTGAGGTCAAACATGTAGACATATCCCCTGAACACTATGGAAAGGGATATGATTTCCTCAAACAGATGGGATACAAAGGAAAGGGACCTCTAAATGACACAGGACGAGGGCTTATTGAGCCTATACCCATGGAGTTCTGGAATACTAGAGACAAAATAGGACTAGGTTTTAATACTAAAACTAATAAACCTATTTCAAAAGACAGTCCAACCTTAGACAAAGGGAGTGATGAAACAGATGAACGAGAGTAGTGGTCCTATAAAATATTATTACATGTTGGCATAGAGGATCCCAACTACTAGAAAGAACACTATGCACCCATATTTGAGGTACCACAAGATCTTCAGACCCTTTTGTTAGCACAACCTCCCATTCAAGAGGTAGGAGACACAACAATAGATGGTCTAGAGATATCATTGATAGCAATAGTTACTCAAGACACATCCTGACAACAAGATTTACATCCTAATTGGGGGAAATTAGTCATGGTTTCACAAATCCTTGATCTCCCCCACTTCGATCCATAGGTAGCTAACCGGGTACATCAAATAACCATTGTTGAATACTTAAACAAATCTGATGATGAGGTCACTGACTCTCATGCTTATGAATGGGATGAGTTATTTGTCACCACTAAAGATATTGGAATAGATGCAATTCACATGTTTTTGGCACCCTTAGCTCCTCATGCATAGCCTAACACTACTCCCAAAGACACTGATCATCCTGAAGAAGAAGAAGAGTTCCTTCCCCCAATCATTGATGAAGAAACTAGTGATTACATAAGTCTAGAAGAATATTAGAGGCTACAAGCAAGAAGCCTCCTTTTATGGAGAGATGATGATGAGATTTCTATTGATGAGTCACTAGAGTTGGGTCCACATATGACTAACAATGACCCTTTTTATAACGATCTCACTCTTATTGATCTAAACATTGAAGAAATTAACTTAAAAAAACATGTCATGTCAGTTAATGGTCTTGATGCTAACGCAATGTTGTCCTTCCCAGAGTCTGACTCCCTATCATTCATACTTCCAGATCTAATTGATTGGACTAAAATAGATCCTACCCCTATCCTTGACTTTCCCAATGACTACACCCTAGCTTTCTATCTCAATGCTTATGAACCTCATCCCTCTTCAACCAATGCAAGGAGTGAGAATATGTCACAGGAGGATATCAAGTTTGTCAGTCAAAAATTGAAAAAACAAAAGAAATAGAGGACTGATGGTGAAAACCACTTTGTGGCAGTATCAAATCCCAAAATAGTAAAAACAAAATACGTATCCAATGGTGAAAACCTCTTAGAGGAACCAAAGGATGGGATTCTTGATATCCTCCCCGAACACTTTCAGGAAAGGTCTTCAGTCCTGATCGAACCAACACAGCCAGTAAATTTGGGCACTGTTAAAATCCTCAAATAGTCCACCTTGCACAATCTTTTTCTAAAGAAGAGAAGACACAGTTCACATAATTCCTGAAAGAGAATAAGATCAACTTTGCATGATCTTTTACCGATATGCCAGGGCTAGATCCTAATCTAATCATGCACCACTTATCTATAACTCCTGAGATCAAGCCCGTGAAACAAAAACTTAGAAAGATGCATCCTCATGTTGCATTATTTGTAAAAGTAGAGATAGAGAAGTTTTTGAAAGCCAGATTTATCAAATTCATTGCCTATGTAGGATGGATCTCCAATGTGGTCCCCTTGTCTAAAACCAATAAATCTATCAGGATCTGTACGGACTTCAGATACTTAAACAAAGCATGTCTAAAAGATGACTTCCCTCTACCTAACATTGACATGATCATAGACCTCATAGCATGCTACCAGATGCATTCATTAATGGATGGATTCTTGGGCTATAATCAAATCAAAATTGCCCCTAAGGATCAAGATAAAACTACATTTACATGCACATGGGGCACCTTGTGATGGAACGTCATGCCATTTGGGTTAAAGAATGCTGGTGCAATATATCAAAGAGCCATGACATCTATATTCCATGACATGTATATTCCATGACATGATGCACAAGAACATGGAAGACTACGTGGATGACACATTGGCCAAATCCAAAGAAAGAGGTACTCACATTGATGACTTAAGAAAGATATTGGATCATATGGAATAGTTCCAACTTAGGCTCAACCCAAAGAAATGTGCCTTTGGGGTCCAATTAGGGAAGCTCCTAGGATTCATTATTTCAGCAAAGGGAATTGAGGTAGATCCTGCAAAGGTGAAAGCTATTCTAAAGATGGTTCCTCCATGCAACATCAGTCAAATGAGGACACTACAAGGGAGACTCCAGTCCATCAAGAGATTCATGTCCCAACTTGTAGATAGGGCACAACCCTTTACTAAATTACTACATAAAGGGGTTACCTTCAAATGGGATGAACACTATGAAGAAAACTTTAGGGAATTGAAAGAATACCTGGCTACTCCTCCTATTCTTATGGCTCCTATTCATGGAAAGCCCTTACTCCTATACATTTCAGCTATACATACATCCTTAGGTGTATTTCTAGCACAAGAGGATGAAACAAAGAAAGAAAGATCTATCTACTACATTAGTAGAACACTAGTCACCTATGATCTCAATTACAACATTATTGAGAAAGCATGCTTAGCAATCATCTTTGCATCACAAAAATTAAGACACTACATGCTGTCACATATAGTATAGCTCATTGCTAAGATAGATCCTTTAAAATATCTCCTAAGAAGAACAATATTAATAGGGTATCTACCTAATTGGGTCCTGATTCTAAGTGAGTTTGACATTGAATACGTAAAAAGAAGAGCTATTAAAGGACAAGCCCTTGCAGGTCAATTGGCTGATTTGCCACTCCAGGATGATGAACCTTTAATGATTGAATTCCTTGATGAAACAATCATACATCTAACTGAATATCCATGGAAAATGTACTTTCACGGTTCATTCACTCAACAAGGCTCTAGAGTAGGGGTCCTATTCATAACTCCTCAAGGTTACAAGATTCCCAAATCTTACAAATTGATGTTTTCATGCACCAACAATATTTTAGAATATGAATTATTGGTAAAAAGTATTAAGCTCGCTATGGAGTGGAAGATTGTAGAGTTACACGTATATGGTGACTCCCAACTAGTTATCAATCAGGTCAATGGGGAGTATAAAACAAAACATCAGAAGTTGATGCCCTACAAGCAACTAGTTGATGACCTAAAGAAGTACTTTGTCTTCATCACCTTCCAAAAGATACCAAGATCAAAAAAAAAATCTATAGATGCTATGGCTACCTTAGCATCCATGTTACAACAAGAGGAACATGAATTCCACTATGACTTCTTGGTGGAAGAACTTTCCTATCATACTTTTGATACCCCTGAATACCAAGTAATCTGTGCTTTAAATACCCAAGACCAATCTCGGTATGCTCATATTGTTTCCTATCTGACTGATCAAACCATTCCTGCTAATCTATCTAGAAATGAGAAGAGAGCCCTAGTTAGAACAACATCGCATTATGTCCTCATAACTAATAACCTATATCGACAAGGTCTTGATGGTACACTTCTTAGGTGTTTAGAACTCAAAGAGTCTGATCTAGCATTAAAAGAAGTCCATGAAGGTGTATGTGGATCACACTCAAATGACTTTTCATTGGAAAATAAACTGCTCAGAGTAGGCTATTATTGGCCTACCATGGAAAAAGATGCTATTCACTTTTCATAAACATGTCATAAATGCCAGATGCATGGAAATCTTATCCATGCTCCTACCAGAGAACTTATATCTTTCATAACACATTGGCCATTTCAGCAATGGTCCTTTAAATTGGTTGGACAAATATATCCCAACTCTTCAAATGGACACAAATTCATCATTACGGCCACTGAGTATTTTACAAAGTGGGTTGAGGCTGTGCTGTTATTCAAAGCCACTAGAAAATAGGTGGCTATGTTCATTCTAAACTATATTATTTGTAGATATGGGATACCCTCTTCAATTGTAACAAACAATGGGGGCCAATTTAAAAATCAAGACATTGATGAACTTTGTGAATAGTTCCACATCACTCAACACTGCTCCTCAATCTATTAGCCTCAAGGTAATGGAAAGGCTGAGCCATCCAATAAAAATATTTTGAAAATCCTACACCGAACTGTAAGTAAGTCTGGCAGAGACTGGCATCTACAACTGAATCTAGCACTATGGGCCTATAGAGCAAGCATCAGAACATGAACTAGAGCCACACCATTTTCCCTAGTCTATGGCACTTAGGTAGTACTACCTATTGATGTTGAAATCCCATCTTTTTAGATATCTTTACAAGGTCTTGTTACTGATGAACAATACTGCATTGATCAAGTAAATTATTTGGACCTACTAGGTGAGCACAGACAACAAGAATTTGACCATCTGAAGGTGTACCAAGCACACATGTCCAAAGGATACAATAAGAAGGTCAAACCACAAAAATTTGAAGTGGGAGATCTTGTCTTAAAAGAGAATCCTAAGAACCAGCCTAACAAAGAACATAAAGGAAAGTTTGAACCTAACTAGCTAGGACCTTATGTTATCACTGCTACTTTTGGGACTGGAGCTTATCAACTAGCTACACCTGAGGGAGATGTTCTTCTAGATCCTATTAGAACTCTACATTTGAAGTGGTTCTATGCTTAATGTTTAGCTAGAAGAGCCTATACAACAAAAAAAAATTAGAAAATACCAAAAACATTCAGAAAATTGATCCTAAAGGAAATCCAAAAATATTGGAAAAAGTCCTGAAGAAAGGTATCCTTGGTGAAAACTTGGAAAACATGCACCTTGATACTACAAAAACATTCAAAAAAGAAAAAATAGCAAAAAAATTGAAAAAGAGAAAAGTGTCTTAATGAGCACCTGGTAAAATAGGCATCTTGGTAGCAAAAAGAAAAGAAAAAAATCTTGCCAAGTGGTGAAAACTTGGCAATCAGGCGTCACTTGTGTTTTGCACTCCATCTATCAAAGCATAACTGATATTGAGCCTTCACAATTATACCTATGCTAAAATGTTGGCTTTGTTTCCTTACGACTATCTTATCCTTGCTTGGGATTTGTCTATCTTTTATGTCTTAGGATCAAGTCATTTTTTCACTAGGGGCATCTTTGCCAGTCTGATAGGTTGCATCTGCTAAGTCTTCATAGGATGGTTTTTCTTGTGATACAATGCTTTTTACTTTCACTACCATGATCACATTCACAAAACAAGGATGACACAAAGATGGCACTACTGGTGTTCCTAAACCTACTTTGGATTGTAGACAGGAACAATGATGAATACTAACATTGGAAACATATTTCTTAAAATCTAACTTTTTGGTTGATGTATCTAAACCGTACTTGACAAATGAATCAATAATATTACTTAAACACAGTTTGGTCTTGGTTTGATCATAACTCTTTTATGTCCTGATTATGTTTAACTAAGGGCATCTAAGCATTTATTAATTTTTATTGATTCTCAATTGATGTTGTTATACCTTTCGAACCACTCCATGATGTCTACGCAAAGACAAAGAGTCACAAGGATAGGGGGCATAACATTTTCTTGGTTTTCTACATATGGTGATTGTTCCAAGTAATCCTATAAATTTCACCTAACTTGGAAGTTTATGGTAAGAGCTTCCACTATGGGTGGATAGCCACACATATCTCGATCTTTGTTATGTGTAAACTATGGTGAGGTTGAAACAATCTCCTTGTCTTTTTTCTAAATCAGATTCTCGCTAAAGTATACAAAGCATAATGTACCCAAGGATATGAATTTTCAAGGTCATTGCGTGTTCAATATCTTTCCTTACACTGATTCTAATATAATAAAAGGAAAGTGACTATTTTTTGTTATCCTGGCTTCTATGCCTTGATGCCTATGTCTATTTCCAACATTTCAATAAAACATAGTATTCATACTTTCATAATATCAGTGGGTATTAGTGATGGTTGTACTATCAAGTGGTATCCATTCTGAAAAGCACATAATGATGATAAAAATGTTACAATATTTGCTAATCAGTGACAAGTCCTAAGTGTTAGAATAATAAGCAAAAAATGCAAATATTAACACACAGAAGAGAACACAATAACACATAAATTTAACGTGGTTCACCCAATCCCTGGGCTACGTCAACCAACAACGAGTCCAATGTCTTTATTATTATCCAGTGATTACAATCTGAAACATGCAACTCAATACCACCATAGGAAGCTACAAAAAATCCCTCATACAAAATGAATCTCAAAACCCTAAGCCCTTTATACACGTATTTTTGACATAACCTAATTAGGGCAAAGATACTCTGACTAATAGAAAATTGATGGTTGACCCTTGACCCTGAGCTTTTGGGGTGCTGCCCCCAATCTCGTGTAGATAAGTCTAGGGGGAAACCATGCTGAAAGAACCTGAGTCTGATTAGGCTCCACATACATAACACTAAGAGTCTGCATATAGCTGCATTTAGAGATTGCATGATTCATTTTCAAAATAACAACAAAACAAAGGAAATTTGTGCTCAAACAATGATTTCTATCTTCTTCTAAAAAAACCAAGTTAATTACATCCATCCATATTACT
>MU224406.1:366256-404225 GCA_018584345.1 Thuja plicata | reverse complement strand
TGAATTTCTCAAAGGCTTCAGACTTCTCCTTTAAGAACGCAACCCACATCATCCTTGAAAAATCATCAACAAACAAAATGAAATACCTTTCTCCATAGTATGATCTTGTTTGAGTAGGACCACATAAATCTGTATGCACTAGGTATAACTTGTTTTCAGCTAAGTTCTACTTGCTTCTGAAAGAGCTCCTTACATGCTTTCCCATAACACATTCCCTGCACATTGTGTCAACTAGTCTTGCAATACTTGGAAGGTCTCTAACTACTTTGACATTTCTTATCTTTACTATATTATCAAAATTGATATGACAGAGTCTCTTGTGCCATAACCAACTTTCATCCACTTTTGCAACAAAACAACTTACATCTGAATTGAGCTAGAAAACATTGCCTTTTGTTTTTGAGCCTGATGCAATCATGTCTCCTTTTTTGCTAATAATGCATTTGTTGTCTTTGAATTCCAAATGATAACCTTTGTTAAGTAGCTATCCAACACTTAGTAAGTTGTGATGTAATCCATCAACATACATAACATCATCTGTCTTGTTATTTCCATCCAGGGTGATAGATCCTCTACCTATGATAGGTTTGGGAGTGTTATCTCCAAATCTAACCATACCACCTTTGTACTTGTCTAGATGATACAATCTCTCTTTATCACCTGTCATGTGGTGAGAGAATTCACTGTCAATGATCCAATCAATTCTTATGTCTACTTTGGAAATTAGGGCTAACTCCTGTGCTTCCTTTTCATCTTCAATGTCCATTTCCTCAAGAAATTTTTCCATGTCTTTAAGGTAAATGAATCCAATTTCATCTTCTCCTGAATCTTCATCAGTTACACCTTCTTCAGCATGATAGCATTCCTTTCTATATTTTGGTTTATAATCAGATTTGAATTTCTTTACTCTTGTGGGACACTTGGATGCAAAGTGGCCATTCTTGTTGCATGAAAAACATTTGAATGGAAGTTGTCCTTCATACTTTCCTTTGCCTTTCTTTTCTCTTTTAGCAATCATGGAAATAATTTCTTCTAGATCTTCATCAACTTCTTCTTTCTTATTTGAAGTGTGTAAAGTTTTCTTACCATGTATTGATGCTTTGAAGGTTGTTTCACTTTTGGGTTCAGTCTTCAATCTTGATATCTCAAATGCAGAGATTTTACTGATCAAATTCTCTCTCTTGAAGTCTTGTGAAAATTGCATGGTTTCATCTAGAATATTGATCTTTCTCTCATAGTCTATTGTTAAATTAGTCATTAGCTTGTCCATTATATCTTCTTCTGATATTTCTCCACCATTGTTTCTGATTCCAGAAACTACTTCATTTATCCTTTGATTGTAGGCTCTGATGTTCTCTTCAGGTAACATCTCAAGATTGTTGTATTTATTTTTTCCATGTCTTCCTATGTGCATTCTTTGCTTGGATATCTCCTTCAAACATGTCTTATAAATACTTCCATATTGTGTATGCCTTGTCTACTTTCTTGATCTCAAAGAATTCACTATCAGATAGTGCACTTATAAGGGCTTCTTTGGCAACTGCATTAGCTATGAATGTATCCTTTTGTTTACTAGTAGCATCATCTCTTGAGAGGTCTTTTATAGAGGGAATAACAAGTTCTTGTGTGGCTATCTCAAAGATGTCAAAACCAACACACTGTAGATGTATTATCATTTTGTTCTTCCAATCTAGATAATTCTCTCCATCAAACTTAGGACTCTCTTTTCTGAAGTATGCCATCTGATCTACCTTAAGATGTTAGGATTTCTCTTCAAGGCACTTGGCTCTGATACCAATTGTTAGAATAGTCCCAAAGGATAACTAAGAGGGGGGGGGTTGAATCAGTTATTAGCTAAATAAATTCTTTTCTTCTTTTTAATTCTAGAATACAATAAAGTAAATGCACATTCAGATAACACAATAGACAACACCACAATTTGGTTACGGGGAAACCAAATGGTAAAAACCCCGGTGAGAATTAACACCCACAATGAACTATACTTGTTTATAATAATCCATGTTAGAAGATCTTGCAACCCTATTAGGATTTGTTCTTTACAATGCAATAAGTATAGTGACTTGGTTAAGGGTCTGGCCCTGTTAGGAGTCTTTTACAAATAACCCTGTTAAGGGTGAGGACTCACTGTCCAAAAGCTCACTTCTTAAATGGTGAAGGCTACAACCTTCTGTAGAACAAATATGCACTATATCTGATGATGAACTATATAGTAGACCTGCTATCTTAAATAGTTCCAATGTATTTTAATCTTTCACTTCTTCTTCACATAGATCCTTGATGAATGAAACACAACTGATATTCTGCTCTGTACTTTTTCTGTCTCTTATCTTCTCATTCACACCTAGCGTTCCATGAATGAACTATTATAAGTATCTTCCTCAAAGTATGAGATCATGGGACCTATTAGGAAACTCTTCATAACATCCTTGTTGGCTCAACTAACCACGCAAGCATAATTATAACCATGCAATATAAACTGAATAGATGCGACGCTTTACAAAGTCGGCCTCACCGAATTAACTCTTAACATTGCAATCTTGTTGAAACATGTTTGGCACCTTTAGATAACTATCTTAAACTCATAATTAAATTTGAATATACACACACATATCCCAAAGATAGGTGCAACTCAAGAACCATTGCAATACATCAGCTCTGTACAAACAAACTCCAGAAATGATAACTATCGTTAACAGAATTACACAACACAACTGAAAATTCATATCTGAGTCTGCGTGTATGAACAAAACATAAACAACATGTCTACAACATGAATATAACCGCACAAGGCTTGATAACATCATTCTGATAAGTACATACAAAACACTACTATATATTATATGTTGTCATCAATGACAAACATACAATCAACTAGCTGCCAGAAGTAAATCTCCAACAGATGGTGGTGGATGAGGAGAATTTGGAGGAGGGTTTCTAGGATGTGGTCTTTCATTTCTTTTTCCTCTTCTAGGGTTGTTTGATGAATCTGTTATGAAATTAATTTAAAAGAAAACAAAAAATCAATATCATAACCTAATTTGATAAAAAAATGCAAAAAAACAACAACAAAACAACCAAAACATTAATACATACCTTTCTTATAGGGCGCCATTGCTTGGAAATGTGAAAATTGTTGAAGATTTATTATTTTCTTCAAAGCTCGATCGGGTTCTATGGCGTATTTGGTCTTCTAGGGTTTTCTACTCTATGGTTTAGGCATTAGAAATGGCCTAAGCCACAGGCTGTCCAAAAACTAATATGTTTCTAATAACCAAATTGGTTATTAGGAAAATTACATGTCTAATAACTTGATCGGGTTCATTGAAATATCTCAGAACCCGATCGGGTTCTTAGAAAGTTCAAATTTTATAATAATATTGTCTAGGCTTGGTTTCCAAGCCTATTACAATTTTGAAATTTCAATAACCTGATGGGGTTATTCAATAACCCTATCGGGTTATATGAAATTTGAATTTTTTTTAAAGATGTGTCCACTTTTTTGGTCCACAACTTGGTGCACACACCCAATATTTCTGGATGTGTATCAGTATGCTTCGGCTAATTCTCTTAAAAAATCCACATCTATAAAACATATGTTACAATTAACCTAGCCAAATTCAAGTTTGAAGGATTGCAAATAGGAGGTGGCTTAACCATTTTTTGGAGGAAATTTTGAAATAGTGCCCAACCAGGTGAGGGTATACCAGGGTTTATAGGATGTAAAATTTATTGAATGAATGGGCAATTGAACACCCAATGAGTTGGTCTAGGAAATATTGTTGTAATGATCTACCTTGGTACTTCTTAGAAAACCTATAATCGATTATTTTATCCCTACTCATATTAAAAAACCCCAAATTTTGTAGAAACTATGGCACAAATTAAAATTCTAAACTTTGCATAGAAAAACCCTTAAACTTAACTTTTACCCCACAAACTTAAAAAAGAGAAAGAACTAAACTTACTATTTTTTAATGCAATTTCTAGGCACTTGATGATTCTTGAAAACATCACTATCTACACTAGGATCTTTTCTTAGCTTCAATTATTGTAATTGTGCCAAATAATAACAAAATCCCCTTATTTATTTCCACTATCTTGTAGTAGACTGCACCATCCTTTCAAGAATTAATTTGAATGAATTGAATAGTTGACATCAATTAGTCGTGCAAACCTTCAAATTTGAATCCTAGCCATCAAATTTTCAGTGTGTCAAATATCATGATAGAGTGAAAATATTGACCTCATTCTATCAACACTCTTCATCTAGCATAGCACCACATGGTATAAAATCATTCATTTATTTCCTCAAAATTGGACATTCTTTTTATTCACTACAGGGTCAAAAGACACTTTACTTTATGTTAGCCATCGAGGAAATGCATCAACAAATCACAAGATCATTGGAAATGAAAATTGTTAGCTTAACAATTGCAATATTATGCCCAACATTTACTCTAACCTTTAAAAAAAATTTGCAACATCATGACCTTAAACTTTACATGCTTCTACATCTTGCAAATATGTGAGATTCAATTCCTTGGATATGTTTTAAGATCCCACAAGATCTCAAGTATCCAACATGCTCAATCTTTATCTGTGTGAAGTCACACCAGGGAAACATCTATCCTTTTATTTCTTCCATGCATCGAGTCCTTGAAAGAGTGTAGGGACCTCCATCATATTTCATCAACCCCTTGTGCTCATGTTCTTTTAACGACATCTCTCTCTTTTGTCTCCAGATTGAGGGACACGTGGCTTTCAGTTGCAAAGGTTCAATTTTCACTGACAACTTACATCAATTATTGTGATCATGCAATCTAACACTTTATGTAACCATTAACCTTTTATTTTACCAAATTCATATGGGATAGGTGGAAATTGGTCGTAGTATCATGACCAAACCTATGATTATGTCATCCAAACCTGAAAAGTTGTGCTTTCTTCTTTTCATCTAACTCTATGGGTCCAAATATCACATTTGGAAGTTTCTATAGCCTGAGTTGGCCAAGTGGTGGAGAACTTGTACTCTTGAAAGAGAGGTCACAAGTTCAAATCCCACTGGGGGGTAGGGTGTGTACGCCTTGTTTGTAAAATAGTTAGGTGCCTCCCGCAAGGGTTACATGGTAGTCCCATATTGTTGTCACCATATGTAGACCAAAAAACATATGGCTAGTATCATGGACTATAAAAGATCCTTTCCTTTCCTTTTTTCTCAATCACAAGCCTTTTTTGATGTCATCACTTTTATTTGTGCTAGTGTAAAAAAGAGACAAATGGAAACCTCTCACCACTTCTCATGCAAACTTCAAATTGTTGTCTTTAAGTTGCAAAGTTGTGACTCAACATCTCCTCTTAGTTGTTTACAACTTAGCGTAGGATCTTCGGTCATAATGAATGTTAATGCTAACAACTCTAATGTTGTGCCTGATATTTAATGTAACTTTTCATAGGTTAATTGCAACATCACAAGTCTTCATGGTCATTTTCCTTAAAAGTTTCAAATTTGTGATCTATAAATTTATATAAAAATTGGTGGTAAATCAAAAGATCACAACCCACCTTTACCACTTGATTTGAGGGTTGGGAACCAGGTCCCAAAAAATTAAATTTTCTATTTATCACATGAAAATATTTTGTAACTTAAAAGTGGTCATCACTAGGAAATGAAACACTTAGATGTTGAGACCAAAGGATTTAATGAGGACTTAGGAAAATTTTGATAACGACCATGAAGGAAAATGACCAACTGATTAAATGGGTAATAGGCCAATGACACTGTTAAATAAATGATATAAAGGACATAACAAGGAAAATTAGAGACCATTGAAATGACCAAACCATTCACTAAAAAAATATAAAAAGTGGGAAACTAGGATATAACACATACATTACTTTTAAATTTTAAATCCTATCTTAACATGCATAATCAAATATACAAATTTACCCTAAAATACATATGTATTTTATAGTCCCAATAGTGGCTCTGGTGTGGATGGCTGACAAATTGCTTCAATAAAAGATTCTAGTTATCTCTTGAGAGAAAACCCTAAACCTAAAGAACACCATGCAACAAAAAGAAAACAAACCCTAACCTATTTATAAATATACATAGACTACTGTGCATGGATAATGATTTAATAAAAAAGAATGTTTTCAGGATTTTTCCATGAACTGGAAATTCCTAATCTTCAACATTCATGTTTTGTAAAAAGTAAGAATCTTAACCATGAAGATATGTGACAAAAAATATGCCAAGCCATAGTTATTCAAATTTTCCATGCTTTCCTTTTCCTTGTGGCCGAGCATTCCATTGCAATACCATGTGTCCAACTTTGAACTTATTTTTTGAGGCCCTTTTGTCAAATAAGTATTTAACCTATTAATGAATCTTGCTATTCTTCTTATGATATTCATTCTTGATCTTATCCAATTCTACAAGTTTTTCCATCCTATCTTCCATGCGTTTTGGAATTTCAATCTCTTCTTCCCTAATAAACTTGTAAATTGGCAACAGATTTTCAAGGGCGTCTTGGCATGAGTACCATAGAATAATTCAAAGTGGGATTTACCAGATATTTTTTATATTATACTATCCACCTACAATACCAATTTTAATTTCTAATCATGTTCCTTTCTATTCTTCTCCAATAGCCTCTTTATGATTTTCATTAAGATTTTATTACTTGATTCTGCTTGTTCATTTCCCTGAGGGTGATATGGAGATGAAAAACATATTTTAATTTCATAATTATTAAAAAATAAATGAATCATCATATCTAAAACACATTCTATTATCAAGTATCAAATTGACAATAACTCAACCTTGTAATCATGTTATCCATAAGGAATTTCATGGCGACCTTACTAGTAGCTCTTCTAGCAGGAATGACTTCAATTCATTTGGTAAAATATTCAGTAGCTACTAGAATCCATTTATGGATCCCACTTGATCTTTTAGTAATCTCACCAATAAAATCAATGTCCCACTGAATTAAAGGAGCTTCAACTTGTTGAGGTCTCAAAGGTAGTGCACTAGCATATTTCAGTTTACCATTAAAATTTTGGCAAACCTCACATCTTTGCAAATATTTTTGTGTTTCAATGAAGAGGGTAGGGCCAATAATACTTATCCCTAAGGATTTTATGTGTTGTGGTTTTGGTAGGGAAATTTCCACCACACATGCCATCATGTAATTATTCTAGTACCTTCTCTGCCTGCCCCTTATCAAGGCATAATAATAAGACTCTATTTCTATCCTTCAAGTATAAATCTCCCTGAATCAACAGATATTGAAATGCCTTAATTTTAGTGTCCTTTTCTTATTATTAGATAGATGATCAGGGAATTTTAATTTTTATGTGATAATACACATTATTAGTGTACCATGAAGTATGCTTTATGCTACATTCAAAATTAGCTTTCTATGCAACATTATTGATTTGATTGGCCTCTAATTTTTATTTTTCTATTAACTTAGCCAATCATTTCTCTCTTACCATTTTGGTAATATGAATTTAAATATTGAATTATTGGATCATGCTAATCCACCTACATCTTCTCCCTATCATTTTAGACTACACAAAAATATCCTTAACAACATAGTTAGGACCATATGCAACAACCTTCACACCTATTAGATATAACTTAAAATTATTAATGGCATTGACCAGTGTGTATGCTTGTTTTTCTATCATCTCATACTTTAACTCAGCTACTTGCATGCATTTTCTAAAGAAGGCAATGGGTTTCTCATGACCCTCTTCATTTTTTTGAAGTAGAATGAAAACAATATTATGAAAGGAAGCAAATGAAAAGAGTTGAAATAGTTTTCTAAAATATGGGGATTTAAGTATAGTGGCTTCCTTTATTGCTTGTTTAATTTACATAAATATCATAAGTGCTTCATCAAACTAGTCAACTTTGGCTCCCTTCTTCAACATCTTAGAAATTTGTTTTGCAATATTTACAAAATTAGGAATAAATATTCTTATAAAGTTGATTTGACCAAAAAATGACTAAATACATTTCACTATTTTTGGGACAAGGATCTTATTTATTTCTACAAATATTTCTGGATCTATTCTGACTCCATCTTTTGAAACAATGTGATCCAATAACTTACACTCGGTGATACAAAAATTAAATTTATTTGGATTCAATGAAATTCCATACTCCAAAGCCTTAACAAAAATCTTCTCCAAGTGCACACAATGATCTCCTTCTTTCTTAGAATAGGTAGTATGGTCATCCTGGTAGACCACTATGATAACATTAATTAAATCATAAAATACCACATCCATGGCTCTTTGAAAGGTAGTAATAGAATTTTTAAGACAAAATGCATCCTAACATACACATACATGCCCCATGGTGAGGTAAAGGAATTATTGTAATGTTTTGATTCTTTTACTACAGCTTCATTATACCTTGAAAATATATCCATCACACTTAATAGTTCACACCTTGCGACCCTATGAAGCATAGCCTCCATATTTGGCAAGGGATAATTATCCTTCATTAAGGATGCTTTTAGGTTTTTTAAGTCAACACATAGCTTAATGTCATCATTTTTATTTCTAACAGAGACTAAGTTTGAAACCCAGGAAGGGTGTCTGATTTTCTTTATAATCCCTAAATTTTAATAGCTCTTCTTGCATCTTAGGTTCAAAAGTAGCAAGGTAATCTTTAAGACCCCCCCCCTTCAAAAAAGGTGTGAAAAACTGGCAAAATTTAGAAAACTACTGAGGAAATTATTAATTTTACTGGCAAAAAAATTTTCTTTTCAAAGGAAAAAAATAATCTCATTTGGCGAATTGTGTTTTTGTTTTAGAAGTACCAAAATATATATTGGAAAATAAAAAATAGTATTTATAGTATAAAAATATATATTGGCAAATAAAAAATAGTATTTGTAGTATAAAAAATATATATTAGCGAATATTCAAAACATAGCAATAGGACTGTTAGCACTTTTCTTGTACAATCACAATATATCTTATCAAGCTTGACTCTCAGATTACCAATTTTTGATTCATACATGGAAAAGGCTAATTAACAAGGATGTAATCCTTCTACACTTTGAGATCCACAAACTTAGGCAGGTGCACCTTATACAAGTTACTGCCTAAGAATAAACTTATCAATGGATTGGGGTTTACACTGATTCTCCAATTATCATTTACTGCATCAACTGATGAAACACATTACAAATGGTTGTAATCAACTTGATACAAGACTTAACAAGCAAAAATATAATCATGATAATAGAAGACGACAGTGAAACAAGGATTTTCATCCTTCTTCTTTTTTAAGTTTTTGGACTTAGGAAGGCTAAACTCATCATTCACTCTTCAAGGAACTAGTAAAATGAATTGTACCTTTTGAATACAATCAAACATGAATATTCTCAGTAATAGAAATGTAAAGATTAATTTGATTTATGATTGATGATGAGAACTACTTATCAGAACTTAGACCAGTGCCTAATCCTGGGCAAGGAGTCCAATGAGATGTAAATCCATAGAAAACCAATTAATAAGAACACAAATAAAATCCTAGATAGAGTGCCTTAAAAACTATCCTCTCATTCTCACATCCATGTATCAAATTTTCATACTAATACCTAGCCCTCTGGAATTACTCACAAGACTGACTCCCTCCTTGAAGGAAACTCACAAGTAATTGCACATTTACTTTATAACTAGTATGTTTAAGATGCCTTACAAACTAAACACACAAGAGCATGAACAAAAGTTCAAAAAGACACCATAGATCTGAAATAGGAGATTCCAATGTATTTTATTAATATCCTTCTGCTTCAATACATTCAGACATACAAAATCTTGAAAAACTAAACAAAATATCAAGTCTTGTTTGTAGTTGTAAATTCACCATCCTTTAAAAAGTCTTTTAGCTTTAAATATATAGTTTGCCTTAGTCATCTTGGAATCCTTAAAAATCAAGGATGCAACAAGCTTTGGATTACTAAGCTAAAAGAAAAAAAATACGACCCATATATAAGACAAAATAATAGGTGGGATGATAACCACTTTTGTTACAAGATATTCAAAGGAGTTTTCCTCTGACCACTTGGTTATTGTACTTTCTTTAAATTTGTTTAGAAATAACAATCTAGAATTTGTTGTCCTTGATCTTGTTGATGTAGAATCTTTTACCTTTACCTGTCTCATTCAAACTATTGGGAAGCATTGTCATTTGTTTCCTTTTACACATTATCATCTTCTCCTTGATCAATTGCATTGTATCTGTCCTTCCAGGAGGTATACACCTCATCACTCGGCCAAGAGAAACCAATGACTTCATCTTTTCTGCTACTAATCTCATTCCAAATGACACTTGCCTTCTCAATTTCCTCTCTCCAAAATTCAAAAAATGACCCGGCTTTGCTAATGATTTCCACAGTTTGGACAAACAAAAGCGTTCTTTCCAAAGTAATAATATTGTTGGTCGTAGTTGCCAATGCCTAATTCATTTGTCTTAGCCACAATGCTTCACTCTTTATCTCACCACTCTTCTTGAAAAGATTAGGAAACATCTCATAACAATCCTTTGAATATTCTTTCCTCAAAGTTTCTACCTTCCTAATGATGATGCTTCTCTTTATGTCCATGTCCATAAGTAATTTGAAGCATTTATAAGTGTTGGTTAGTACAATAACAATATTGCTTTCTTCCTTGGATGTGGAGTAGAAACATCTCAATTCAGCCTTCTTTCCTTTCCACCTATCCATGATCAGGTCCCACTTTTCCTTATCTGTATCATACTCATTCGTTATGCTAATAAATTTCTTTCCTTGCAAATAAATGGTAGCATGACTTAAATCCTTAGTACACTGCATGAGAGTGGCATGTATTTGATGAGAATACCTTTGTCATACCCATGCCTCTGCTTCTTTAAACCCTGTATAATCTTGAACCCATTTCTTCCTTGATTCTTCTTACTTGGTCCTTTCAACAATTAATATTTCTCTTTCTAATTCAAAGTCTTCTTGTGTAATAGGACTTGATGGCATAGGGGAAGGAGGTAAAGTTACAATTGGGCTAGATGTAGAACTAGAAGGCTAATGTGGATCTTGTGTTATCATCATTTGAGGAGAAAATTGGTATATTTGTTTTCCCTATAGGATAGCTATTTTATTATCTTTTTCAATGGATTTTACCCTTTCATCATTATATTCTTTCATGATTACTTCAACCTATGTCCTTAAACTTTTAATCTCTTCATCCTTCCTTTGGGCTACTTTCATACTGAATTTAGTAGATTCTAATGTGAGGCCAGCTGCCTCTACTCCTGAAGTGTTTGCAACTCTCTTTACTAACAGGCTGCCTGAATATTCAACATGGTCATCTTCACCAATTCTCTTATTGTCTTTCTTCTTTATAGACCACATTACTAGTTTTGCATGGTCTTCACTAAATTTAACACCAATAGACACTCCACTAGTGTGCATTAGTTTGGTCTCTTTTCTAACAACATCAAAGACAATAGCATCAACAAGATCCCACTGTGGCAAAATGAGAACTCCTTCTTTCTTTACCAATTCTCTGCCTTCTTCAGGAGTGATTTTGTCAAACTTAGCTACCATCTTCTGCTTTATTTCCTTTTCAATGTCATCTTTATCTATATTAGGTTGATCATTTTGCAACTTATGACATTTCTCTCTGAATTCATTAATGTGAATTCTCCAAAGGAATTGAATAAAATCCCTTGCTTTAACAAATTGATCATCTGACAAGAATTCATCACTAGCTTTCTTAGTGATAGGATCCAACTCCTTCCCAACAAAATCAGCTATTGTTAAGTCCATTTTAGCATGTTTGGGTGCCTCTTGGACTCATTCTTCCAATTCCTGAGCTGTAAAAAAGATATGTCCTGTATTTCCCATTTGTACTAATTGCTTAGAAATGGCTTGTCATCCATGTGCAAGAGATATTGGGAAGGGGAATAAATATTATCTTGTTGTTGATCTCTTCCTTCCACCCTTTGCCTTTTTGGAGATGGCAATGATTGGGTACTAGAGTCTAATGGCCTTTTCTCTTTTGTATTGAAGGTCTTTTCAACTCTTGGTAGGATTGTGCTATATCCTCTCCATTGGTATACCACATATTTCCCTGGTGGAACAACCCTTCCCTGTGTAGCTCTACTCAAAATAGCCTTGGCCTTTTCTGGCCCTGTTTCCATTACCTTTTTCTTCTTCTAGTCTAAGGCTTGCATAGTGTCTTCAAACATACTCAACAAGGATTCTACCTTCTTTGCCCAGTGCATAAATTCTTTCAAGGGATCATATGCTTTATCAAAATGGTGGACAAAATCTAATGATTTCTTATATACTAACCACTTTTACTTCTTGATCTCTTGCTCCATCAAATCAAATTCATTTCTAATTATATCCTCAGTAAAATTAAACTAATGATCTAGAGCTAAACACTTAGTTATTTTTCTGAACATCTCACTAATGAATCCCTCATTATCTGGACATCTTACCATTGATGTTGCCAACTGATAAGGCTCCAAGTATTTGTGAAGTTGGGTCCATCCTCCTTTAGTGATAATAAACTGGTGTGTTGTTGTGATGGTAGGGAAGATGCTACCTTTCATTTTTCCAGTCAATGCTTCCTCTTGTAACCCACCCAGTTGTCTAAGCATTTTTGCCAGGCCTATCTTGAGTGGAACCCTATAAGGGAGGACATTTGGAGCTCCTCTAAAACCATAAACCCTAATAACTATTGAAACATGGTATAGAATGAAGTCACCCCAATTGTGAACAATCTGAAACTCTTTAACATAATCCATTGGTCTCAAAAGTATTAACACATCTATGTGAATTATTGGGTTATCTATGCATAGAAGTGCTATGAGCCTAGAGGCAAAACATCTATCATAATTGATAAAATTGACCTCTTCCCTATCCTAAGACAAATTTATACTCCATAACTGAATTGGCAACTCTTCATCATCTTGAAATTTGATAAGATCCATTTCTTGCTCAAAATAGTTAGAATTATTATACAAGATCATATGCATCATCATAGAGTACCATCCAAATGGCTTAACTATCTTAGCCTTTTTTATGCGTACTAGACCTTGATGCATTAGATCACCAATGTGAGTAGAAAAGTAAAAAAACAAAAACAAATGTGAATGCAAAATATGAACCATCATAAGCATAAAGTGAATGGGCATTGTTGTCTCCTCATCTTCTCCCAGAACATGAAATAGGGCACTATACATCCCTCTAGCCTTGCCATTAAAATACTATAATTTTAAAGCCTCTGGTGTGTTAGGGCCTACTACAATAAAACCCCATATTTTATTGAAACACTCTTTCAAAGGCACAGTTTGGAAGTACTCCCTTTGATTCGTGTACACTTCTTTGAAATACTCAAAATCAATGTCATACATCTGAACAGAAAGGTCACTCAACTTGAAAACTTTTCTTATCTCATCAGTTGTGACACTCATTAATATGTTCCCATCTGTATCTCTCAAAACCCTAGACACCTTATCATAATTTTTTGCAATTGTGATCGAAAAATCTGTGTCCATAAACACTCTAGGAACTATAAATTTTCCTACAATTAAATCCCATATATTACACTATGGGATAGGAGCATTCCTTTGGCTGAAAGCAATTCTAAACAAACCAAGACCATTTATACTAACCTTGGCATCATTATCCCATTTTCCCAGATCATATAAACCCTCCCCAAATCTAAAACAAGGACTTAGAAGCACCATCTGTTTGAGTTTAGTAGAGTCATTGGTGGATCCATTCAAATGTTGTAAAAGATCATCACACACATTCCTGTCCTTGTAATCAAGTTTACCAGTGAACTCAATTCTATGGGCCATTTCTAAATTTAGGGTTTCTTATAGTAACAGTATCAGACTTTATCAACACTCTTTTTATTATTCAAAATTTGAAACCCTACTGCAAGTATGAATTTTAATGTTTCAAAAGTATGACAATAGAAAACTTACCCATTCTACAATTTGTAACACAGAGCGCAAGATTACTGCAACTTTCAATTTTACTTCAATCAATTCAATGGTTATGGAAACTTCAAACTCAAGTAATGAATTATATGCTCAATCAAATAAATCTCTTGCATTGAATTTTATCTGAGGTGGTCACACACTCTATAATCAATTCATCTTGTTTGAACATTCATAGCTCAACTGTTCGTCTAAACCATTCTTAAGATTTTAAATCTGAACTGTAGATCTTAACAGTGTCCCGTCTATCATGTGGCTCTCATCACTTTGTGAAAACCATTATTCATCTTGGACACGCGTCAACATGACTTGATCACTTAAGAATTAGATCTCATGCATCTCCACCATAAGCTTAAGTTAGCTGTCCAATTTTTTCTAACCTGACCACCACTTACTTTACCCCAGACTTTACTAATTGCAGATACAACTTTATCAGAGAAGCCACACGTCAACACCACTTAATGGATTATACACTAGATCTTCCTCATATTTACCTTAAGTCATTAAGTGAGCCGTTGGATCCTTTTCAAATTGTATCCTCTTTATTTTATCCTTACACTATACTGAGCCCGCCGACTACCACGCGTCAACATGACTTAATCACTTATACTTTAGATCTTGATCACTTTATCACCCAGCATTTAAGTAAACTGTCGGATCAACCTTTAAATGATAAACCTCTAACTCCTTTCTTATGACCTCAGCTAGACCCACTGGGACACATGGCATCATGAATTAATGGCTTGTATGCTAGATTACGTGCATCTTGATATTAAGTTATCAATTCAACCGTATGATCCTTTTAGAATTTTCAACACTTTAATTTGTGGTCAACTTCGTGTTAGTGGAGCCCATGTCATCTCTAGGATACATGTAAGCATGACTTAATGGCTTGAAAGATAGATATTTCACATCTTTGGATGAAGTCATTAAGTCCACCGTTGGATTAAACAGAATTTGACTGTTGTTTATCAAACAACTTTTCACAAATCTTAGGCCCACCAAGACACGTGGTGTCACCACTTAATGACTTACATGTTAGATTGTGCGCATCTTGATCATAAGCGATTAAGTGAAGCATTGGATCAAAACAAAATTACACGACACATGATCTTAAATAAAAGGCTTGCGGGCTTTCAAACTTAGGGATTATTAAATTGCTAAAGACTTAGGATAAATTGAACGTGGCTCCATTTAAAAAGAACACATGGGTTATGGTCATTTAAGTGAATGAATAAAGTAACATGAAATTAGAAAAAGCCAAGAACACTTAGGTTTTTTTTTTGGTTTTTTTTCTAAAAAGGATATGACCCTAGACTTAGGGTTTTCATAATTTCCACCATTTCAAATCTTGGACATGACAATTTACAGGGAATTTTGGCATTACCCTGGACAAGACTTGACACTTTTAGGAAAATTCACACTTGAAACCCAACAAAAAATAGATACACTTAGAAACTAGATATATATCCAACAACAACTATGTGTCAAGTTGGGTGATACGTGTCATTTACTGATGACCATTTTTTGAGGATAGTTTGCATATCTTTGGCAGAATAAAAGGAGGGGCGATGGCTAATGGTTATGAAGATATGCAATGGTCATGTTGATGGTGTGCGTGACATTGACTGTTATGTTGGTGGTTTAGAGTTGTAGGCCACAAAGATGCGTAAAGCTTAAGTAAGTTTGTGGTTGACAGTTTGGAATTTTCATAGCTTCGACATATTTTGTGGTGACTGGTGACAGTGTGTGTAGCTTCAACAGGCTAAAAGGAGGGTCGATTCTGATAGTTATGAAGATATGTAATGGTCAGGTTGATGACGTGCATGAATTTGGTGGTTATGTTGGTAGTTTGGAGTTGACCGCCACGAAGATATGCAAAGGACAAGTTGAAAGTGTGCATGACTTCATAAGTTATGATTGCAGGTAAGATATGGGGGTTCCAAGGCCACACTGGCAGTCTGCATAACTTTTCCATGAAGTTACAGTGACATTGAACATTGAAGTGCAATAAATAAGACTTATTGACACCAAGATTTTGATTAGACATTAAAAAGGATAATTTGTATGAGATATGATCTATGATTCGTAAACATTCATTATTTTTCTTTTCGGAGTCAAGTCACCTTACGTGAAACATTCCTTCAAAATTTAATGCGGCTTCCAAGTTGTCAGTTCAAAATTTAAAATCACAGCTAGGATATGGTGGTTCCAAGGACACATTGGCAGTCTGCATAACTGGAGTAGTACATAATCCAAGCCAAGATTTTGATTAGACATTAAAAAGGATAATTTTATAGGATATGAGCTGTGATTCATCAACATTCATTATTTTTCTTTTTGACTTCAGAACCAAGTCACGTAGGATACAAATGTCTGCAATTTTTGTTTATCGATATTCATTAATTTCCTTTTCTAAGGTAAGCCAGCTTACCTAAAACATTCCTTCAAAATTTATTGCAGTTGGGAAGTTGGGGATTATTTTCTTTATATACTCCTTGGTAGTGAAATTGAAGAACATAGGGTGCTTTCTAAATTTCTAAATTTGGAATCTTGGATGACAGAATGGGTCTTCCAGTAGCTGAGGGATCATCAAATGAGAAACCAAAACTTGTTATCCAACCAAATTTGGATATGGAGGAGGAGATTCAGTAGGATGTCCTTAATCATCTTATGTCTGTAGCATGGGATCATGCTACCAGTTACGCTAGATACCAAAGCGACATATTTGAACTCAAAGTAGAACATGACAAGGCAGAGATGCGTGCCATTTTGATGATCATGACTTCGACCAGGAGGGGTTCTAGGAGGAGATGATCCGGTTATTTTCTGGTATGCACATAAAATGATCTTTTTTTCTTTAAGGATAGTATTATTATATTATATTTTATACTATAACATATTAACAAATTACTATTAGTCTATTAGTATTAGGATATGTAGGAGTCAACTGTCAGACTGTCGGACTAGGGTTTTGTAATTTCCTCTTAAAGTTCAATGGATCTTAGGAAAAAATTTGTTACTTGTAATTTGTAAATATGAAATTTGAATGTACTTTTCATTTTGATTTTGGAAATGGTTGGAATCTTGTCGCTTCTTCTTCTGGGGAAACCACAACCATTCAGAACTTTAGTCACTCAGTGAAACTCAATCTATGATTCAGTTACCAGTATTTAGTATACCTAATACCAGTTTTGGAATTTAATAGTAATACTGTATACATATGAGAACTAGAAGAATCTTTTTCAAATAGTGTTACTATTTTTTATTTTTATGCGTTATTTTCTAATACTTCAAATTTCAATACTAAATAGTCAATACAGTAACATGTTATGTGAATCATTAAATTGAACAATAGTTTTATAAATTGAAAAATATGTAAATTTTAATTATTAATTAGCTTGAACTTTGAATTATCTATGAGTGTGAACTGTGATTCTATATAAAATTATAAATACCTATTAACTGATTCATAATGCTAAATCACGATTCACTTCACTGACTGAATGAGAAGTCTGACGCTTCTGAAATCTAAATCCCACATGGCACATGGAAATTTGGAACCCACTCCAAGCTCTGAAGTTACGCCTGGATATTTATTAAATTCTCAATGGTTAATTTATTATGATGGTGATGGGTTTTGAAGTTACACCTGGTTGTTTCGTAACTTCTCAATGGTTAAGTTTTTATGATGGTTAGGAGTTTCAAAGTTATGGCTGGCTATTTCGTAAGTTTGTAACTTCTCAACGGTTAAGTTTTTATGATGGTGATGAGTTCCAAAGTTACGCATGGCTGTTTTGTAACTTCTAAACAGTTAAATTTTTATGATGGTTAGGGGTTCTAAAGTCCTGACTAACTTCATGCGTAACTTTGTAAGATGTTGAAAAGTGAGAGTAAGTTGTATGCCACGTGGAAAGTGTCGAAGAATGGAATGTTTGTAGAGATTCAGTAGGGTTTCTTGGCCATTTGTGATGGTGGTTACAACTTAAAAAGTACAATTGTCATGCCAGGATATGTCATAACATCTCAAGGTTTCATTTACCTGGTCAGTTTAACAGACCCAAATTTTTAAAAAGGTGTTGCATGACTTCATAAGTCTCAAAGTTTTAGGATTTCAAATTCAAAGGGACAAGGGCCAAGTCCCCTGATTTGTAGGTAGAAATTTAGCAAAGTTTAGATAGGGACCTAGGGTTAGATGTACCATTAATGTAACTTCGGAAACACACCAATTATTTTCTCTTGGATCACCACCAAATCTATGCTGGAAGTGACAGTTGACAGTGACACTTTTCTGAAAAAGATAATTACTAATTTCATGCGTGTATGCTTTATGAGATTTTAATTTTTAATAGAGTAGGTGGCTTGGTGGCTGGTTGTGAGTTTCTTATTAGTTATTAAAGATAGTTCACACTTCACAGAGCATCCATAATTTTCAAAATCAAAGAGAAACAGAGAGTTGAAACCTTTAAGTGTAGAAAAGGAGCTTACTACTTAGATTTTAGTATACATAAAGAATGGCAGATCAAGGATCTCCTGATGTTGTTGTAGTACTGGGAAAGATTCTTCCTTCAAGAAAAAAGAGGCCAAACATATATGTTGAAGAATGGATGAAACTGTTGCCTGGATTCTTAAATTTGCAATCAACTAACACTTATGAATGGAGGGACCCTTATGCGTTTTGCAGGGATGTTGTCTGGCCAAACACAATTGGGTATCAACTCTTCATCTATTTATATAACAATAGATTGAGAGGCCCTCCTATTTCAAACTCATGGGATAGGAACTTGGGAAAGTTGATAGTACCTGAGGTATTTTTGGATGTAGACCTCATGAAAGTGCTAATTGAAGCATACAATCTAGTGACACAAGCTTTCCATAGGTAGGACAAGTCTATACTCTGCATGTTAGAAAAAGTAACTTTTATTCAAGCTTTCAACCTTCAGGGACCTATGAGCATGGATATTGACCTAGGAAAAGAGGAGGCCCTGTTTCATAGATAGAAAAGTTACTACACTAGAAGGGTTATGAGGAATCATATTCCTAGACAAAATAAAGAGCCAGGTTTGTTGCCAAAGAAGGTTGCAGATTCATTTGATATTGAGATTTTTTTCCCTATTTCTAGAATGCCATATATGGTCTACACAAAGTTATTGGAATAGATGTAGGTTTGACAGTGACTCCTGACATTTATGTCTTGGCTACAGATGTTCGGGACCTGTACAACAACAAGGATTTTGATTATGTGGGGCACATAATCAATGTAATACACACTGAGTTGATGACAAAAAAGATTGATTTTAAAAGCTTCAAGTTCAATCACTACTCCATGCTGATGCACCTGATCCTCTATTGCAATATTGGCTAGATCAACCCAGAGTTCATCAATGAGACCGAGAATGCAAGAGGAACTATTCCGCTTAAGCTCTTGACCAGGTTATGGGATAGAAATCACCATTTCTCTAATTCCATTTCTTTTTATAGTGATTTTGTGGATCCAATAATGAACATGATAGGTATTGTGAGTAATAGATTTCCTTTACTAGTTAGAAAATTGCTTAGACCCCTAGCATTTAAAATTGACAATGAAATTAACCACAATTAGGGTGATATGTTTTTTTAAAATAATTTTTCTATTATAAGAGTATATGCTTTCCATCAACCTCCACACTTACTACCAAAATATGTCCCAGAAAGATTGGCAATAGTAGAATTCCTGTGGCAGCTTATCATGATGGATAGAGAACACTTAGGCCCTAAAAGACATAAGGGAACTTTTCTTTTAAGGAGGTTCCAAATAGGGGATTTCTCTATAGGTAAAGATGTTGTGGACCAAATACATGAATTCTTGAGACAATTTAGATTGACCTGTGCTAAAGCAAGGATGTATGACCTTGAAGAATTCATTAGAGGAGCATTGAGAGAAATGAGGAATCACAATTTGGCTCAAAATTGGCCTATGGCAGATGAGGATGTTATTATAAATGTGCTTAGTGAAGATATCTATGAGGAGAGAACTCTTAAATGGAAAAATATTGTAAGTGTAGAGGAAGAATTGAAAAAGGCAGACCCTACCTTCCCCAGTTTCTTTCTTGATCTCAAATACATACCGAGAATTGACATGTGTATAGAGAATTACGAAGATATTATGTCTAAATTTCCAGACATCTCTGAGGAGAAGGAGGAGGAAATAATAAACTCTGAGGAAGTTGAACTTGATGTGGTGTTTATGGTATAAACAGAACAAGCTAAGCCATCCACATCTGAGCAGGGGCCATCAAAGAAACAAAATTTGATGAATGTACCACAAAAGGCAAGGCAAAAGGCACTACAAATCCTGCTAGGTAATTGCAATTACTTTGTTAACTTAAGAAAAAAAATTGACATCATAGGTAGAAGAGGGAGAAAAGGCCCTAGATGAGTTAGAATTGGTTGTAGCTAGATTGGATGATAGGGTCATCCAAGCTAAAGAGTTTATAAATGATGATGAATTCATCAAGTCCGATGAGTTTTAAAGTTTTCTCTTTAGAGTTAAGCAGAATGAATTAACATTATCTTTGAAACAAGGGGAATCACAGGAAAATACCATTGAAATGATTGAAAAATTATAGGCCTATGATCCCAATAGTGAAACATTAACTATGGAGGATGCAAGAGATCTTGTGAAGAGAAGTGGGATGTTGATAATCTCTGGATGGGACTTGGAGTCCTCATTCTTAATTGACCAAATCAAGAGGCAAAATAAAGTTGTAGCTTATGAATCTTTTGGCCCTGATGGATTAAAGAGGGGTTCTAGATTCAATATGGACAGTAAGACACTAACAGTATGGTGTGTGGCCCTAGAATCTAATAAGCCCAGATTGGTTGACATCCAAGACACAACACAAGGTAGCCAATTAATATGGAGGTTGTAGGACACTACAGGATCAGAGATATCAAATCTCCTACATCATGCATCCTCCATGAATAAGGCAGTGGTTGAGGACTTAGAGAATAGGCTAGTAAGGACATTTAGAGATTATGTGTCAACTAGGAAAATTTTTGAAGAGGAACTGAAGAAGAATTTTTTCCTGGATAAGACTGTGAAGGAGCTAAAAGATGAAATAAATAGTCTAAAAAATCAATCCAAGGCATTTAAAGAGGTCTATGATGTTGAGGTCCAAAATGAGTATGAGGGGGGCTTAGCTCTAGAACTTGCAACATAAAATATAATAATGGACATTGATCAGCCTGTTGATACAGGAATTTCAAAAAAAGGATACATTGAAGAAGGTGCTATTGCACAGAGTAAATATTTTAAAAGGGAAGTCTCAAATCATTCATAGCACATTCATTTCTTTGCAGGGACAGAATATCAATTTTCTAATGCCTTGTCTATAATAACCCCATTATTTAATACTTGGGGCCCATACTTGCAATTCTTTGAGAGGTTAATTTTTCTAATGGGAAAAAAATGGAGTTACGTGAAAAAATAATTTATGTTAAGGAAATGGTGTTATTAGTAAAGGATTTGTATGCATTTTTCACTGGAAAGTTAAAAAACATTCAGGCAAAGCTAAATTTTTTTGCTGAAGAGTATGAAGGATATATCCCTGCTATTGTGGACATAGAGGGACAGTTGAAGAACTGGCAGAAGTGGGTTGATTCTTTCAACCAAATTTTAGATGCTAGCAAGGTGGCTTCTTATTTTGTTGGTGACGATGATATTTCAACTTTTTTTGAAGTTGTGGATGAATTTTACAAGCAATAGATTAACATGAATAAGTTTGTTGCTAAATCTCAAGCCATAACAAATGCTAATTGGAACAAATGCCTTGAAGACTTGGATACAGTTAGAGTAATAACTTGGCCATCAAAGAGGGAAATTGTGGTATGGGAAAACATTGGAGAGATTCAATCCTTGTCGCATTGACATGGATGATGGAAGTAGTTGAGACAGTTTTGGTATTAGATGAAGAGACAATAGAGGGAGGCTAGTTAATTCAAACAGGGTATCTTATCTTTGTGGTTCACCTACTGTGGGTACACCTTTGGTGCAAACCAAGACTGATTCTGAAGAATTTGGGATGCCAGCTGTCTCTCTTATAACTATTTCCAAGCTTGTTTACCAATGTTAGTTTTTATTTTCTGATAGAAGTCTATGGTACTATGATCATTAATCATTGACATTGATGTATAAATTTCAAGGAAGTTAATATAATTATACTAGGATATTTTGTAATTTTCTGATAGAAGTCTTTGGTACTATGATCATTGATCATTGAATTTGATGTATAAATTTCAAGGAAGTTAATACAAGGATATTTTGTAATTTTGTGATAGAAGTCTTTGGTACTATGATCATTGAATCTTGATCATTGATGTATAAATTTCAAGGAAATTAATACAAGGATATTTTGTGATTTTCTGTGCCTGTGTAATTTTGTAAAGAGCTCAAGATCACAGTTGCAATTTGTTTAAAATTGAATGTAATAATACATAATGTCATATTATTATATTAATATTTTCTTTTAGGAAATTAGGAATTTAGGAATTATTAAATTAAGTAAATGCTCTTGCTTCAAGGAATTAAGTAAATGCTTAGTATTAGGAAATTAGGATTCAGGAATGACTAATGAGTATGACAAATAATAAATTGACAATTTCTAGGAATTAGGAAGCTTTGACCACCGACAATGTTCTAAAGTAACATTAGGCTGTTTCATAACTTCTCAACAGTTAAGTGGTTAGGATGGTGATGGCCTGATGGGTTCTGAACTTTCAAGGGACTCCCGACTAACAACGTGCGTAACTTTGGAATTAAAGCGACAGTTAGTTAAAAGTGTTTAAGTGACAGTGTGTAATGGTGTTGAAAGTGATAGTTAGTTGCATGCCACATGGAAAGTGTTAAGGAATGGACTATGACATGTGTCAAAGGTTGGATTAATATTTATCACTTTGTCAGGACTAGTTCTAAACCTATGATAGTAATGATAAAGTGGTTACAGAGATTTGCGAGGGTTTTTTGGCCATTAGTGCTGGTTGTTACAGTGAGGAAAAAGGACATTAATAATTATATGATTATATTATATACTTAAAATTTCATGAACATTATACATTATAAAAGTCATGAATTCAAATTACAAATTACAATAATCAAAATTCAAATTACAAAAATCTAAATTCAAATTGTAAAAATCATGAACAATACTTATTACTTGTAATATGAGTCAAATTGTCAATATTCAAGTCTAACAAGTACAGTAATAATTAAAAGGTAATAATTATATAGTGTATAAATACCTATTAACTAAATTTTGAATTCTAATTCTAAATCACTTCACTCACTCAGTGAGCAGTCTGCAGCTTCTATATCCCACATGGAATCCAACTCCTGAAATTGACTAGTAGTAAGAACTTCCTCTTCATTTTGAGTTGGGTATTCAAAATCAAAAAATTCTTCATCTTCATTCTGAGTCTGGGACCAAGATCCATCATTTTTCTCAAAACTAGCAGTAGCACCAGTACCACTAGGTTTTGAAGTGTTCAAAATCCCTCGTCTTTCACATGTAGAATTCCAAATTGCCAATACCCTATCATAAGGAAAGTCTCTAACATTGTACTAAGTTACAAACAACCTCAAGAAAGTTTCCAAATTTATGTCTAGTTTGTTTCTGATCTTTGATTTCAAAAACCCCAATGCACTGAAAACTCTTTCATCTTCCACCAACCCCAATATCATTGTTTGACATAAATCAACAAGTTTGAAATATTTTGATATTGAATCACGCAATACTTCACTCTACTCTATCCTTTTCCAAAGCCTGGTTATTGCACCAGGTTCAAATGGATTCTCCAAGTTTTTAATCTGCAATTTCATACATGATGCAAAATGTATACATTGTTTTTTAAGATTAGTTGAATCTAAAATTCCTTCAATTGGTTGTCCATTGCAATCTGCATGTTTTGAAAACTCTTTGATCAATTCATTAATTTTTTATGAAAGATATGTGCATCAGTTTGTTTATCTCTGAAGTTTTTCCAAAAATTAGGAAACACACAACCCATGGCTTTAAGAATTTCTTCTTGAGGGAATCTTTCATGAATCCCACTTGAAATTTGGTAGGAAATTGACTTCAAATTATCATTAACAGATTTAACAATCCTATCAAAATTATCCCTTTTAACTAGAAGTAGTCTGCCTTGCTTGCCCATCTTAGATTGGTGCATTGGTATTTCATATCCTTTCACAAACACACATAAATCATTTTTTGTATTATATTGTAAAAAATTCTCAGCATGATTCAAATCTGTAATTTTCTGCCACCTGAAAAAATATGGGCTTTGAATTGTTGTCATATCTGAGTACATACAATCCAGGGAAATGCATCTCATTCTACGTAAACTACTATACTCATGGATATACATAGTTCTGTCTTGGGATTTCTTAACAAGTTTGTTTATTAAATCCAGCATGGGGAGAAGACTAGCTAAAGTTAATAGTCTCTATATCACTTAACTTATGTAAAAAATTAGGAGCTTTATCTACTATGAGGTGTTGCTCATATATTAGTCCAATCAAGGATTGATATTCTATTAGAACTCTTTCTACTGGTCCATGCAAAGAGATCCATCTGGTCTCAATATTCTTGAGAAGCTTGTTTCCTGGTGTTACTCCCTCTGAAAAAATCTTAAATTCTACAAAATGTTTAGGACTTCTGTAGAAGTAAGAATATAGCTCATGAACTAGATCTTCAACTTTTGACATTGTAGGAAAATTTCTTATAATTTTATATGCTAAATTCATTCGGTGGTCCATGCAATGTATGCCAAGCATTTAAGGTGCAATACTAGTTTTCAATATTGCATAAAGACCATTCCTTTGGCCTTGCATTACTGCAGATCCATTAGCTCCAACACACACTAAATTTTTGCCAATTGTCAAATCATCCATACCAGCAACTTCATTCAAAGCACTGTTCACTTCAAACTATAATTTTTATGCTATTGAATTGGCCCTCATTTTATGAACACATAGTAGATGAGCTTGGCGGACATGCTCTTTTACTGTATACACATGCATACAGACCCAAGTAGTGTTATCTACTATAGTAAATTCATCTACGGATAATGAAATGAATCTGGATTGTTTTACTTTCTCCTGTAAATTTTTCTTTTCCACCTCAAAAAGATAGTTTTCCATTTCCCATCCAAATTCTATTGACCAATGTGGCATAGGATAGTGAGGAACTCTCAAAAAGGATAATAAATTACCATATTTTGAGAAGTCTCTCATAGGATGCCCTCTGGACATAATATGAAAAACAATACTCATCTGAACAGTCTTTGCCAAGATTTCTTCATTGGCTACATGTTTAAACCTAGCCTTGATTGGATTTCCACTACTAGAAATTGCTGCCATTCTTTTGTTATGCTCTTCATATTCTATGGCATACTTAACATGAAGACATTCTTCCTTTGATTTTCATCTAACTATTGATATTTCTTGTCCGTCTATGATATGTTTTTCATAAACCATACCAATATGCTTTTCTATAGTGTCAAGCTTTAGCTGCAACTTCTTCTCTCTTTTATTTTTCTAGGTACAAATCTTACACCTATATTTTGTTGGTTGTTCATCACTGTTTAGGACTGGTCCAATGAACCAGTACTTTTCTACCCAATTAACCTTAAAATTTCTTGTCATTTCCCACTCCTACCCCATTTTCACTTCTCTTTTTCTTTTCTTCCTACCAACATCATTATTATCTTCATTGCTAGCATTTTCATCCAACTGGTTCTGTGTATCCCTTATAACATCTTATTTCATGCCACCATTGTTATCCTCATTTGATGCATTTTGATTTTCATTTGAAGCAATGACAACCCCAGCTTGTGGTAGTGGTACTGGTGAGCTACTATGAATGGTTTTTGCACCTGCAATTGTAGAAGTTGATGGAGCACAAACATTTCCAACTCCAAAGAAAGCCTTTATGGTAGTATCTTTAAGTTTTGGGTTCTTTGATGGCCTCACAGACCCTTCACTTCCCTGGGGAATCTTACCCTTCCCTTCACTACCCTGAAGATCAGGAGTCTTACCCTTGTCTAGCTTTCCAATCCCTTCACTGCACTAAGAACAGTGAGAAGTCTGAGTCTCAAGTTCAATCTCCCCTGACATCTCAATCCCTTTAGTAGCTTGATGATACTCAGGATAGGCACCCTTATCTGACATATTGACCTCTCACTAGTCACTAGGAAATTAATAGCAATACTATGAAATGTGAACAAATAATTGCTTACCTTGGTCTAGCTTCCTCTGAATTCTGATTCTCTGAAATGCTGAATCCCTATTTAGTGTTGCAAGATTTTTATTTGTAAATATGGTCCTCCAAAATTTTATAATGAGACACGAAAACTAAAAGACTAACAAATATCATATTAATTTATATCAATCTATGTTTCAAATTTCCATTTTTTTCAAATCCTAGGATTTTGGTGAAAATGTGTCGACCTGAATGTAGGAATTAAGAAACGGTTGGCAAAATAGGTCATGGTCAATATAAAAATTAATTAACCATTGGTAAAATAGGTCATGGTCTATATAACAATTAATTAATGGGTGGCAAAATAGGTCATGGTTAAGATAACAATATAAACCATTTGGCTATTTTAGATTTTATATGCAATTCATAATTAATACCCTTGGTGAATAAGAGACTGTTAAAAGAACCACGTCAGATTGGATAAAGGAGAATATATTGGTCAACCTCGTCAAAAAAAAAATCTTATTGGCGATTCCAATGAATATTTAACCATTACCATGTCAAGATTGGCCAATTTGGGCCACTGTATATCGTGCGCGATTCGCCAATCCTGCCAAAAATATTTCCCAAAATTTGCCAAAAGGCGAATATTTGACACTAAAAATTATGCTAAAAAGTAGGTTTTATTAGTCTTTGCCTCTACCTATATGGCTTTGCATATAGTTTCTATGTAATTTCATGTTGGAATAAGTCTTCCCTATAGGCTTTAAGGTTATTATAGGACTAGGAAAATACATGTTTATACTTTCTCAAGAGACCAATGAACATGGTTTTAATCTGAGGGGAGATCTTTTTCCCTATATAGACCTTTTTAGGAGACATCTCTAATCCTAAATTCACTTCTTCAAGATTCTCTTTTGTCACATGGGAAGGATTAACAAATTTAATATCATTTTTATCAAAAACTCTTTCTAATACTACTAACCCTTTTGGGATTTTATGTGTCTTGAGGTACATGATTTAATTTTCAAAAGACATTTCTTTGCCATCAACATTCTCAAAAAGGGAAGTAAAATATATCTCTTAGGATTCATAACAGTCAATACATTATAAAAACTTTAATAAATCATTACCATCTTCAAACACTTTCCAGCTATAGACATATCAGGCACCAAAGGTCTCACCTTAATTTCCACTTTTGAGATACCAACCAGAGTACTATCATCACTCCTTAAGTCTATGTTAACAAGGAATTCAACCATGATTTTTCTTATTTTATTAGTCCAAATTATACAAAATGCACCAAAATATTCAATGACATCCCACACAATATGTTTGTATTGTTTCAATCTATCATTTTCTGTAGCATAAACTAATCTTACCTAAGAAATGGTGAGCTCAAATTTTCCAAACGCCTTTAGCAATTTGATATCATATCTTCTTGCTATATCTATCCCCAACAATAATACTTCATATTTAGCTACATTGTTTGTGCAATCAAATGACAACATGAATGAACACTTAATTGTTTTTACATTTGGTGCAATAAAGACAACTCCAACACTAAATCCTTCCTTCAAATGGGAACCATCAAAATAAATACACCATAATCCCTCTTGAATTTTTTGGAAAACACTATTCATGGGATTATAATTTTTATCCAAGAGCTCAATAGGTTCCACTTTAAAATTATCAACATCCAGTCAATGAAATCAACAATTCACTAGGTCTAATAAATTCCAAAAATTATAGAAGACCTTAGTTCTCTTGTCAACTTGAATTGTCTTCTATTTACTGGAATTGTAGCATAGGAGAAATCAAGTTGAACTTTCCCGCCAATTGCAGTAGCCCACTATCTTGACAGAAGAATACCCTAATTTGGTGGCACATTGACCACATTAATATCTATGTTTCATGTAGCTTCTGGAAATTTTTCCAATTTCACTTCATGGTATAGAGAACCACATCATTCCTTCCAAGGGTTCATTTGATGTAATCAGGTTGGATCCGTAAGATCATCCCAATGATTTTATATGGTCCATTTTGTAAGGTTAAGTGTCTCAAAGGTGCTTTATAAACCTTGGGTCTCCTCAGACCAATAGGAACTTAATGTTAAGTCTAGTAGGGTTTCACAAGAGTTTTATGATTTTTGTCCAATAATGACCTTATAAATGGCCTTAGAACATTTTGAATGTATTAAGTGGTCTATAGGATGAAAAGTGCCAAAGTTGCACTAAAGTTGTAATGTTGTCAACAAAAAGTGAAAAAGTTTCAAATGTTGTTGAAAAGTTTCTCAACAAGTTGAAAATTTGTTCCCAATGGTCATATCCAATAAAAATATGGTTATGGTCATTGGAAATGGTATATTTGAGATAGGATAATACTAGACAAGAGGAGATTAATGATATTGTATGATTCTTGGTGGATTTGAATGAAACAACATTGAATTTCATGAGTATTTCCCTATTTTCTATGCTTGTACAATCCTGTACGGATTGTGGTGTTAGAATATCTTGCACCAGAATGAAGTAGGATTTTTTATATTTCATATGCATTTGGTTTGAATTAATTTTGTTATCATAGGAGGAAGTTATAATTGAATTGGTCCAGACTATTCAAGAAACCCTCCAATTTGCAGTGTGCTTCAAAGATGGAGCCCTAAATTGACATTTTACAAGTGGAATTCCTCGACCACTTGGGAAATGAAAGTTAGGGATGTATATGTAGTGATTGAAAAGGTTCAGGATGGGAGGTGTTGGTTTTCTATTTTATCCATCAAGCCCTAGGCTAAATAAGCCCATGTATTTAACCTAAGGATGATGAACTTGCATAGACAGTCAGACAAAAAGAGAAACATGACTTGGTAGATGGTGGATTTGGGAAAATTTGGGGTATAAGAAAAAATTTGAGGTGTTGGATCAATTATATGTACTCATTCCTTTGTACTTTCTTTGTTAACCAAGCCTAATTAGGTCTATTAGGTCTGTGAACAGTAAGGGTTAAGGGGTGTTGGAGTAGAGTTGGGTTCTATAACTTTGGTTTCTTGCATAAGTCCCAAAAGGGTACTAGCATGTGTAATATTCTTTCCAATTCATTAAGAAGAATAAAAATTTGTTGTCCAAAAACCTCTCAATGAGACCTACTAGAGCCTACTAGCCCAATAAGGGATAGGTGTGTTGTGGGTGTCTTGGAATCAAATTAGTGGTGGATCCTCATCATATATGCCCTAGGATTGATGTTTCAATCATTAGGTTGAGAGTGTGAGAGGTTTAGTGTGGATTTCCCTAAATTAACCAAGATTTGGGAAAATGTCCCTAAAGCATAAAATGGTCCTAATTGGATCTAGATCTTAAGGAGTCAAGAAAGTGGTGTAGGGTATACAATAATCTTGTAAGGGTAGAGTAATTCTATAAGAAGTAGTTGGATAAGGTGGGATTAAAGGATTGATTGATTGGAGTCCTAAATAAGAAGGGGCCCATAGATCAATCTTCTGGTTGTGCTCTCTGCATCAGGTGGTATCAGACTGCAAAAGGATCTATTTGGGAAGAGAAGTGAAGATAAAATTTCAGAAGGAGAGGAAGGAGAAAGAGAGAGTCATGTGAGGATGAATAATGTGGAATTGGAAAATCTAGTCAAAGAGAAAATGGAAGAAAGTAGGGCAGTAAGGGCCGAGAATAGGGCTATGAAAAGAGAGTTATAAAAGAGGAAGGGTAAAGTGAATAAAGGAGGAGAGGACTCTGATGAAGAGGAAGAAGGGGGTGAAGAAGAACACCTTGGGAAGGAAGGAGTACCTGTAAACCAGAGACCTTTTCTTGAAGCTCTTGAGAGGGTAGGGAAGAAAGAAAGAACATACCTACCCATGTTTTATGGAAAGTTGAATCTAGAAGAGTGCATGTATTGGTTGGAGGCACTTGAGAATCATTTTGAGTGTGATGATATTCATGGAAGCCAAAAAGTGAAGATAGAAAATCAAAGATGAAGGGTCCTACCCTTAGTTGGTGGAATTTCCTTCAAGTTGAAAGGATAGAAGAAGAAAACAATCCCATCTCTTCATGGAAGAGGATGGTTGCAGAGGTGAAGAAAAAATTTGTACCTAAATAATATGAGGTGATGTTGCACAAGAAGTTACAAAATCTAAGGTAGAGGGACATAGATGTGACCACTTACACAGAAGATTTTCATAAAATGACTCTTAAGGAAAAGCTCCCTAAGAATGAGAAGCATAAGTTGGTCAGATACTTGAATCGACTCAAGTATAGTGTCCAAGATGAATTTATTTTTTTCAATCTTGAGACAGTGCATAATTTTTTTCAAATGACACTTAAAATTGAAGAGAAACAAAAGAGGAAGGGAGAGAAATAGAGTAGAGGGAGAGGAGGAAACTTTAGAGAAAGGGGTAGGTTTGGAGGAAGAGGAACAACTCCAAGGCCTCAAGGAGAGATAAGGAATCAGGACCAAGATGGTGAATCAAATAATAGATTCAGTTTTAGAGGGAGAAGACCTAGATGTAGAGGAAGATTTGGGGGAAAAGGACCAAATATTTTCACAAGAAAGTGCTTCATGTGTAACAAATTTGGACATAAATCCTTTAGGTGCCCTAAGAATCTTGGTACCAATAAGAAAGGGGGATAAAAGAGAATACAATTGACTCAAGAGGATGATGGTCACAGTGTGTCCTCATATCACACATCAACATCAATAATTGTAGACCTTGAGAAAGGTGAGTGTTTTATGTTTCATAGAACACTCTTGAAGGTCCCCACAACCAAGGAGCCAGCCCAAAGGAAGTCACTGTTCAAAACCACTTGTAAGGTGAATGACAAGGTATATAAAGTTATTGTAGATTTTGGTTCCATAGATAATTTGGCTTCTAAAGAAATGGTTGATAAGATTAAAATCCAAAATATCCCTCACCCATACCCTTATAGAGTCTCATGGTTGAAAAATGAACACCAAGCCCTAATCAGTGAATAAGTTTGGGTAGAATTCACCATAGGAGAGTATAAAGATAAGATCTTATGTGATGTAACAGAGATTGATGCCTGTCATTTACTTTTAGGTAGGCCCTGGGAGTATGATGTAGATGCCAAACATGATGGGAAGAAAAACATATATTATGACTAAGGATGGGGTAAACTACACTATGTCCCCACTCCCTGATGATGGAAAGGAAAAGCATGTAGTGACCAGTGTGATGCTAGTAGGGGGAAAAGAGTTTATGAAATCCCTAAAAGAGAAAGACACACCCTTCTTTTCATTATTTGTGAGACCTAAAGGAACATCAGTAGTGAAGCCTAAAGATAAAGTGTAGGAGAGAGTTGTAGGTCCTAAAGAAGTGAAGGACTTGCTAGAAAAGTAAAAAGGGGTAGTTGCAGATAGTATCTCAGAGACATTACCACCACAAAGAGATGTTAGTCATTGAATATACCTAATCTCTAGTGCCACCTTACCAAAAAAGGAGATTGCAAGTCAGATTGAAGAATTAATTACTAAGGGGCTCATAAGGAATAGCATAAGCCCATATACAATCCATGCAATGTTTACTCCCAACAAAGAAGGGATATGGAGACTTTGTATAGACTCTAGAGCTATAAACATAATCACTATAAGGTACATATTTCCTATGCCTAGGATAGAAGACATATTGGATTGTTTAGGAGGGTAAAAGTACTACTCAAAGGTGGATCTAAAGAGTGGCTACCACTAGATAAGGATACGAGAGGGAGATGAGTGGAAAAAAACCTAAAAAACAATAGAGGGTCTTTTTGAGAGGCTAGTAATGCCTTTTGGGATCTCTTATGCCCCTATCACTTTTAAGAGACTTATGAATGGAGTATTGAATCCTTAAAATAACAATTTTTTTGAGGTATACCTAGATTATATACTAATCTTTAGTAAGGATGAAGATGAGAACCTCAGACATTTGGAGTTGGTTTTGAAGAGACTTCATGAAGAGAAACTAAAGATAAATTTGAAAAAATGTGTGTTCTTGTAGGAGGAGATTTTTTTCTTGGCTTTGTGATATCACATGATAGTCTCAATATGGATTCCAATAAGGTATAATAAATCCTCAATTGGCCAACCCAAAGATCTGCATCAGAGGTAAAACATTTTCATGGATTCTCAAGTTTTTCTAGAAAATTCATTAGAAATTTTAGTGGTGTGTGTGCGCCCATGATAGATACTATAAAAGGGGGTAGAAAATGTAATTTTGTGTGGACTAAGGAGGCATACAACTCATTTGAGTATTTTAAAAGGAGAGTGGCAGATCAACCCATACTATTTTTACCATATTTTCATAAGGTCTTCACAACTGCATGTGATGCAACTAACAAGGCTATTGGTGGGGTTTCAAGTTAAGAAGGAAAGCATGTTGCCTTCTTTAGTGAAAAACTAAATGAAGAAAAAAAAAAGTACTCAACCTATGATCTAGAGATCTATGATATGGTGCAATCACTTAGAAAATGGAGGCACTATTTTATACCTAAGGAATTTGTTGTATTTACTAACAACCATGCTCTCAGTTTCTTAAACAGACAAGAAAAGTTGAACCACGGGAATATGAAGTGAATAGATTTTTTGCAATCCTACACCTTCACCATCAAACATAAGAAAGGGATAGCCAAAAAAGTAGATGATTCCCTTAGTATGAGGAATTTTATAGTGAAGGAGGCTCAATTGGAAAATGTATGGATCCACTCCATGAAGGACATGTACCCAAGTGTTGAAGATTCTAAGAAGGCTTATCAAGTTTGCAAGGATATGAGTGATAGGTATCTTACTAATTTTTCTAATTTCATCTTGCAAGAAATATTACTATTCAAAGGAAGTCAACTTTTTGTACCCAATGGGTCCATGAAAGAAAATATAATTAAGGAAAAGAATTGTGGTAGTTTGGAAGGATACTTTGGAGTTGATAAAACTCTTGAACTTGTGAGGAGATTTTACTTATGGCCAACGATGCAGACATAGGTAAGAAGGTATGTGGAGGAGTGTTTGGTTTATCAAAAATCAAAAGGGAATACTTCAAATGAAGGTTTATACACACCTCTTCCAATCCCTATCAAGACTTGGGATTCTATAAGTATGGACTTTGTGTTAGGACTCCACAAAACAAAATCTACTTATGATAGCGTGTATGTAGTTGTGGATAGATTTTCCAAAATAGCTCATTTATTACCTTGGAAAATAACCCATGATGCATCTCATATTATAGGAATATTCTTTAAGGAGGTTGTTAGACTCCATGGTTTTCCATTGTCCATTATTTCTTATAGTGATTCTAATTGCATGGGACATTTTTGGAGGACTCTTTAGAAGATATTGGGAACAAATCTATCTTTTTTATTTGCTTATCACCCTCAATCAGATGGTAAAATAGAGGTGATAAATAGGTCTCTTGGTAACCTATTAAGGTGTCTCACAAAGGAGAATCACACTAGTTAGGATGCTATATTTCCACAAGCATAATTCTCCTATAATGACTTAGTAAACAGGAGTACTGATCTTAGTCCATTTCAAATTGCTTATGGATCACATCCAAGGGGTGTCTTGGAGTTAATGGATGTCAAAGACCTAGATAAAAGAAGTGACCAAGAAGAGGAATTTACAGAGGTAAAGAGATTCATCAATAGGTATGAGACAAGTTGAAGCATGTGACTAATAAGTATAAACATAATGCTTACAAGAAGAGAAGAGATTTGTAGTATCAGGTGGGAGACATGGTGATGATTCATCTTAAAAGGGAGATATTTCCTAAGGAAAAGTACACCAAATTGATGATGAAGAAGATAGTTCCTTTCAAGATCCTCAACAGATTTGGGAACAATGCATACAAAATTGATTTACCCTTTGCTATTTTTTGTCTCCAATATTTAATGCATCTGACATTTATGCATATAAGGGTCCTATTAGTGATCTTTGTGATGCAGGTGACCAAAGTACGTATCATATAGACTTGCGAGAAAACCTTCAAAAGTGTATTGTCCAAAAATGGAAGCACTTCCATTTAGGACTGGTTTAGACCTCCAAGTAGGTGGTTTGGGGTCATCTCAAATTCCTTGAAAGGGTTTTTGACTTGGATCTATTTTTTCCCCATGTCCTACCCTATTTTCCACTTCTCTCTTACCTATTCATGGTATCTTGCCCTGATATTTTGAGGTTCTTGACCTTAGGGTCAAGGTTGACCTCAACCCTAACCTACGTAAAGGTTAACCTTGACCCTGACCTAGGTTAGGGTTGACCTTGACCCTAACCCAGGGTCCAAATTTCAAATTCTAGAGATTTCCAGATGTCAGGGTTTGAAAAGAATTATTTCATGCTTCCGGGTTGGATTTTTTGGACTCCAAATTAATGACTCTTAAAAAGATATTTAATATAGGTCCACTTCTAGGGGTATAGGCCTAATTGGAATTTCATTCTCCTATGTTGGCCTCTCTATAAGTTTGTGCTCTAAACTTGTATATAAGGAAGCCTTTCTCCTCTCATTTTCTAAGACACAAAAAAAGGACAATCCATGCAAAGGAATAGATCATTTACTTTCAAGAATTCAAGAATTTAAGAATTGAATAATTCAAGGTTCAATTCATCAAGGAGATCCATTCGTAGCCATTGAAGGATTAAAGCTCTATCGAGCCCTCTTATTGATTTCTCCATCCACATCCATTCAAGCTTCTTCCTATTCCAAGATCCATTCAAGATTGGTGTTGAAGATCTAAAGGAAATTGATTTGAGACAACCTACATCCTACATCCTACATCCATTTGGTGCATTCATACTTGTGGATCCAAGGATTCAAATCCTCCACAAGGGTTTCAACATAAGCAAGGTGGATTGTTCTATTTACTTTGTTTATTATTGTAATTTCAATTCTATTATAAGGTTAATTCCAAAATTGGGGTTTGACCAAGGCAAACCCCTCCCCCAAAAAACAAAACCATTTTTTTGCAGGTACAAGTATGAAACAACAAATTATAGAGAAGATTCAGATACCCTTTTCGACAAACTTTTGGGATCCGTGAACAAAATTTCTGTTAGAGCAGTGTAGGTCAAGGTCAACATAAAGGGGTCAAGGTCAAACTATATTTGGGTCAAGGTTGACCTAGAGTATAAAAGGAAAATATTTCTAGGTTTTCTCTATCTCTTTGTTTATGTTCCAGATCCGGTTGCAAAATTTCCAAAAACTCAGCACAGACATTAGAAAATAGTAATTTCTAGATCTGCTATACTTTGAGGTTAGTATTTGTCTTTAATTCATTTCAATTAAGGTTTTAATCATTTCAAATCTATTACAAAATCTCCTTCTCTCCCTCCTTAAAAGCTGGGAATGTGAGGTTTTCATCTTTCTTCTTATTTCAAATCGATTGATTCATTTGTACATTGACCATTTTCTTGTGCTTAATCAATTTCGATCTTTCCTTTGTAAATCTGGGGCTAGGAGGATAATCTTACCTCCCCAAACCTTTTTTAATATAAATTTCCTTCATCTTATAATACAACAAATATATACATATTACACCCCACATCACTCACATTTTCATCCTTTACATTTTTATATCTTACATTTTATTTTTTACATTTTGGTGAACCCGCTTACAACAACTCTTGCTTTTGTGGTGTTAGATTTACATTTCATGTTATATGTTTCATGCATATTAGATTATCTTTCTTTTAATTTCTTGCATTTACATTTTCCTAATTTATTTCATTTACATTACATTTGTGTATGAGCTTTACTATCTCTAGTCCTACTTATAATATCCCAGTTAGAAGAAGTTGCAGACTTATGGGTTCCTTTGATCCTAAGTCTTCCTCTCCTTTCCTTAGGGTCATGGATGAAAATTTTATCACTTATGATTCCAATCCTTCTACTAAGCATAACTATTCTCACTCATCTCATGATGAGGATGATGCTTTAAGAGTTCCTCCTGAACAAGTCCAAAAAATTTCAACTGAACTTGATAAAATGGGAAATTGGCTTATTCAAGAAAACCATAATCAAGATTATATTCAAGCTATAGAGGCCCTTAATAAATTCCTTTGTTGTAGTGATCAAGGTATTAATATCTTGTGTGGTATCACTCATCTTGTGCATTTAAATGTCAAACCTTTAGCTCAAGAAGCTCAAGATCTAGGATTCACTTTTCCCGTCACTAGTGTAGAACCTTCTTTTGTTCCTTTACCTAGAATTACTAATTATACTTCTCCTTTAGTGACTACATCTCTTCCATATTCCAATCCTCTAGCTTCTAACCTTCTACTTCAATCTCTTCCTATGAGTGTTTGACCAGTGTCTCTACCTACCTCACAACCTTCTTACCATAGTGTTCCTTTTACCTATTCCAACCCTCTTCCAACTATGGTTCCAAGTGTTTCACCGATTGTGTCTTCCATTCCCATCACTTCCTACACTTTTCCTAGTGTTCCTAATGTTTCTATACATCTTATTTCTTCTAATGTTTCCACAATGATTATTCTGGCTCAAACTATGTCCTCTTTACAAAAACAACTTGCGTCCTTAACTCAATCCAAGTTTAGTATTCCTACATGTGACATGGTTAGTCCTTTATCCCTAGACATTATTTGTGCTCCTGTCCCTCAGCAAGTTGATATGCCTCATCTTGAGAATTACAATGGTAAGGGGGATCATGTCACTCATGTTAAAACATTTCAAATCCTTTGTAGTGGCTATGCTCATGACCATTGGATTTTAGCCAAGTTGTTTGCTAGAACTTTTTGTGATAAGGCCTTGCAATGTTATTGTTCTTTGCCTCCTTATTCTATTGATTCTTTTCCAAACCTTGCTAATGTCTTTATCCAATAGTTCCAAAATAACATTGGTCTGCAGGTGTTCTTAACTGATTTGATGCATTGTAAACAAAATACTAAAGAAAAATTGACTGAATTTATTGGTAGATTTAAGCATTTGTATGCTCAAATTTCTTATCATGTTCCTGATATGATATTCAACATATGTTTATTTCAAATTTACAAAAGGATATTAGAGATATTATTCTGCTTACTGAATTTACCTCTTTTCAACAACTTTGTACAATGCTTCATCATTATCAATTATGAGTGAGTCAATTTGAGAGCAACACTCCAATGGCTCCTGTTCCAATTGATAAGAGTGATTTTTCTCCTAATCCAAATTTTTTTTAGAAACATAACAACTATGTCAGGATAAATAAGCAAGCAAATGCAGTTGCTGATCAAGTTGTTATTGCATTCAATAATGTCACTTCTGCATCCACTACTTTTTGTCTGAATTATTGGTTTAATCCTCTTTTTGAATCTTTACATTCTATTATGAGTAAGTTGTTGAATGCTAATATGATTACTTTTCCTCCTATTCGACCTCTTCTTCCTACTACGATGGCATCCAAATCTTTTGATCCCAAAGCCTTTTTTCAATACCATCATCAAAATGGCCATGATATTGAGAAGTGTTATTCTCTAAAACATAAGGTTCAAGACTTAATTGATTCTAATGCTTTATCTATTGATAATTTTGATGGTATTGGGAACAAATCTATCTCTCCTCCTAATAAAAACCTCCAAATATATATGAATCCTTTGCCTACACATGATACTAATACCATTATTCAGCCATCTTCTGTGGATATTGTTTATGATTCAAAGATGGATGATCTCAATCATATTGTTAACCATGTGGAGCATGTTTTTTTGT
>MU224406.1:350665-366206 GCA_018584345.1 Thuja plicata | reverse complement strand
ATCTCCACCCCAACCTCAATCTCAACCTCCTATTCAAGTTCCTCCACCTCAACCTCAACTTCAAGTTCCACCTCAACCTAAGCCTAAACTGAAACCTCAACCTAAACCTTGAAAACAACCTAAGAATAAAAGACCTAGGGAACTCTCAATCACCTTTGATGATTATGACACTATTAAATCTCCTGATGGTCCCCTCTACATTTATTCTAGGATTGCTAAGATACCTACGCGTGGTTTTCTTGTTGATCCTACATCCTTAGTCAATGTCATTACAGAAGAAAACCTTTTTTTGAAGAACTTAAAATGTGGATGATATAGTACATCTAATGTGTGGATCCAAACTTGTAATGGTTTTCTCTATCCATAATTTGGTTCTATTAACTTTCCTGTTGAACTTTGTGGTAAAATTGTGGAAACTACCTTCATTGTTGTCCCTACTTCTGATCAGTTTCAAGTTAAGTTTGGTTTGCCCTGGTTGATTGATATGCATGCAGTTTCTTCTCCTATCCATAAGTGTATTAAGTTCATTCATGATGAAGAAGTGAAAACAATTAATCATAGTTTATATCAACCTTCTAGGCCTAGGGATTGTGCTACCCTTGACTTCTTTTGGCCTTCGTTACCTAATTCATGTTCTTCTCGACCTTATAATCTTTTTCGCTCATATCAAGATTATAAACATCACAAGATTGTTGAGTTAAGCATGCCTCAAATGGATCTTAATAGTGGTCTTTTGCCTATGCCTTCCATACCTCCTTTATCCATTTCTTCTAGTTATGTTAATCAATATCCTAGTGTTTCTTTTCAGCCTACTGAGAATCCTAGTAATCCTCCTATAGAACCTGTGAAGGAACCAGTCGTTGTTCCTCCTAGTTCTCAACATATTTCAAATAAGAAAAAATGTAACTGCTCTACCAATGAACGTCATAAGAAGCGTCGGGCTCTAGCTAAGGCCCATGCCTCTATTCTTCAAAGTTCTTTACCTTCTTTTGACCAGCATATGCATGATGTTTTGGAAGAAGTTAATAATGATGTTACGATGAAGGATTATGATGATTCTATTCGTATCTTAGATTCTATTTTGATTACTATTGATGAAGAAGATACTCTTGATGATTCTAATGATGAATATGAGACTATTGACATTGATGGTGATTTACCTAATATGCTTTCCTCATAATTGATTATTACACCTAGTTGATGATCATATTTTTCCATTAGTATACAAAGGTAATAGTTTTTGAACCATTGGTAACATGATCACCAAAAGACAAGTTTATAGTGCAACCCAACACAATAGTTAACAGAGGTCACTGAAAATGCTAAGTGCATTATCACTAATAGAATGATCACAATGTAAACTGACAACACAGTTTACAGTGTGAACCAACAGACAATCTATAGAGAAAACCGAGAAGTAGAATGTCTACAAAGACATCACCAAGGAAAGACTACAAAGCAACCCAAGCACCACTCTACCGAGAGACATATTTAATTTTGAGAAATGTGGATCTGAGTTACACGTGAGATAAAACACCTAAGTTTTGTATTTATCTTTAAATCTTATCTTTAAAACCATTTCTTGAGGGACAAGTAAAGAAAATGTAATTGTTTTAATCAGTCTAATTGATTGTAATCATGCAAACTAGGAGATCAAGGTCAAGTTGTAAACCTTTGATCATAGATTTTTTATAGTTAAGCATGAAAAATATTTAGGTCAATTCATTGTATAAATAGATGTGTAATCAATTAGAACAACATGATGTGATCATTATTTTAGCCACAACAGACATCTATGGAACAGATAAAGAGTTTCATGCAAAAGGACAACAAAAGATGAAATCATGAATAAAGAACAAGACTCAAGGCTACCGAGCAGAACAAAGACATTAGTCAATCACTATAGGTGATACATCATATTGTAAACTTTAAAGGATTTGTACTCAGCAATTCAGGATTGCATATATTTAGGTCAATAAGTATTTTTGACTAAATTCTAACAAGTGTAGCAAATAGAAGAAATCCTTCAAGAAGGTGGATTTAAAAATCCTTTTGTAAATCTCTTAACCGAGTGCAGACTAAACAGTGTTGCTAAATCTCTTAATAGAGTAGATCTTTACCAGTCTAAACATGTTACTCCTAAAAGGGTAAGATCATCAGAAGTGATCAAACTTGTAAGCCTTAATCGACACCTTCCATTCTGCAGATAGTGAAGCTTTATGGGTTTCATCCCCACCGTAATTTTTACCTTCTAACATGGGTTTTCTGCATTACCAATTATTGTGTCACGTGTCATTACATTTCATGAATGTTTCTATGAATGTTTACATGAAAATTAAGTTTATGATTTTCTATTACATGCATAAAGATAGAATAACAACTATGGTCGGTAATGCAAGGAATTGATTACTAAAGGATTAAGGGTTAATTGATAAAAAAATTTAAGGGTACTGATTCACCCCTCCCCTCTCAGTACACACCATTCCATTATTCCAAAAATTGGTATCAGAGCTAGATCTCTTATTTGGAAAATTTTAAATCACTTGAGAGAAAAGATCGTATAATGGAAAGGTATAATCTAGACAAAAATATTGAGAATAAGAAGTTGCAAATACAGATCTTCTATGAGCAATACAAAAAAGCTAGAATTGAGATGAGAGAGCTACTGGATAAAAGAAAAGTTATGACATCTCGCTATAATGAAATAGACTATCATGAAGAAGAGATACCTGATTTGTTTGAGTCAACATGATCTACATCTAGCAATACATTAGACACATCTGAAGGAAGCATTACAAGTCTGAATGAAATCAATCAACATCTGGCTAGACAAGTGAAATCACTACAAATCGATCAAGAGACATAGATGGTAAGGATGATTTAGGTTATGAATAATGCTAGACAAGATAAGCAAGAAAGAACACTATCTATTGATGATAGGAGTAAGATCACTAAAAAGCTACAAGAGAGAGAATGAGAAACATAAAGGTTTACTGAACATCATCATGAGATCACCAATCAAATTGCTCTTATGAGTCATGAGGCAAACCGAGTGAACATAGAACTCAATGGAAAATTGGAATCTATTGGTGAGCTAAGAGAAGAAAATGAAAAACTAAAGCATGAAGTGAGAATTTAGAAACAACATAATGATATGATAAAGAAAGCTGAAGAAAGCAAAAAAAGAATGGATGATTTTTTGGATGGACAAAGAAGAGTCAACAACAATACCAGTCTAGGGTATATCAAGCAAGGAGAATGATCATACCACTACTAATTAAAAATATGTATACACAAATCCAAGACCAAGGAAGCATTCATGCAATCACTATGGAAAACCAGGCCACACATCAAATATTTTCATAAGAAAAATTAAAGGTATTCCTAAATCCACATCCACATTCATAGGAAACTGTTATAACTTTAACAAGAAAGGACACAAAGCACATGAATGCAGATCTAAGGTGAAACAACCAAAGAAGGAAACCTACATGGAAAAATATTTTCCTACTTGAAAAATGCATGGGCACACATCCCTTGAATGCAAGAAAAAGAAAAGGCAAGCATGGAAGCCAAAAGAACAAGAAAATGATTATCAACCGAAAAGAGTTGGTAACTCATATGTTTGGGATTACAATACATGGACACATTGCATAGAATGTGGTAGATATGGACACATAGCTTCAAACTGCATGAAAAAATGGATGAGAAGGTCTAAAAGCTAGACTAACCCAGGAATGGCATGCTTACACCATCATAGGGCCAGTCATCTAAGCAAGGACTGCAAAGACAAGCACTTTTTCCAATGGCAATACCATTGAAGATATCAAAAGAATGAGAAACAAAATGTGGAGGAAAGATACAAACACAGATGATGATGGACCAAGAAACACAATTGGTGACACCTTATCCAATGGATATGGTGATATCACCACCCCCACATAAGCAGAACAAGTAAGTGTGGAACTGCACTATACCAAGTTATATTTTACACCAGCTCCATTATACATTGATAAAAAGCCAAACTAGCATGAATAAAGATACACTATGGTATTAATTGTTATGAATTTGTGAATCCAATCTCATCGTTCAATACATACCGAGAATCATTAGTGAACATACAAAAGCTAAAGTTGTTTATGTAAACCGAGCATCATCGGTAATCATGTAAAAGACAAATTAGTCTTCGCTACATACCGAGCTCTATCGGTAAACATGTGAAAGGTAAATTTAATTGACACTTACCCCGAGCATTGCATTCTCACTGAGAATGAAGTTAGCATGTTCCCCGAGTGACTACATCTTCAAAGAACAAGTAGTGGGTAAAGCATTAATTACACCACTTAGGGCATCATTTATAAAAAGGTGACAAAGAGCTCATTCATTCAAAAAGGGATTAACAACAAAGAGCAGAGTGAAGAGCAGAGCACAGAGCGAAGAACAATGACTAGATTGCATAAGAGACTAACAAACACATTCATGGTATTCAGACAGATCCACAACATCTATAATAGATCAAGTGAGTAACTAAGACTTAGCGAGCTCACACTTTTTTTACGGGAAAAACCCTAATTTCCAAAAATAATGGCAACCACATCTTGCATTTCCAAGATCAAGAATTCCAAAGATAAAAAGGTCAACCTAATCAAGAACACTACATGTGAAGAACCTAAGTATAAATTCTTCCCAGAGGTTGCTTCACAACCCAACAAAACTGGAGTGTTCTCAAGCATACCACCTAGGGTTTTTCTAATCGAGGATGTCAGAGTGTATATCCACTGCAAAGTTGCAGAAATCAGAGATCAAGAAGTTGAGAAAGCTTACAAGAAGCTTTGCATAGATGAAAACATCAAAGATGAACATAAACATATTGAGTTGAAAGGGCTGACAAATTCCCTAATGTTCCCAAAGGAGTTCAAGACCGAGTGGATCTGGATATTTATTAGCTAGGTACATGATCGAAAGATGTGGTTGGATGAGCCAAAACCGATTACCAAGGATGTAATACACGCAGTAACCGGTTATCCAATAACCGAAAATGGAAAAGCACTCAAACATCATCCTTTCCCTGACATAGAAAATATGACATGTGTACTATGTGATGGCAGAGGATTGAAGGTAAATTCCATCACCGATCTAGAACTAAAATTTGGTGCATGTGTTTTGGGATACAAGGTATTCCAAGCCAGTAGAATGAACAACATTGCATGCGGAGTAGTTGACACTGCCCATAAGATTGTCAAGAAGGGTCTACAACTAGATCTATCCAAGATTCTACTAAAGCAACTAGAGGAGAACATGAGGACCATTAGATTAGAGAAATATAATTCATGTAATTTTGGTTCACTCCTCATGTGTATATTTTTCTACTTTTGAGACTTCTTCACATTTATCAGTAATGTCGATTGGGACACTACCCGACCAGTGACAATACAAATTAGTGAATGCATTAAGTCACTAGGGGAAAAACTTACATCAGTCATGGATGAATATTTCACTGGATTCAAGAACAAAATACAGAAAAAGGATGAGGATGCCAGAAAACTGGTGGGTCAATATAAAGATGATATTTGTTTTATGGTGGACACCAATAGAACTTTGATCAAACTAGTTGTACCAAGGACAACATGGCTAGCATATCTTGACTATGAAATAAACAAAGATTAGGCAAAAAATTCTATTGAAGCATTATTGAATGAACCAATGGAAAAATCATTACCAAGATTTGACACCTATGAAGAAGCTAAGGCCAGAATCAAAACAAGCCTAGTAGTAAAGAAGATTGACAGAAAGAAGACCAAAATGGTAAAGACACTTGAGAAGAAGTTGTCAAATAATGAAGAAGAAATAGAACAACAAGAATCCACCAAGGGACAATCACCCGTCGGTGAAGGTGAACAAGTGAGTGACTCCGAATCAATAGAGTCTGATGCACCACCCCCAAAGAAACCAAGGACAACTGCTACATAAAGAACAAGGAGTCAAACTACAAAATCACACTCACCACTAGTTAAGAAAGGAAAAGTGAGGAATTATAAAAGGAAGCCTCAAACTAGGCAAACATCTAAACTAAAGAGGAGAAGCAGATTAATAAAAAATAAGGAAGATAAGGAAGACACTAAACAAGATGAACAACCTGCAAATCACAAATTTCCTATGATGATTGATGAGATTGTTGCATCAATAGTCAAGATAGGTAGCATATCTGATCCTAAGATTAGAAAATGGCTAACCTTATCTCCCAAGGGTCAGAATAAAATAGAAGAAGCCATCATCAAGAGAATGTGTGTATACAAATATATACCTATACAGTTTGATAAGATGATGCCACAAGAACTTCAAGACAAGTTATCAACAAGGTGGACATTTGCATTGAATTCTGAAAGACAAATAAGGGAAAGATCCCTAGTGTCAATTATGCCACCTAAGTCAAAGATGGAAGAAATTGATGAAATGATGAAGATACTCTCAAAGAAGTTCTCAGCAAAATTGAGAGCCTACAAAGTACTATAGGGAATCTTAATAGAGCTTGACAAGGAAAGTGATGATACTTAGAGAAAAATATTCAATCTACCTAAAGAGGATACTAGCCCCTAGAAAGTATTAGCGCTTACCAAGAAGCCTCACAATTAAGAGAAAAAGGAAACATTGAGACCTAAATACATCTTAATAAATGACACTAAGGATGTCAATCCAGTTGAATTGGAAACACAAGAAAGAAAGGCCATGGATGATGTACCTCATATTTTGAAGTTATTAAAGGACAAAATAGATGTCACAATCCAAGATGTGACAATAATAGATATCACTGGAGATCATGCCAATGAGGTAAAGGTAGATGAAGATGTCACTGGTGCCACCAAGAAACCCAAGGAATAGGACACATCAAAGGATGTTGCATAGTTAAATATACCAGGACAAATACCATTATTGATACAAGCTATCAATATCATCTCAAAAAAGGAGAAGTCACCTAACCATGATGAAAGCATACCCAAGCATAAGGGTGAAGAGGAGTAGAAAAGAACAACTGATGAACAGAAAGTAACAGATGGAGAGAAGAAAGATGCAAGTGAAGAAAAAGGTGATGCCACACCAACAGATAGTGAAGTAGAAGCTGTAGAAAAAGATAAGGTTAATGTGGAGATGTCCACTACCAACCGATAGGTGAATATCGAGTAGCAGGTAAAAGACACAACACCTCCAAAGCCTTCACCAAGTACATCAGACCAAGAAAAGGATCTTGCTATGGTACTACATACAACTGCCTCCACCACAATTTTTTTTTTTAAAAAGAAGAAGAAGAAGAAGAATAAAAATCTAGTCACCTTGGATGATATCATTGAAATACCATACTGTTATCCTAGAACATTGGATCCAGAGTCACTTACAAAGTATGCAGAACTTTGTAAAAGGAAAGCTATACAAGCTAAACTCAAAAAGGAGAACAAGGACACATAGGTACTAGAAACTACAAAGGATATACTATTGTAGATTGTACCTAATACTAACATTGATCAAAATGCTTCTTTTCTTGATCAATTATCAGTTCTTACAGAAGCCATCACATCACAGAATGTAGATGCAAAGAAGGCAATAGAAGAACATGCAGAGCAGAAGTACCAATACAAGCTAACAGAGAAAATAAGCCAAGAAGTGGCAGAGAAAAAGGTAAATCTATCTGAACTAGTGAATACATTGGAACCAATTCTTTCAAAAGTTATAACCTTAGTTCAAAAGTTATGCACCATAGAGCAACTCACTAAGGATAGAAGTGAAAAGATTTCAAAGATAGATGTAGATCTTAATGCTAGTGCACAAGGTCTCACAACCAATGACAATGCATTCAAGTTGAATTATGACAAGATTATGGAAGAAAAAAGGTTGAGAATTGAGATTCTAGAGGCAGAATCCAAATTTAGAGATGATGTAACCGAGCTCTAGGATCTACTCCTACCAAATCTCACATTACTACAACAACATATGACTTCGACAAGACAATTGATTGCCACCCCAAAAATGTATGTAATAGAAATAATATATGATATGCATGCAAGAATCACCTTGGAGATGATGACCCTTGACCACCTCAAAGAACAATGGGAAAATAAAATAGAGGACGTTCAAAAATCTCATTCCCACATTTTTGACAAATTGTAAGTATGACACCTTTGTCATTATTATAAAAAAGGGGGAATTGATATGATAAAAGGGGAAATAATTTGGTGTGATAAGGTGAAAGGGGGAAATATATGTATAAATGCAAGTGTATATACATGTACATATACTATATCGAGCCATGCACATAGGGGGAGTCATATTGACAAGGTAAACACATGGTGTAGATACTAAACACTTTAGTTTTGCACATATCAATTTTTGATACTAATGTCAAAGGGGGAGATTGATGATCATAGTTTTCCATTAGTATACAAAGGAAAAGTATTTGAACCTTTGGTAATATGATCACTAAAAGACAGGTTTATAGTGCAACCTGACACAACAGTTAATAGAGGTGACCAAAAATGCTAAGTGCACTATCACCGATAGAATGATCACAGTGTAAACCAACAACATAGTTTATAGTGTAAACTGACTGACAGCCTATAGAGAAAACTGATAAGAAGAATGTCTACAAAGACATCACCAAGGAAAGACTACAAAGCAACCCAAGCACTAGTCTACTAAGAGACAACTTTAATTCTAAGAAATGTGGATCTGAGTTATACGTTAGATAAAACACTTAAGTTTTATATTTAGCTTTAAAGCTTATCTTTAAAACCATTTCTTGAGGGACAATAAAAGAAATTATAATTGTTTCAATCAATCTAACTGATTGTAAACATGCAAACTAGGAGATCAAGTTCAAGTTGTAAACCTTTGATCATAGAGTTTTCATAGTTAAGTGTGAAACCTATTATGGTCAATTCATTGTATAAATAGATGTGTAATAAATCAGAACAAAATGATGTGATGATTATTGTAGCCGCAACAAACATCTATTGATTAGATATAAAGTTTCATGTAGAAGGATAGAAAAAGATGAAATCAGTTATAAAGAACAAGATTCAAGGCTACCGAGCAGAACAGAGGTATTAATCAATCACTATAGGTGATACATCATATTGTAAACTTTAAAGGATCTATACTCAGCAATTCAAGATTGCATATAATCAGGTCAATAATTATTTTTGACTACATTCTAACAAGTGTAGAAAATAGAACAAATCCTTTAAGAAGGTGGATTTAACAATCCTTTTGTAAATCTCTTAACCGAGTGCACACTAAAAAGTTTTTCTAAATCTCTTAATAGATTAGACCTTAACTAGTCTAAACATGTTACTCCTAACAGTGTAAGATCATTAGAAGTGATCAAACTTGTAAGCCTTAACCGACACCTTCAGTTCTGCAAATAGTGAATCTTTGTGGGTTTCATCCCCACTATAGTTTTTACCTTCTAACAGGGGTTTTCTACGTTACCAATTCTTTTTTCATGTGCCATTACATTTCATGAATGTTTCTATGAATTTTTACATGCAAATTAAGTTTATGATTTGATATTAAATGCATAAAGATAGAATAGAAACTATGATAGGTAATGCAAGGAATTGATTACTAAAGGATTAAGGGTTAATTGATAAAAAAAATTAAGGGCACTGATTCACCCCTCCCCTCTTAGTACACACCATTCCATTATTCCAACACTAGTATCAAACATTGTGATTCTCAAGAGGATCCTTGTTTGGAACTGGCTATTATTCCTATTGTGTTGGATGTAGTCCCTCTTGTGAGTTTCCCACCTTACCTAAATGATATAGACCAAGATGGGGAGAGTAGGTGATGCGCTTGATTGGCTTTTCCACCATGGTATCCTTTTATGTGTTTTCATGTTGTATTGTGCTTCTCCCGTAATGTGTTTGTTAAATGTTTGTTAGATTCTTTTATACGACCCTTGCTACTTTGTCGATACAAGGAGATAAAGGAATCAAACATGTACTATTCCTCTATATGTATTTCTATTCTTCTATATGTTTTTTTCATGTTATGTTGTACCTGTGCTATTGTTCATAAATGTTTTCCATGTGTAGTCCTCTAGGATTCGCGACATGGTAGCACTGATTCTTTTTGGTCTCCATGTTGTGGTCCAAAATGACTCTTCTTCATAACTCTTATGTTTTCTTTCCTCCATTGTGATTTCAGTTCTACTTTCTTTGTGGAATTATGTCAATTCATTTGCAATAATATCATATATGTGTTATCTTATGATGATACTGACCCCACGGTAGGTAGATCCCTTCTGTGTTCTCTTAATGTTTATGTGGCATTTCCCTTGATTTGTCTTCTCTTGGGGGCATCTCATAGTGGAAACATAATCTGTGGAGTTGTTTATTTTTTTTGTTAAAGCCATTGCTCATGTTAAAGTGTTAGCAATGACTTTAACATGGGGGCATACACCCTGCTCACTTTTTGCACACACGCACTTTCAAAATATTTTTCAAACTTAAAACTTTTTTTCTCCCTTTTTGGATTAGAGACTAATCCTTAAAGCATGGATTTTTACCTTACAGGATCTCTTGATCCCTCCAATTTCAATTTACAAAGTTTTGATCCCTTAAGGTCGAAAGGTGTCCTTAAGACTGGATCTCTCTAGTTTTGGCTTTGCTATTTTGGAATAGAATATTCCTGAGAGTGAATCCTTGATGGGTTGACAAGTGAGTAGCCACATTCACTAGGCTATTCAACTCCATCTTTCCAGTTTCATTATTTTCCTTTTGTGATTCACAATGAGACATAAGCTCTCATTGGGCGAGGTAATCACACCTTCTCTCTCTTTATTTGACTGGTGATTTCTCTCTTATTGTAATCTTGGTGTTGAAAAATACTTGAGTCCCTAGGGGACTTGAGGATTTCTTTGTCTCTTTCATTTCAATAAGATTATCTTTTCTTTGTGATCTCCTTTACCAAGATTTTACATCGAGTCCATACTCTTGCTAAAGTGGAGGCTAAATGTATTGTCAAAAAATGGAAGCACTTCTATTTAGGACTGGTTTATCCCTCTGAGTAAGTGGTTTGGGGTCATGTCAAATGCCTTGAATGGGTCTTTGACTTGGATCTCATTTTCTCCCCTGTCCTGCATTGTTTTTCACTTGTCTCTTACCTATTCCTAGTATATTTCCCTAAGATATTGAGGTTCTTGACCTCAGGGTCAAGGTCGACCTCGACCCTGAACTAGTTCAGGGTTGACCTTAACCCTGACCTAGGTTAGGGTCAACCTCAACCCTGACCTAGGGTCCAAATTTCAAATTCCAGAGATTTCTGGAAGTCGGGGTTTGGAAAGAAGTATTTCCCACTTCTGGGATGGCTGTTTTGAACTCCAAAGTAATGACTCTTAAAAATATATTTAATATAGGTCCACTTCTAGGGGTATAGGCCTAATTGGAATTTAATTCTCCTATGTCAGCCTCACTAGAATTTTTTTCCCTAGAATTGTATATAAGGAAACCTTTCTCCTCTCATTTTCTAAGACGCAAAAAAATAAGGACAATCCACACAAAGGAAGCGATCACTTACTTTCAAGCATTCAAGCATTCAAGGTATAATTCATCAAGGAGATCTATTGGTAGCCATTGAAGGATTCAAGCTCTATGGAGCCCTCTTATTGATTTCTCCATCCACATCCATTCAATCTTCTTCCTATTCCAAGATCCATTCAAGATTGGTGTTGAAGATCTAAAGGCAATTAATTTGAGACATCCTACATCTGTTTGGTGCATTCATACTTGTGGATCCAGGATTTTAATCCTCCACAAGGATTTCAATATAAGCAAGGTGAATTGTTCCATTTAATTTGTTTATTACTGCAATTTCAATTATATTATAAGGTTAATTCCAAAACTAGGGTTTGACCAAGGCAAACCCCTCCCCCAACAAAAAAAAAAACATTTTTCTTTTAGGTACAAGTACAGAACAACGAATTACAGAGCAGATTCAAATACCCTTTTCAACAAACTTTTGGGATTTTTCAATGGAATTTCTGTCAGAGCAACACAAGTCAAGGTTGACATAAAGGGGTCAAGGTTGAACTCTATCTGGGTCAATGATGTAAAATTACCAAAGGTCTAGTTGTTACTAACAACCAAATTGACTATGCTCTAAGGTCTCTTGCACAGACCTTATAGGGTATTGTTTCACCCTAGCTTGAGGGAGTCACTAAGATCTTCACCTCAAGTGCCCTAGACAAGTTTTACACCGTAAAGCTACTATTTCATGCTATAGAACCCATTAGGATAGGTTCATTCCCCAAGCTAAACCAGCGGGTTCAACCTAAAAAAAACAACCACACACACTGCACACAGAATCTATTAAATATGTTCATTCTTATTCACAAGAACTAAACTATTACAGGATGATATGATCTATGTTCCTTCTCCAATTTAACTATATCCATCTCTCTATTAGAAAATCTTTTCAACTATATATACATCCATCAAAATATCACCCAAAATATCTGATACTCGTGGACAACTTCAACCACCCTACAAAGGCATCCAAACTAAGCAATAAATTACCCTTCCAGAATAGGAATAGGTGTCCCTGATCCCTTCAAGAAAAAATGACATGTAGAGAGTCATTGCAAATGAATCATCTGGTCAAAAACATCACATCCCACAATTCCTGGGTCGTTAACCAACATTACCGAGCGGTAGAGTTGACTTTTCTGAAAAGAAGAAACATCGTCGGTTTTCAACCCTGACAACAAAAAAAAACACCAGCTGTTATCACCAACAAACATCACCAAAAAACATCACCAACAAGCATCACTGATGAACACTACCAACAAGCATCACTGATGAACAAAAACCAACAAGCATCATCGATGAACATGAACCATCAGACATTGCCGACGAGAAACACCGATGGACAGTAGCTTGAATTCTCTCTTAGAAATGTTCCTAACTTTAGGTGCTCCTGCACCATACTCCCCAAACAAAAGGAAATCAACTTCCAAGTGATTGGAGTAAGGCAAGATTGATGCCTAACTTCTTAAAATTGATTTCATGTACCCATGTAGCCTCTGAATTAGCTTTGCCTTTCCATTTGACCAGATGTTCCATATAGGTCTGTCATCTAGTCTGCTTGGCAACTCGTTAATTCATAATCATATCTACCTTCAATTATGGTGTAACAGGAAGTTTAAGCACTTTGAGAGCCTTAGTATCTCCTACGAGATTAGAATCTCCTTTGGGAATTGGACCTTTATACGATACCAAATTTGCCACATTGAAAATAGGAGATAATCCTATGTCTGTAGGAAGATCAATTTTATAAGCATTAAACCCATACTTTTCCAATATTGCACAAGGGCCTATCTTCCTCATCTGAGTTTTACTTGGAACTCATTTCTGCAACCTTGCCTTATTGAGGTGCACCATGACCAAATCTCCAACCTAAGACTGAACATCTCTTTTCCTTGCATCTACCTTTTTCTTGATATGAGTGGTACTCTCTATCAATGCTGCTTTAACTGAGTCATGGACCTCCTTCATGGATTGAGAAAAATCTTCAGCATACTCACTCCTCTCTGTATTGCCACCAAGATCCCTTAATTCACATATACCCCTGGGATGAATCCCATACACAATTTCAAAAGGGCTCTTTCCAGTGGACCTATTAACTGTATCATTGTAGGCCAATTATGCTTGAGCAAGTAACTAATCCCATGATTGTCCATACTCCTTGGTAAGGCATCTCAAAATATTACCTAAGCTTTGGTTCACCACTTCAGTCTAACCATCGGTTTGGGGATGGTAGGTTGAGCTAAAAGAAAGATTTGTACCAAGCTTCTGCCATAAATTTTTCCAAAAATGACTCATAAAATTGGAGTCTCTATCTGACACAATACTCAAAGGTAATCCATGTATCTGGATTGCTTCTCTAAAGAACATATTGGCTATGTAACAAGCATCATGTGTGGTTTTGCATGGTACAAAATGAGCCATCTTGCTGAACCTATCAACAATTACAAAGATGATGTTCATTCCTTACTTAGTCTTTGGTAACCCAACAACAAAATCCATACTAAGGCATTCCCATAGTCTATTTGGGATAGGAAGGGGCTGATACAAGCCTGCATTGGATGAAGTCCCTTTTTCCTTCTGACAAACCAAACAAGTTTCTACATACTTCTGGATGTCCCGATTGATTCTGGGCCAATAGTAATACCTTTTGACCAATTCCAAGGTCTTATTCAATCCAAAATGTCCACTTAAGGAACCATTATGCTTTTCCTGTACTAGATTCTCTCGCATAGAACCTCCTGGTATAAAAAGTTGTCCTCCCTTAAATAGAAGACCTTCTTGAAGAGTATAATCTGAATATTCACTATGAAAATGATTTTGATACTCTTGACATACCTTGTATGCTGCTGCAAAATCTTCATCGACTGGATATAGATCTTTGAAACTTTCAATGCCAGTGCTTCGTAGCTGAACTTCTTGCACTATGAGTAACCTTCTACTCAATGCATCTACCACCTTATTCTATACTCCCTTATTATGCTTTATTGTGAAGGTCAAGGCTTGGATGTATTCCACCCATTTCATGTGCTTATGACTAAGTTTATCTTGTGAACTTATAAAACTCAAAGCTTGATTGTCGGTAAAGACAACAAATTCTTTAGGAAGTAGATAATGTCTCCATTTCCTTAGTTCTTGCACTAATTGATACAATTACAAATAATATGAGGAATACTTCTTCTTTGCATCACTGAGTTTCTCACTATGAAAAGCTACAGGTTTTCCTTCTTGACTCAATACTGCACCGACAACAATATTACTAGCATCACATTCTATAGTAAAAAATTTGTCAAAACTAGGAAGTATCAAAATTGGTTGAGTCACTATTCTCTTCTTTAAATGCTCAAATCCTTCATCATCCTACTCATTCCATTGGAACTTGGCTTTCATACCTCCTTTGATGGTATCTAAAATAGGTGCACTAATCTCACTGAACTGTTTGATGAATTTTTGGTAAAATTGTGCCGAACCATGGAAGCTTCTTACCTCCGTAGCTAATCTTGGTGTAGGACAATTCAAGATTTCTTCCACCTTGCTTACATCCATCTTCAAGTTACCTTTAGAGATAACAAAACCAAGATATACCAATTCTTGCTTCATGAACTCACTCTTTTCCAAGTTGATTGTCAACCTTTCTTCATGCAATCTTTGCATTACCAATTGCAAATGTCTAAGATGATCCTCTTTGTTCTTGCTGAACACCAAGATGTCATCTAAGTACACTATAACCCATTTTCCAATGAAGTCCTTCAAAACCTCATTCATTAATCTCATAAGCATTTGACAACCCAAAATGCATAACTAGCCATTCATACAATCCTTCAGTAGTCTTAAAAGTAGTCTTCCACTCATCTCCCCCTTTAATTCTTATATGATGATATCCACTCTTAAGATCTATCTTGGAGTAATATCTAGCTCCACCAAGACAATCCATCAAATCTTCTATCCTAGGTATTGGAAACCTA
>MU224406.1:305932-346977 GCA_018584345.1 Thuja plicata | reverse complement strand
GTCTCTTTATATAGACAGGGCCTTAGCATCACGGTTTTCACATAGGTCCATTTCTGAATCCCCGATTAGTACCATGGTCAACTTTCCTGCACACTCATTGCACACATCAGTAGGTCCAATAAATCAAAATTTAAACACATCAAGATACATAATGTAAATTGAACACACATTTACTTGCACTTGCATCAAAGATTCATTGAACTTAACAATATCTGCATCTATTCCATATGCATAAACATACTTTTAATAAATCTGAATCTTGATTACATCCAACATCCACATACTAATCCAATATACAAACCCATCAAAACTAAGTTTTAAACATAAATCTGCATCACTCACACAAAGTATCTAATAAATTCTCTGATTACATAATTAGGTGTTGTATACAAGCAAAGGATTCCACAGATCCATAAGTAATACATGTGTCCCAAAAGTCTGACTATAGAAAAATTAGTATTGACTAGAGAGCATGAGAAATAGTTTTAAGATTATATTAGACTGGGGTAGGCCTCACAAATTCTATCCAAGCTTGTTCATTGACTATTACATGTTGATCTCTATTCAACCAAGTAACTTTATAAGGATTAGTGTGAGGAATCCTTGTCAATTTTAACTTCTCAATAGCTCCTAAAGAAACAATGTTATCAGTAGATCCTGAATCTATGATAACTTTACAGACCTTACCGAGTATTTTGCAATTGACTCGAAACAAAGATCTTATTTGGCTTGGCTCTTCTTTGATGGGATATTTTAGGAGTGTCCTCTGAACCATCAAATTCTCTCCCATCTCTGATCCTATCGGGATGTCTGAATTCTTGTTGCTAGAAGACTCTTCTTGCACATAATTAGCTCTTTTCTCTCATCCTTGGGAAGTAGAGCTCTTTGCAGGACACCGATAAGTAGGATGTCCAAGTTGCTGACAATTATAGCACTTCATAGAAGAGAAATAAGATGCTCTTCCTTGTCCATCTGTCCTTCCTCTTGAACTATTATTCAAACCTCTTCCTCTGTTGTAACCACCTCTAGTGTTACTGGATTCTCCCTGATTTTTGTTGAGTTTATTCTCACTCTAATTCTTAGCTTTGGGATTTCTTCCTCCATATCCTCCCCTATGACCTCTATTGTCTCTTCCTCTACCTCTACTATTTGAGTCTTGTTTCTTTTTGAACTTCTCTTCCACTTTAAGGGCTAATTAATAGCATTGGTGGATAGTCTTGGGGCTTAAGAGACTAATTTCTTCTTGAATGCTCCATTTAAGGCCATTCTGATATCTTTCCACTTTTAGGCTTTCTTCTTCCATCACATGGGACCTTAAGCATAGATTATGGAATTCATTTGTATAGGCACTGACCTCTAAGTCTTTTTGTCTCAGATTTTGTCTTCTCTTGTGCAGTTGCACTTCATAATCATTAGGAAGATAAGTTTCTTTCATCTTTGCCACCATACCTTTCCAACTGGTTATGGGGTTCTTGCATCCCTTTGTCCTTTCATCTTGGATGAATTTCCACCAAGTGAGGGTAGTCCCTCTCAAACTTGTCTTGGCTACTCTAACTTTCTGAGCTTCGGTCACATTATCACAATCAAAGTTATTTTCAAGACCTTCTATCCATTCCATGATTAATTATGGATCCATTTTTTCACTAAATAGAGGCACACCTTCTAAGGACTTACCACTCATTGCCTTTAGTGCTTTCAAGAATGGCTCTTCTTGAATTATTGGGTCTAGCTCTGGGATCATGTCCTCCTTAGCCACTTGTTTACCCTTCTCAGCAGCTTCCCTCATTAGTTCACTGAGTGCTATAGTTTGAAGCTGCACTTCTTCTAGTTTATATGCCATTTCAGCTAATTGTTCCTTTAGGAGTTTGTTCTCCTCTCTTTGCTCATCCATGTTCCTTTCTAGCTCTGCGTTGGTCACCATTTTGGATGAATTTACAGACTCTTATAAAAATCACACCCAAACAACACAAGCCCTATTCTCAAACTCACTCTGATACCAATCTGATGTAAAATTACCAAAGGTCCAGTTGTTACCAACAGCCAGCTTGACTGTGCTCTAAGGTCTCTTGCACAGACCTTATAGGGTATTGTTTCACCCCAACTTGAGGGAGTCACTAAGATCTTCACCTCAAGTTCCCTAGACCAGGTTTACATCGTAAAGCTACTATTTCATGCTATAGAACCCATTAGGATAGGTTTATTCCCCAAGCTAAAATGGCAGGTTCAACCTGAAAAACACAACCACACACACTACACACAGAATCCATTAAACATGTTCTTTCTTATTCACAAGAACTAAAATATTATAGGATGATATGATCTGTGTCTATCTCCTTCTCCAATCTAACTATATCCATATCTCTATTACAAAATATTTTCAGCTATATATATATATATCCATCAAAATATCACCCAAAACAAATGTTACTCGTGAACAACTTCAACCACCCTACAAAGGTGGCCAAAATGAGCAATAAAATACCCTTCCAGAAAAGGAATAGGTGTCCATGATCCCTTCAAGAAAAAATGACACATAGAGAGTCATTGCAAATGACTCAGCTGGTCACAAACATCACATCCCACATTTTCTGGGTTGTTAATAGACATTACCAAGTGCTAGAGTTGACTTTTCTAAACAGAAAAAACATCATCGATTTCCAACCCCAACAACAAAAAAAAACATTGGCCATTATCACAAACAAGCATCGCCAATGAACATCACCAACAATCATCACCGATGAACACTACCAACAAGCATCGTCAACGAACAAAAACCAACAAGCATCGCCGATGAACAAGAACCATCGGACATTGCCGACAAGAAACACCGACGGATAGTAGCTTGACTTCTTGCTTAGAAATTTTCCTAAATTTAGGTGCTCCTGCACCAGTCAAGGTTGACCTAGAGCAGAAAAGGAAAATATTTGTAGGTTTATTCCATCTCTGTGTTTTTGTTCAAGATCTAGTTGCAGAATTTCTAGAAACTCAGTACAGACATCAAAAAACAACAATTTCCAGATCTTCTATACTTTGAGGTTAGTATTTGTTTTCAATTCATTTCAATTAAGGTTTTAATCATTTCAGATCTATTACACACTCTCCTTCTCTCCCTCCTTAAAAACTAGGAATGTAAGGTTTTCCTCTTTCTTCTTATTTCCAAACGATTGATTCATTTGTACATTAACCATTTTCTTGTGGTTAATCAATTTGGATATTTCCTTTGTAAATTTGGGGCTAGGAGGAGAATCTTACCTTCCCCAAACCTTCCAGAATATAAATTTCCTTCATCTTACAATATAACAAGTATATACATCTTACACCCCACATCACTCACATTTTCATCCTTTACATTTTTATATCTTACATTTTATTTCTTACACAAAGCCACCAAAGCATGAGATTGAGTGCATTTTGGTAAAGAGGGCCAGTCACAAGACAAGGAGGAAAACCTATTTTGAGTTCTTGGTTAAGTTAAATAACACACCTTTTTAAGATGCCACATGGATGACCGAGGAGGCTATTGCTAAAGCTAGAACAACCCTTGAAGAGATTCTGACTCAAGAGACTTGAGTTCTTTTTAACCTAAGGAGTATGGTGTAGAGCACCACATCATGCCTTCCAAGGGTTCATTTGATGTAATAAATTTTTATCCTTAGGATCATTTCAATGATTTTATTTGGTCTATTTTGTAAGGCTAAGGGTCCAAAAGGTGCTTTATAAATCTTAGGTCTCCTTAGACAATTAGGACCTTAATGTTAAGTCTAGTAGGGTGTCATAGGAGTTAAATGATTTTTTTACAATAATGACCTTAGAAATGGGTCTTAGATAATATTGAAAATATTAAGTGGTCTATAGGATGAAAAGTGCCAAAGTTGCACTAAAGTTGCAATGTTGTCAACAAAAAGTGCAAAAGTTGCAAATGTTGTTGAAACAATGCTCGAGAAGTTGCAAATTCATTCCCAAAGGTCATAACCATTAAAAATATGGTTATGGTTATGTTATATTTTAGATATAATAATCCTAAACAAAATGAGATTAATGATATTGTATGATTTTGGTGGATTTGAATGAAACAACATTGAATTTCCTGAGTATTTCGTTGTTTTACGTGCTTATATGATCTTGTACGTATTGTGGTATCAGAATATATTGTATGGGAATGAATTAGGATGTTTTATCTTTCATATGCATTTTATTTTAATTAATTTGGTGATCATAGGAGGAATTTCTAATTGAATTGGTCTAGACTGTTCAGGAAACCCTCCAATTTGCAGTGTACTTTAATGATGGAGCCCTAACTTGACATTTTACAAGTGGAATCCCTCAACCACTTGGGAAATGAAATTTAGGTATGTATATGTATTGATTCAAAAGGATTGGTATGGGAAGTGTTTTTTTTTCTATTTTATCCATCAATCCCTAGGCTTAATAAGCCCATGTATTTAGCCTAAGAATGATGAACTTGCATAGATAGCCAGACAAAAAGAGAAGCATGACTTGGTAGATGGTGGATTTACAAAAATTTTGGGTATAAGAAAAACTTTGAGGTGTTGGATTGATTCTATGTACTCATTCCTTTGTACTTTCTTTGTTAACCAAGGCTAATTAGGCCTATTAGGTTTGTGAACACAGTAAAGGTTAAGCGGTGTTGGAGTAGAGTTGGGTCCTATAAATTTAGAGTCTTGCATAAGTCCCAAAAGGGTACTATAATATGTAATCTATTTTCCAATTCATTAAGAAGAATAAAAATTTTCTGTCCTAAAATCTCTCAGTAAGACCTACTAGAGCATACTAGCCCAATAAGGGATAGGTGTGTTACGGGTGTCTTAGAATCCAATCAGTTGTGGATCCTCGTCGTACATTCCCTAGGATTGATGTTTCAATCACCAAGTTGAGATTGTGAGAGGTGTAGTGTGGATTTCCCTAAATTGACCAAGATTTGGGAAAGTTTCCCTAAAGCATAAAATGGTCCTAATTGGATCTAGACCTTAAAGAGTCAGGGAAGTGGTGTAGGGTATAAAATACTCTTGGAAGGGTAGAATACTTAAATAATAAGTAGTTGGATAAGCTTATATTGAAGGATTAATTGATTAGAGTCCTAAACAAGAATGGGCACATAGATCAATCTTTTGGTTGTGCTCTCTACATCACTTCCACACCCTTTGTAACACCAATTGCAAATACTAACCTATTTTACATTGCATAACATTTTACATAGGATCTATATGTCCACATTCCAATCTCCTTCATGATTCCAAATGGAATCACATTTATTGCAGTTCCAGAATCTATCATGCAATTCTTCACAAGTCTATTATTTATCAACAAAGAAAGATAAAAAGGATCAACTTGTGAATGGCATTTTGTAAAATTTATCCCAAGTAGACCTCTATACTTCTTATCTCTTCAATTTGAATCTCATTCACTTATTTACTTGTATACTCATGAAATTTATCCTTCTTTTAAGATTTAGAATGTATCCCAACAACACTTGATATCAAAGCAAGGGCACTCATACGATGTTCCTCTATCTTCATTATTTCTAATAAAGGGAGAAATACTTTCATCTAAAATAAAGCTTGTATCATATCAAAATGTTGTGATAATGCACCAATTTTTTGAGAATCCTTATTTTTTCCCCCCTTCAATTATTTTTCTTCATTTACATATTTTTAAGTCTTTACTATAATAGGGATATATATTTCTTTGTTCAATTTCTCAATATCTTATTCTTCCTTCTTGTTCTTTTCAAACAAATCAAACTGTAACTTATTTTGGGGAAAATAGAATTTTCTTTATTGGTACCTGCAAATTCTTTAATAAAAATATTGCCATGTCTACCTTGATCTTCTCCTATTACATGATTTCTTAAATAATAGTTTCCACTGGCCTGGGCAATAGAAACAATTGTAAGATATTTGAATTCATGATTAGATGAACTCTAGAGAGTTATATATTCATCATGTCTTGTTATTGCATTCACACTAGAGTTAGAACTTTCCATATTTTGATCATAATTTTTTTTCTTACTTCCCACTCTCTTTCTTAGCGATTTATCATTCTCATCATATTCTATAATATCACATGGTTCATTTGACATAGAATATAGTCTTCCTTAAATGAAAATATTTACAAAATTATCATCATAGTTCTCATGTTCAAACCTTTCATTAGATGCATCATCTTCTTGAATGGATTGTGGAATAATCCAACTATTAGGTGAGTGAGGCATATGAAAAAATACACACGAAGGAATACAATTGACTAAATTTATATGTGACTCTTTAAGAGGATTTAGTGTATCTTTACTTGATGACCCCTTTTGAGGATCCTTCATAGGTCTACCATCCTTCCATTCAGTTTTGTAAGGCATATCCCTAAGATTAGGCCTGTAATTTCTCTAATAAGTAAACCTATAACAAGATGTTTTTCTCTCATTTTTATAAAGTTTGTTAGTGATATCCTTGAGTCGGTTCATAATTTTCTCTATCTATTTTTATTATTTTGATGATTTACTCTAATTGTCATGAAATAATTTGGCATCATCCCTTTTGCTAATAATTCTAGAGGCCTTTCTATTATTTTCAAGATTCAAATCATATATAAATAATCTCTCAATCTTTGTGCCTCCCTATTTCATAGTTCATACCCCATTTTTGGATCAAAGGAATTGATATAGAATATGAGACACATGGAATAATTGGGCTTCAAATGGTTGAGGATATTATGGAACACCTTCATGAACTTGTTATTAAAGTCTACAACACTTCCATTAGAACCTTTTTGGATACTTGTGATTTCAGTAAGTGCAAATTTGGGGTCAAAGTGATCCCCATAGTATTCTTTGAATATAAACTTAAACTCATTCCAAGATCAAATATACCTTGAAGTTAAAGTTCTATACCATTCTCTAGCCTAATTAGTCAATGACTAAACAAACAATTTCGTGATTAAATCCCCAACATCAACCTCATAATTATCAATAATATTTTGGAAATCCCTAATATGGTCTTCACCCGACAAGCCATTATTTCCTGAGAAATAAAATGATGATTTTGTGACCTCATCATTTAATGGGTCAGGGAATCTAGGGATTCCAGTGAAATCTATATGACTATACCTATTCTAAGGCAAAATTTGTCTTGCAAAATGGGGAGAATATTGAAACTAATGACCTTGAGCCTATTCTTTCAAATTCAATTGATTTATTTGTTGTTACAATTGGTGCAACTATTGCATATGTTTTTATAAAAATTTCTATTTCAATTGTTGATTTGTAGTTTGGTATCGGTACTAAGGATTGAAAGGGGGATTAACACTTGCTTTAGATTGTTGGCTTAGTAATTGGTTCCATTCATTTTACAACTATAGAACTTTTTATTTCATTTGGAGCAACTGGGGATTATTGTAGAAATAAGTTTTCCCAATAAGAGGTTTATACCTAAAATTTTGATATGTAAACCTCATCATACTTCCCATCATTTGATTGATAACTAAAGGTTGATTCATAGTTGTTGTCCAACTTATTGAACCAAAAATGGTTTTTCCACTAAGAGTGGAGGTAGTTTAAAATTGTGTAGGTTGAGAACTTTTAGTGCTTGTATATTTTTGGGATGCACCAGTAGCATGAGAACTTGATACACTTGACAAACTTGGGCTAGCAGTGGTAGATGATATATTTGAGGTTACAACTGTAGAGGTGCTAACGGAGGTAAGTGCAGTAGAGGTAGAGGTAGCACTTGATTTAGAACAAATATTTGCATTAGTGAATTAAGAAAAAAAAGGTTGGTTGTAAAATAGAGGACTGGGATGGAAATGATGCAAAATGAATCTCCTTAGGCATACCTATGGAAAAATACTCAACATGCCTAATATTTTGTATTGATACTTGTAAGGAAGTTATTTTTCTTTCAAGGTCTCTTTTCTCTTAAACTAGCCTCATTTATTCACTCTCCCCAGAAAGAAATGGTTGAACTAATTTTGGATCTCCTTGGGATGAATTTTTCTCTCAAGTTGACTTGGCTCCAAGATGGCTTCTTGGTTTAGCTAAGGGTATAGAGAATCATCACTACTAGAATCAGAATTATTGGATAGAGGATTAGGCCTTGGGTTACTAAATTGAAAATCTAGATGCCCTTTTCCCCTATCTAATAATGGATAAAAAATGGTCAAAAAAAGTTCCCAAGAAGTGTTAGGTCATGATCTAGTTTCAAATCTATGATTAAATGAACTCTCAGAGATAGGTGATTCAGATGTACCTCTATTTTGTGATACCCATCTTTTTTATTTTGATGGTTGAATATTCCTCAGTGCCAACCTTTGTGAATATACATTACCATGCATATCAACAATCAAATTGAAACATTCACAAATCTTGTTCAACAAAAAAATGTCAAATCTTGTGGATCTCAGTAGTTTTAGTCAAAAATATGTAGAATACTTATTTGAAATTGGTTATTTGTGAAACTTCAGAGTCATCACACAAAAATGGATCAACAAAAAATGTTGGATAGCCAAATTCCTTGTAGCTACTAGCTACCTTTGCATATTTTCTTCATGAATTGAGTCATCTCTTCCTCTCTATATAAAACAAAAACTACTCTTCTATATTCAACATATGAGGTTTAATTTTTCCATTCAAGTGTATTTAATTGAAACATGATATCATCTCATCAACTCTGTTCCTAATTCAAATATAGATGCAACACATGAGCTTCACCTTCATGTGGGAGTACTATTTTTAATCATATTTTAACAATGAGATTTATTGGGATGTAATAATTTTAGGAAAAAACTCAATGGGGTCTTGGGATAAGTTCTCTCTCTACAATAATATATTGAGATATCTCAATGAATCTTTCAAATACTACAACAAGATTTTGAACTTGGAACATGTCAACTTCTAAAACATCATTCACTTTGTTCTATTCATCAACACTTCTCCTATTTTTCCAAGCCAATGTATTTAGTTGAGATAAGATATCAATTTGTTCAACTTACCTCCAACTTGAACCCAAATGAAGTACATGAAAATTATTTTCATGTGGGAGGAGAAAGATTATATACAAACTAAATATTCATGTGTATTGCTAACTTAAGACTCTATGAAAAAATGACTCTATAGTTTTTTTTATAAAATGACTCGTTGCAGAGTCGCCAATTTGTTAGTGGTTCCAACTGATGTACTAGAAAATATTAAGTTTTTCCATCCCCAATCTTAAGAAAAATAGACTCAAAGGATAACGAACAAGGATAATGGACCTTCTTCCATTTAAGATCTACCAGACTTAGGTGGTTGTACCTTAATTTATTCTTATTGATGAACTATAATTGATTGAATGTTTGAAGATGACAAGTTGATAATCGCTGAGCTATAGAAAGTAAATGCAAGACATTAAATCAGTTAATGTATTGTATTTTCATTGATGTCAACTTGATATGGTATGATTTCTCATACACATATTCTCACAACACTTAAATATCTGAAGAGACAAAGTTTTTTTCATCGGTAACCATGTACACTGAGTGATAGTGAACCCCAAGCACAAAAGTTCACAGTGTTAACCAATGGACAGTGTCACCCGATCAAGTGATCCCCAAGCAAGCATTACCAAGATAACTATAGTTGTCACCAAACAAAACTAAATTTGATACCCAAGCTATCTATAGTAGTCACCGAGCACAACTGATGTGTTGACCGACAAGAACTTAAGTTAGAATAAGACAAAACAACTTAGCTGGCAGAGCTATATTTAGAGTTAACTGATTATTTTCTTTGTTTTCATCGATCAGTTAAAATCTAAAGATAAGGAGATTTAAAAGCATGTTTTATTCCAGAAAATAAGGAGAGATTTATGGAATAAAACTAAAGCAAGCATGGTGAGCTTTACAGATCAAGAAGTGATCAACAAAGAAAAAAATAAGAATGAATGGTAAAATCATGTCTATATAAAGAGACAAGTAATTTATTATCAAGAAGTGGAATGTTGAGTATAATTCTGGTGAAGATAGAAGTGTTCATATAGATCTGATCATATAGGCTGAGGAACAGAGCCAAGAATTCTACAGACACTGACCAACAGAGAAGCAACAACATTCACCGAGAAGAAAGAAAGGGAGCAAAGGAATTGAAGAGAACATTGATCAAAAGAGGTATATGGACTTACAATAGATCTGAACATCTGCAAAATTAAGTTGTATTTATGAATAGATCATTTACTTTTTTATTTTAACCATTGATTTAAAAAATCTCTTAACCAAGTGGGATTTAACCATCCTTATTATATTAAGATACATCCTAAGGAGTATCAAAAAAATTTCATGTTGAGAACATAGTGAATGATTGGTAAAGTGATAAACTATTAGTTTTAAATCCTCTAACAAGGTGGCACTCATTTGTGTGTTTGTAACCTTTAACGGGTTTGGATCTTCACAGAGCTCACTTCAGAAGAGTGAAAATTTTGGGTTACCGAGCCCAAGTGGTTTTTCCCTTAATAGGGTTTCCACATTAAAAATCCATGTGTCAAATGTGTATATGGTTCATTGATTTGATTTTTTTCTTTACATATTACTAAAACAAGATAGATCAGTAAACACTAAGTTTATTTACTAATATTCGGTAAAGGCTAGGAAAAGATAAACTACATTCGTTAAAGTTTATTTACCAAGCAGCATATATTTGATAAGATTACTTAAAGGCATACATCTTGTAGGACTGAAGATAACTAGAGGTTTTATATTTGTGGTATAAATTTTTGGTTGGATTATTGAATTAGTATTGAGGCCACTGATTCACCCCCCCCCTCTCAGTTGTTCTAACAATTGGTATCAGAGCTTGTGTTCTTAGAAGAGAGTTTTAAGACTTGAGCTAAATATCACAAGATGAGAAAAAGGGATGTTCCTAAGTTAAACAAGGACACATTTGCATCATGGCAAGGCAGGATAAGACTCCACCTATCAGGTATTGGAAATGATGTCACACAATACTTGGATACTAAATTTGTTTTACCTACTGGACCTCTAATAGTTGATCAATTGAGAGAGAAATATGAACACAATTCTATGATGATATAACTTGCTTCCTCACTCTCTGATGCTAAATTTGAAGATGTAAAATCATGCACCACTGCAAAGAAAATATGGGAAAAACTCAAGCTAGTACATGGAGGAGATAAAAATGTGTCAAGAGATAAGGTAGAAAGCCTAAGAGGAAAATTTGATGACCTAAGAATGAAAGAAGGAGAAAACATCACTTAGTACAGTAGTAGAATCAAAGAGGTTGTTAATGCTATTCGAGGAGTAGGAGGTGTACTTGAAGAAGAAATAGTGGTAAGTAAAACTCTCAGAACCTTACTACATGTTTATGCTATTAATGTATCTTCTATACAAGAAATGAGACCATTAGAAAATAACTATGTTACTCTAGATATTTTGATTGGTAGACTCATTTCATTTGAGATGAATAACTTTGACAATAGTTTCTTACCAACTATTGAGTTTACATTCAAATCTTCTTTGAAATTAATTAAGTCAAGTCATAAACACACTATGATAAATGATAGTGAAAGTGATAGTGATGAACAATAAATTGATGAAATTGAAGCACTAATGGAAAGAAGATTGCAGAGAGGCAAAGGTAGATACAAAGGTAAATTACCATTGGTATATTTTAATTGCAAAGAGATTGGACACTTTGCTACTAGATGCCCTAACAAAAGAAAAGAAGACAAAAAATGATAGATCTTATGAAAAGAAGTTGACAGAGGTGATGACCAAGATTACCGAAGCAACCAACAATATGACAAAATAGATAACTGAGACTACAAGGACAAAGGCAAGAAGGCTTGTTACCTGGCTGAGAACAAAGCTGAAAATACTGACACCGAGTCTGATGAATATATTGAGGTGGTTTTTTTTTCTATGAAGGATGATTCAGACAAAGAAGAAAGGTATGTTTAAACTGCGCTCATATCTAAGGTTAGTCAAAATGATGTCTAGATTATTGATAGTGGTTGTACTCACCACATGACTAGAGATAAGGAAAAGTTTCAAACTTTTGAATATTATAATGGTGGATCAGTAAGAATGGGTAATTACTCACCTAGTCCAGTTGAAGGTAAAGGAACCATCATATTGAATAATCTAATCAGATGTGAAAATGCATATTGGGTGAAAGGACTTAACTATAATCTATTGAGTGTTTCACAGCTAAATAACATAGGACACCAAGTTGCATTTGAGAACAAAAAGGAAAAGATCTATAATGAATCAGGAAGGTTGATTGGTACTGGTGAACAAACAAAAGGTAACATATTCTATCTTGATGATATTAAGAACACTTCTTTATTATGTCATGTGAATTTTGACAACATGGTTAGGATAAGAAAAAAGAGAAAGGTAAGAGGTTTACCGAGCATGTCAAAACCCGACCATGTCATGTGTAAGAATTGTCATAAAGGTAAAATGACAAAGTCTAGTTTCAAGAGAAAAACCTACACATCTAATTCTATTCTATAATTAGTCCATACTCACTTATGTGGACCAATGAGAACAAAGAGCTATTATGGTGATAGATACTTCATTCTCTTTGTTGATGATTATTCTAGGATGATGATTGTTATGTTCTTAAAAGAAAAATTAGAAACATTCAAGATGTTTAAATGGTATAAAGCTATAGTTGAAAAACAAAGTGGAAAGGAACTAAAATGTTTGAGATCAGATAGAGGAGGAGAATTTATTTCTGATGATTTCACTAACTTTTGTAATGAGCATGGAATAAAAAGATAGGTTTCTACACTAAGAACACCATAGAAAAATGGTATTTCTAAAAGAAGTAATATATCCATTATTGATTGTGCCAAAACACTGATGATTGAGAAAGGCATCACACAAACATTTTGGAGAGAAGTTGTCAGTACTGGTGTCTATACATTAAACTGAGTTCAATTGAAGAAAGACACAAATAAGACACCTTATGAGCTATGGTATGGATACACATGTAATTTAAGTTACTTTAGAATTTATGGAAGTCAATTTTATATTTTGAAAGATGATAGAAATGGAAAGCTTGACTCCAAAGGTGATGAAGGAATATTTATAGGTTATTCTACCAAAAGCAAGGCTTATAAATGTCTTAACAAATCCTCTAACAAAATCATTGAAAGTGAAAATGTCAAAGTGGATGAATTTGCTAAGAAAAATGATGAGGAAAGAAGAAAGGAACCAGAAGACTATATCAAATTTGTCTACAGTGAAGAACCTAACACTCTTCTCGAGCAACAGTGTATCGCTACCGAGCGACAGAACCAAGCACCCGAATAATAGGTTACACACACCAAAAATCAGGAAATTTCTCACAATGATGTACCGAGAGATGAAGATCAAAATGAAGGTCAAGATGATGATAAAAATGATGAGCAAAGATCTAAGTCAATACTTACCAAGTATGTCAGAAGACACCATCCATAGAACCAGATCATAGGAGACAAAAGGTTGGAATGAGAACAAGAAGTAAGTCACTGAACACTAGATGTTTCATTTGTGATTTTTGAGCCTAAATTTGTCAATACTGCACTTGAGAATCAAGAATGGGTAGTGCTATGAATGAAGAGATTGAGAAAATTGAAAAGAATAAAACATGGACATAAGCACCTAGACTGAATGACAATAATGTCATTGGTACCAAATGCATACTCAGAAACAAGCTGAATGAGAATGGAGAAGTCACAAGGAACAAAGAAAGATTAGTATGAAAATGGTATGCACAAGAAGAAGGTATTGACTATGGAGAAATATTTGCACCTGTTGCAAGGCTAGAAGGAGTAAGAATACTACTTGCTTATGCTTCTTTCAAAGGATTCAAATTATACCAAATGGATGTCAAATCTGCATTTCTTAATGGAATACTAGAAGAAGTATACATTGAACAACCTGAAGGGTTTGATGATCCTAACAAGAGAAACATGGTTTTTAGACTACACAAATCCTTGTATGGATTGAAATAAGCACCAAGAGTGTGGTATGAAAGACTTCACTCTTATCTCATAAGTATTGGATTTATAAGAACAAGTGATAACATTAATCTATATTTAAAAGAAGATACTAATGATAACATTATGATTGCTGAGATATTTGTTGATGATATCATATTTTGAGGTAATGATATGTTATGAAAATCATTTTATGATAAAATGAGAAAATATTTTGAGATGTCAATGTTTGGAGATATCATTTTTTTCTTGGTCTATAGATTCTTCAATAGGATGAAGCCATCTACATCACACAATCCACATACATCAAGGAAGTTTTTAAGATATTCAAGATAGAGGACTCCAAGCTAGTTGGAACACCTATGGAAACCAGATGCAAATTGATAAAGGAAGACAAGTAACCTAAGGTAAATCAGACCTTATATAGATCTATGATTAGAAAACTCATGTATGTTGTACATACTAGACCAGATATAGCACATGTAGTTGGTATAGTTGCAAGATTCTCTGCTAATCCCAAGGAATCACACATGACTGTTGTCAAGAGAATTCTGATATATCTAAAGAATACCAAAGACTATGGCTTGTGGTATAATAAAGAAGGCAAATTTGAGCTTTAAGTCTGTACAGATGTTGATTGAGCTGGAAACATAGATGATAGAAAGAGCACAACAGGAGGAGCATTCTTTATGGGTGATAGAATTTTCATGTGGATAAGTAAGAAGCAAGGATGCATCTCTCAATCTACTACAAAAGCAAAATATGTGGTTGTTGTTGCAAATTTCTCTAACATTTGCATGGATCAAGCAATTGTTGAAAGGTATGAATATGGAAATCCTTGTTCTAGTAATTATCTATTTTGATAATACAAGTACTATCAACATTTCAAAGAACCATGTGATGCATGCTAAGACAAAGTACATTGCTATCAAGTATCATTACTTAAGAGAACAAGTTTAAGAGAAAGAAGTGATATTAGAATATGTACAATCCAAGGAACAATTAGCAGACATATTCACAAATCCATTGCCAAAAGATACATTTGAGTACCTAAGGAAGAGACTAGGGGTCTGACCCTTGTCTACTGGTCACTAAGCTGACTAGGAGGCTGCATCAACCTACACATTATTAGAAGATCATTCATGTTGATACAAGAAAGAGATGGAGTGAAAATTACATATCAGTTGAAGAAGGTACTTATCTAAACTGAACACCAAAGATATTGTCGGCTACTATAGAGCTATATTGTTGATGGACAGAAGAATTCAATGATATATTTAAGTTTGGAATTATTGTCAAAGGGAGAGAATATATACATATGAAATATCCAAAGATAAGTAAGAGAAAAGATATATCCATTAGAGAGAGGAACAACCAAAGGGAGAGAAAGATTCAAAGATACAACCATCCATCCAAGGGAGAGAATTGGAGAAAAGTTAACAAAGATAACACTGCATATCTATCCAGAAAAGGGAGAAGAAATTTTACAACAAAGGGAGAGAAAGAATTAGAAGCTGCTACATCTATCCAGTGAAGGGAATGAATAATGAAGAAGACACTCTGCAAGAATCAAACTTAAGCTAGAAAGAGCTTACCGAGAGCCAAATATTTATATTGGTTACAGAATGATAAGTTTGGTATGTTATGACATGATTTACATTACATATTTTACATTGTGTTAATATGTTTCCATCAATGCCAAAGGGAGAGATTGATGAACTATAACTGAGTGAATGTTTGAAGATGACAAGTTGATAATCACCGAGCTGCAAAAAGTAAATGCAAGACATTAAAATAGTTAATGTATTGTATTTTCATTGATGTAAACTTGATATGGTATGATTTATCATACACATATTGTCACAACACTTAAAGATCTGAAGAGACAAAGTTTTTTTCATTGGTAACCATGTAAACTGAGTGACAGTGAACCCCAAGCATAGAAGTTCATAGTGTTAACCAATGGAAAATGTCACCCAAGAATGTGATCCCCAAGAAAGCATTATCGATCTAACTATAGTTGTCACCAAATAGAACTGAAGTTGATACCTGAGCTATCTGCAGTAGTCACCGAGTACAACTAAAGTGTTGACCGACGAGAACTGAAGTTAGAATATGACAAAACAACTTAGCTAGTAGAGCTATATTTAGAGTTAACTGATTGTTTTCTTTATTTTCATTGATCATTTAAAACTAAAGATAAGAAGGAGATTTAAAAGCATGTTTATTCCAGAAAACAAGGAGAGATTTACAGAATAAAACTAAAGCAAGCATGGCAAGATTTACGGATCAAGAAGTGAGCAACAAAGAAAATAAGAAGAATGAACGATGAAATCATGTCTATATAAAGAGACAAGTAATTCATTATCAAGAATTGGAATGTTGAGTATAATTCTGGTGAAGATAGAAGTCTTCATAGAGATATGATCATACAAGCTGAGGAATAGAGCCAAGAATTCTGCAAACACTGAGAAAAAGAGAAGCAACAACATTCACCGAGAAGAAAGAAAGGGAGAAAAGGAATTGAAGATAACATTGATAAGAAGAGGTATATGGACTTACAATAGATCTGAACATCTACAAAATTAATTTGTATTTATGAATAGATCATTTATTGTTTTAGTTTAACCATTGATTCATAAAATCTCTTAACCAAGTGGGATTTAACCATCCTTATTATATTGAGATACATCCTAAGGAGTATCAAAAGGTTTCCATGTTGAAAAAATAGTGAATTCTTGTTCAAGTGATAAACAATTAATTTTAAATCCTCTAACAAGTCACATTTAATAGTGTGTTTGTAACCTTTAACAAGGTTGGCTCTTCACTGAGCTCACTTCAAAAGAATAAAAATTTTGGGTTACCGGTCCCAAGTGGTTTTTCCCTTAATAGGGTTTCCACATTAAAAATTCATGTTCCAAATGTGTATATGGTTCATTGTTTTGATTTTTTGCTTTACACATTACTAAAATAGGATTGATCGATAAACACTAAGTTTATTTACTGATATTCGGTAAAGGCTAGGAAAAGATAAACTGCTATTTGGTAAATCTTAAGGAAAGGATAAATAGTATAAACACCAAGCATCATATATTTGATAAGATTACGTAAAGGCATACATCTTGTAGGACTGAAGATAACTAGAGGTTTTATATTTGTGGTATAATGTTTTGGTTGGATTATTAGATTAGTATTGAGGCCACTGATTCACCCCCCCCCCGCTCTCAGTTATTCTAACACTTATGACTTAGCACTTTAGTATTTTCATATTAGAAATATGGTAGATTCCCAAATACCATGTGGATGAAATGCAATTCTCATTTAGCTATTTTACTTGGTATATATCATCTATTTTCAATTAGGGGCAATTAGTCTACTTCTACTCCTAAAACAAAGAAGTACAAATTGATTTAAATTTAGTTTGATTCTCAATGATATCACTATCACACTCAAGACCAGTGCCTATCTCAATGGGCAATAGAGTCAAACAAGATAAAGCATATAACCTTCCATCCACAAATGAAAACAAATCTAAACTATAATATTAAATAATGCCTTGCATTTGATCAAACAATATCACATATCATTCTTATAAAATATAGACCCTATTCTCATATTTACTATTAATTATTTCAAGAATTTAATTCTCTCCTTGAAAGAAAGACAAAAACCATTAACACAAATCTATAACGGACAGACAAATGAACTCAAACATACTTTATATTGAATTCATGTAAGTACTTGAGTACAATATGGAGACAATAATATGATATCCAAAATCTCTCTGATTCAACTTTGTCATTTATATCAAAAAATTCAACGTAAAATATTCTAACTATGACCCATAGACATCTATCACTATTCTATTATTCTCTCAAAATTATAACATTGTTTGGAAGAAGGAACATATGATCCTGGTATTCCTCTTATAGAAATAAGGAATGCAACAAGCTATGGATCATTTAAAAAATCAAATAATAGTAGAAAAATATTCTATCCTAATCCTAAATAATATATAGCAAGCCATAAAATCTTGTGAGATCTATTAACCATGAGCATCCTAAAGGACTAGGAAATCTGATTTTGTAACTTGTGAAGAAAGAGGTTGAATTTCTGGTGATGTGTCTCCCATGAACTGCATGAAGAACTTGCAAAGAAAAGTAGTTGAGGAACAAACAATGGACACTATTAAAATATTATCATCTCCAAATTCATCATCAAATTCATTCCTAACTCTATGGCATACTCATGGAATTAGCTAAGAAGGGAAAGGTGTCCATTCAAGTAACAGATTATTCATTCCAAAGTTTGTTTATGGACATACATCACAAGTGTAACCACCCGCACAGAAAGAAAAAACTACAAAACTGTGGGTTTCCTTCTTGTCTATCTTTTTAATTTACTCTTCTTATTTCTGTAACCTTCCCATTCCCTAACCTCTATCTCATCTGACCATTGGAAACCTTTTAACTACTCTACTTTTCCAAAAACTTCCTTCTCTTTGGCATCTATAATGGCCCTTTCATCTAAGATGAATTTAGCATAACTGATCTTAACCTTAAACATTTTGTCCACTATATCATTGAATTAATTAACTTCAATTTCTCCATCATTTACAATTAATATTTTCACTATTGGAGAAATCAAATCAAATTCTCAGGCCCACTTGGCAAGACTCTTCATGTTCTTTTCTTTACCCACTATGTCAGGATAAGAGGGTGCTCTAAGCCTATTAGTGTCTGGATCTTATTTTTAATCAGTTGAAATTTCATTTCAAATAATGGTAGTGTATATGAAAAACTTTGAGGGGTTAGTTAATGAAAACAAATCCAAACAAAAGCACTAATCTAACTAAAATCTTCTCATACCTTTGATTCAGAAAAATGGAGGCACCCTACTCCATTTATTTTCTCATTTGAGTTTGAAAATGTGGATTATGCTCTCCAAAACACAATAATATGATTCCCCAAATGATTTATGGAGAGATAATAAAACTAAGATACAATATATATAAAGATCTAAATGATTTCAATGAAAAACTAGTAGATTTCTATATGCAAAACTAATCCAATTATGCAAACAAGATTATGCCATATGAAGGTGAGAACTGTATGAAAGATTGTAATAGAAATGAGAAAAATCTAAATTTAAATTACATGATAACACTATTCAAATGATGAATGGATCAAATTCTTGAGGAGAGGCTCCTATTTATAGGATTTGGAGGGAAATAGAAGGTTGGGATTTGAATTTGAAATGGAGGGATAGGATTTGTTTGATTGATGATGTGGATACTAGGTAGGCAAGGGTAGTTTCCCATGCATGGTGATGTGTTTCTCACATATATGTGAGAAACCTTGGGTGGATGGGAAATAAAGCCAAGCGGGTGACAAGTGTAAGAGTTGAGTGGCTCAAGTTGGCTATAGGGAACAAAGGTGTAAGAGAAAAGATAGGTATTTTTTAAACGTAGATAATTTTAAAAATTTAAAATTTGAGGAATATGCTCACATGTGTGAGACTAATTAAAAATTAGGAGAAAATGTTAATGGGTGTAGTAATGATTCTATTAGCTTAATTAATCAAGGATTAATTAATGAGTAGGTTTAAAGATAATTTAATGGGTTTCAGGTTAGGGAATTTATGCTTAGACATAGTTTAATTAATTTAAAAATTAATTAAACCATGTGATGAAGATAAATGAGAAATATTCAAATAAATAAAATTATTGAATATTGGTTAAGAGAGATGGTATAACTAATTTATTAAAATTATCCACATTATTGGATTAAAGGGAATATATTATTATAAATTTAATAAGTTCATAAAGGGACAATTTTGGACATCTACAGGTAGTAGTGTGATGACATTAAGTTTTTCCATTAGTATACTTTAGTGAAAAACATGATAAAGGTCATCGGTATAGGCATACCCGACAGACAACACACTGCATACCCGATGAGGTGACAATGCTTGTCATGAAAATGCTAAGTATAGAATTGATTGATGAACACTGTCAAGTGTTGAACCGATGATAAAGCATAAAGGACATCACCGATGAAATAGTTTTCAAAATATCGCCGACGAATCCAAAATCACTAAACAGATGATATAGTTTTATGGACATCACCGATAGAGAAGAAAATGCATGGAACCCAAAAAAAAGTTCAATATAGTGACATCGACGGAACAGAAGCCCGACAGAGAAAAGAATGAAAGAAACCTGACAGACTGACAGAGCAGCCCGACCATCAAAACTAACACTTAGTTACAAAACCCGCAAAAAGTGGATCTGACTTTCCATGTCAGATAAAACATTGTAACTCTATTTATAGAGTTTTAATTTGTTTTAAATCATTACTTGAGGGTCAAGCAAGTATATTGTAAATGTTTTAAAGCATCCTAATGGATCTAAAACATAACTAACTAAAGATCAAGGTCAAGTTGTAAACCTTGAATCTAGAGTTAACTTGAAAAGCGTGAATCAAGAATGGACCTAGAAACTAGTATATATAGATGTTCAATCATTTTTAATAAAGAGAGTTGACAAATGATTGTAGCGACAAAGAGCATCTAAGCAGCAGAAGTGAATTCATGCAAAGTTCAAAAATAGATCATATCAGTTCTCAACAACACAGACAAGGCTACCGATGAGCAGAGACAAGGTATCATTCAATCACTCAAGGTGATTACACATACATTGTAAGCTTTATAGGATATGTTATCAGAAATTAGAGATTGCATATACTATCAGATCAACATTTATAATGTATTTTCATTCTAAGAAGTGCATCACATTATAAATCCTTTAGTAGAAGGTGGACTTAACAGTTCTTGACAAATCTCTTAACAGAGTGCACACCTAACGATGTTGCTAAAGCTTCAAATGAAGTAGATCCTAATAGGTCTCCACTCTAATACTCCTAATAGGGTAGATCATCAGAAGTGATCAAATTGTAAGCCTTAACTGGCTCCCTTCTTATTTGCAGATAGTGAAGTTTTATGGGTGACATCCCCACCATAGTTTTTACTTCCTAATAGGAGTTTTCTGCGATATCATATCTTGTATTATGTGTTATTTACTTTCATATATGTTTCTTGAATGTTTACACATGTAAATAAATTATGTTATGATTTCACATACATAAAGAAATATGAACATATAGATAGGTAAATATACAAATCTAATGATACAAAGGTTAATGGGATAATCACATAAAAGTTTTAGAGGTATTGATTCACCCCTCCCCTCTCAGTACATCATTCCAGTAATTCCAACATAGTGATACAACAACATTAACCTTGCCCTTGGTCTCCATAATGATAGGGGAAGATCCTCTCTTTATTCAGCAAAAACCTCCAACTTTTCCATTAAAGTAGACCTAGAAGACCATCTAAGATACAAGGGTTTAAGAAAGCAATGAAATCAGAACAAATTTCTATCTTCACTTTCAATTTTTCAACTCTGTGATCAAGGACCTTCATTAAAGTGTCAACACTTCTTTCTAGCACATACTCTAATTTCTTTATCCTCCCAGCATAGTCATTCAAATGATTCAATGTATCCTAAAGTAAAAATTCCCCCTCTACTATTGGTTGGACTAAAATTTGTGTTGTGACTTGATTTGAGTATGTGGGGCAAGGAAGTTGCATTATATAGTTTGATAACTACTCTCTTAGTTCTACATTATCTATATACAACTCATCACATTTCCTTGACATGACCACGCGATCATCTTGCATCTCTTTAAACCTTTATTATTTCTCTATAGCTACTGCTTGATTTAACATGGCCACGTGAGATACATACTGGTTGTCTCAACTACTGAAGTATTTTTCTTAGTTTTTATGATTACATTTCCCTTCCACTCTTCTCCAATTTCAATTACAGGTGGTTTATGTGTAGTCGAGGCCAATGCCCAATTACTAAAGTTTGTGACTTTGGATCAAATCTTGATCTAAACATAAACTGACCAGGTATTTATCCTTAGATTCAATTTAATTAATTTGAAAATTAATTAAACCTTGGGATTGAGAGAAATGGGAAATATTAAAATAAATAAAATACTTGTATTTTTTTATTGATAAAAAGTTGAAGCAGAGAGATAATCTATGAATTAAATTATAATTAAATATTCCAACTTAGAATGAAGGTTTTTTTTTCTCCCCAAATTCCCAACATGTTGAGGGTTCCCAAACTCGCCAAATTCCTAACCTGTCAGGGTATCATACCATTTCCAAAACATCCAAAACATAGTGTAGAAGTTAGTTTTTTCTCAACTTCCCTACATGTTGAGGATTGCAACACTTCCTTACTTCCCAACATGTTTGGAAGTTATTCCATTTATCTAAACTCCAAATAAAGTACAATTAAGTATGGGAGTTAGCTTTTCTCCTTGACTTATCGATATGTCAAGGGTTCCAAGACTCCCCAAATTTTGACATGTTGACGAGTCGGGCCATTTACCAAACATATAAAACATGGTACAAGAGTGATATTTTCACTTCAACTTACTTACATGTTAGGGAGTTGGGCCATTTCCCAAATCTCCAAAACATGGAATGGGAGTAAGATATTATCCTCAACTTCCCAACATGTCATGGGCTCCCAATCTCCTTGACTTCCCGACTTGTCAGAGTGTCAGGAAAATTATTGAACACCCAAAATACACACGTGGTATGGGAGTTAGATTTTCTCCACAAATTTTTGACATGTTTTGGACTCCAAAACTCACCAACTTCCCATCATGTAAGTGTTTTGGTCTATTTCATGAAAACATAAATCAAATACAACCATAGTGAGGGAGTTAGATTTATCCCCTACTTCTTGACATGTCTTGGGTTCCTAACTCCCTAACTTCTCATTATGTTGGGGTGTCATGCCATTTCCTGAACATCCAAACCAAATAAACATAGTATGGGAATTAAATTTTCTCCCTTTCTCCTCAACATGTTGTGGGTTTCCAAAACTCCCTTCCTGAGCCCCATAGTTACATTTTCTTCTTCAATCTTACTAAAATTTCTAGATTTGTTTCAACACGTCAAGATCCTATGAGATCTACTCACAATATGATAGCACTTAATCATTAATATGTGCACAAAATAAAGAAGTGAAGAGTCTCTAAAAATTTCAAGTGAGTGCAATTCACATCAGTAAAACCAAATGCCACATATTTTTCCAGTATCTAATCTTCTTTCACTAATGTCGGGGCTTTGAAATAGGGGATGATAATTCCTTAAAGCACCAATGTTTTTAAATCAAATATTTTAATGGAAACTTCCCTAGAGAATCTGTCCAAATCACTAACAATTAGTCAACACCTATTTTTTCTATCCACTGCCCATATGCTCCTATGGTTGCTAACTCGTCCACTCTATTATTTCCTTCTTTGTACATGTGACTTATAGTTACTTCATCAAAATGTCCTACAATTTCTATCTCTCTTCCCAATTTGGAGTTTAATTTCCAATTCAGAGTCCTTTAAGTTTGGACTGCATTTACTATTACTTTTGAATCCCCTTCTATAGCCAAATTTTTTATTCCTAGGTCTTTACACATGAGGAGCCCTGCTACCAATGCTTCAATTTCTATTGTATTATTCATTTCCACTCCTATAGGTCTTGCTCTCTTGGCACATATGTCTCTATCCCATTGATGAATAATACATCCTATTCCTATTATTCTAGGATTACCCTCAAAGCTTCATCAAATTTTAATTTATGCCAACCAAACTCTATTTTTGTCCACTTGCAGTTTTCTCTTTTATCAATTTTCCCCTTATCTACTTTCCCAAAGTTTGGAGGGATGATCAATCCAAACTAGGCTTTCCTTATCTTGTTGTCCCATGTTGTGAATTCACTTTCTTCTAGATTCCTATTTCTCATCCATTCCAATATTTTTTTTCATCTTGGAATATTCTCACATTCCTTTCTTTCCATATTCCCCAAATCAAGATTGTGGGGGAAATTTGCCATATAACTCTATAGAGGATTTTTTTTAAATGCCTGACCATCCTATCATAATTTCCTTGAGCTTGTTTGGTAGGGTTGTTTTCCAACCTATTTTTTTGCATAACCCTTGTCATCATTCATTAGTGTAAGCACATCTAACCATCAGATGCTCTATTATTTCCTCATCTTCTTCACATAACAAACATTTAGAGGGGCTCTCAAATCTAAGCTTCTTGAATCATTTTTTTGGCATAATTTTATTTTTCATTTCTTCCCATAAGAACATCCTAGCTTTGGGAAGACATAATTTATCCTAACACATGTGTGTGGGTAACTTTGTCTTCTCCTAGTGCTGATTTGCAACTAAGGATGCATATCCTTCCCTTACAATGTATTCAACTATCTTGGTACCTATCCATATGAGTTTATCTTCACCTTTTTATTGTGTTATTTTCCTTTCTGCTAATACATTTTGTAACTCTATGATTCCAAACCATGATAAAGGTGTACCCTCTAAAGGTTTCCAATTACATCCCAGTGTTGGACCTCCACTGGGAATTTCTAAAATATTTGACATATTTACCCCAATTTTCCTTTAAAGTATCTTTAGATTTATAAATATTACAATTGGCATCCAAGGCCATGTATCCCCCATTAGAATCACTCCAAAATAAGGTTCTTTTACCATCTATAATATCCTAGGAAACCCTATCTAAGATCACCTCTCCACTTTCTAATATAAAATTCCAGACTCTAGATCCTCTCGATGGATTAGCTATTCTAAATATGAAGTCTAGACTAGTATTTTCCAAATATTTCCTCTAAAGGATTTTGACCCATTTACTCTTTGGTTCTTTATATTGTTTTTATACCATTTTGGCTCCTAATGCCTTGCTCAGCTAGTGAAGGATTTTTAATCCTATACCACCTACATCTATTGGTCTGCATACATTTTCATGGCTAATAAGTGATAACTTTTTTATTCTCAGAAACCCCTTGCTAGAAAAAGGTTCTCATTTTATTATCGAGTTAAGATTTTGCCTCTTTAGAGAGTGGGAGGAAGGATATTTGATATGTGGGAATTTATGCTAGCACTATTTTCAGCATGGTCATCCTTCCAACATTTGATAAGCACTTACCTTTCTAGGAATCAATCTTTAATTCCATCCTTTTCTCTATGGGCTTCTAAAGCTTTTTGGTTTTAATTCCTTTGTCCAGGGGTAGACCTCAATATTTGTTGGGTAAGGTCCCTTTTTAAAAACCCAAAATGTTATATATTGTTGTTTCTTCTCTCTCATCTGTGTTGAAAATAAATATTTTAGATTTATCCTCATTAACCATTTCCCTTGAGGCTTTTGTGTAGTTGTTTAGTATCTTTTTGTACTTTTATACATCCTCCATGCTACATTTTCCAAGGAGAAAAGTATCATCAAATTTTTTTGATGGGTGATGTTGGCTATACCTTTTGTGACTTTAATTCCTATAATCTAATCTTAATCTTGTGTTTTTAGTATTAATCTCCCTAGGGCTTCTGCCATGATTATAAAAAGGAAAGGGGATATTGGATCCCCCAGTCTTAATCCTTGAGATGTCTCAAAGTACCCTTCCAAGGATCCATTTATCAAAACTAATAATTTTGGGTTGGATATGAAACTAAAGATTAGATTGAATACTTGTTTAGAAAATCCAAAAGCTTTCATGCATTTACATAAAAATCTCTAGTCTACCTTGTCATATACTTTCTTGATATCTAGTTTAATCAACATACTAGCTTTAGAACTATGCTAGTCTAAGTGGATGTATTCTTCTACTATTATTACCCCATCTAGGATGGATCTTCCCAAAATAAACCTTGCCTAGTCTTTGGAGATGATATGCGGAAGCAATTTTTTAATTTTGTTGGCTGATATTTTGGCTAGGATTTTATATGTATTGTTTCATAGTGAGATGGGTCAATAACCATCTAACTCTTTTATTTTATCTTTTTTTAAGAATGAGTGTAATAAAAGTGTTGTTAATATCTTTCATAATTCTTCCTAAATTTTGCATACATTCTAGTGCTTTAGCAAATTATTTTCCTAGGACACGCCAACAATTATGAAAGAAACAAGCAGAAAACTTGTCTAGCATAGGTGCTTTGTCTAGATGGAATTTCTTTAATTCTATTTCAACTTTTGTAATTGTGATTTTTTCTATTAAAATTCTATTGTGTTCTTCTGTGACAAGATTTGGTATATTTTTTAGTAATTCATTTTGTGAGTTTAAGTCAAATCCATCCTAGTTGTTTAGGATGATTTTGAAGGGAATTACTATTTCTACTGCAATTTATTTGGGATCCTCTATTATATTGCCTCTTCTCCTTTAATTTTGGTAATACTATTAATAATTCTCCTCTATTTTGTGTTGTTATGGAAGAATTTCGAGTTCCTATTTCCCCTTGTTAGCCATACAATTTCCCATTTTGACAAAATATCTTCATATTTGTGGATTAACTATTTTATTTTAGATACCTTCTTTGATCCATTCCTTCCTTTATGAATTCTTCATTAAGGGTATCTATCTCTTCTTTTATCTTCTCTTTTTCTTTGAAAATGCTTTTAAAATGAAGTTTTATTCCATTGCAAGATCATTTGTTTAATTATCTTTAGTTTAGATTTGAAGCAATACATTTTTTAACCTTCTAATTATGTCTATTTCCACCAATTTTCCACAAGGGAAAGGAATTTTGTATCTTGAAGCCACATCTTATCAAATTTGAATGGGAAACTTCTTGGTTTTCTTTCTTCTTCAATTTAAATAAGATCGATAAGTGATCTGATTCTCCAATAGACATGATACCAGAGCTTAATGTATTGGGTAATATAGCTAAATTGTCTTTAAATAGAAACCTGCCTAATTTTTATACTATTTGGATGAAGCCTTTCCTTCTATTTTTCCATGTATAAGTACCATTTGATGTTTGTATGTCCATCAGATTATTATTACAAGCCCATTCTCTAAAATCATTTTGTACATCTGATTCTATTTAATTTCCTCTTTTTTTTAAGAATCTACTAGAGCATTGAAATCATCTCCCAGGATGTAGGTAATATTAGGATTCTATCGAATATAGTTTTCAATTTAATTCCATACTTCTTTATTTTTGAGGGTCATCATGGGTCCATAGACATTTATGAGGAAAAATATGGTTGAGTTGTTTATACTTTTTATCCAACCGCCCTGCTAGTTGGAATTGTTTATCTTATTTTTATGTGCAACTTTCCTAGGGTTCGATAGTATATCCATACCACTTGAAACCCCTTTAGAGGGTATGCAACTGAAGTTCCAAAATCCTTGTTTTCTGCCATAATTGGCCTTCTCCTCATTACTTAATTTAGTTTCTTGGATCATTAGTAGTTTTATTCAAAAGTGGTTAGGAATCGCCTTTCCATGAATTTATTGTTAGGGGAATTCATGCCCCTAACATTCCATGTGAAAAAATTCAATTTCCCGTGGGAAGGTCCTTCCCCTTCTGTGCATTAAAGAGAGAGGTGATCTTGGCTTGATCCTCTGTAGCCCTATTCATACATCTTAATTTATTAAGGAATTTCCTTCCCCTTTTCTTTTTTTATTTTTCTATATTCTAGGCTTCTTTCATTTGGGAAACTTAGAACCAAACCCAATTTCACCATCTCCCTATTCTCCCCTACAAGCTGGTTGGTAATATCAATAATTCCCAAAAATGCTTCGTTCTCTTTCAAATCCTCTTCATCCAGCTCCATTAATTTCTTAATAAGCTCTTATTTTGTGTATTCCTCCTCCCTAATGTTCTCTTCATTTATGAAATGTTATGCCTCATCAATATCCATCATTTCATATAAAAATTCCAATTTTTGAGGGATTTGTACCTCAACTTCCTCCTCCCTTATCTCACCTTTCTCTATTTGCCTTTTATCTTCTTTCAAACCCTTCTATTTTTTCCTTTTGGGGGTTACAATCCCTTGGTGTGATCCTTCCAAATGATCCCTGACCTCTTCCTCAATCTTATTTTCTATGCTATTTCTCCCTTTTATATTGATATTTTATTGTTCCATCCCCTTTCCTTCATTTGATTATTTTTTATTTTTATCTTCATCTTCCTGATTTAATAAATTCATTTGTTCTAAATTCTTCTACATCTTGCAATAATTGTTGTAGGGTTTCTTTACTGGAAGGAATTATATCTATCCTCTCTATTGCGTTCCTTGTTGAATTCTTAGTCATAAAATTCATATTTTTTAATTTGGATTCTTCATCTGTTACTACACTTTCTACAATGAACCCTCTAGACTCATTTCTAAATTTGATGGAAAATTTTGACCTTGTAATTATGTTTTTTTTTTCGAGACTTCTTTGGTCGATGCCTTGTTTCTAAGATTGTATTTATCATCAATATTTCCTTTATAGAAAGAAGTTTTTAAGAACCAGTTACCTCTTTCTATAATTATTTATATAGGTTCTAATTATTTGATCTTTGTATCTATATTAATAAGAATTTTAACTTCTTTAGCTAGATTCATTCCTTGGGTTCTTTCACAGGATAAAAAAGAACCCATTTTATTTCCTATCATTTCTATTATTTTAGGAAAGTGATATTTGACAGGAAGGGATCCATGTTAACCCATTTAGGTAGTTTGTCTCATAAATATGAACTAGGGATAAAATTTGGTGTCCATTCAATGCAATGAAAGCAATATCCCTTGCAAAATCTAGTATTTCCATATAGGATCTCCTCATTGATTTATTTATTTTTGGAGGTTATAAATAGGAAATAATTTTATAGGTTAGACATACTTGATTGGGAAATGAATACTTCCACCATTCAATTTGTTCTTGGATTGGCAGGTTTTGGTCGCTCCATACTGCTAACACTCCTAGCTCTATGTAATGATTCCAAAATGGTCATATAGTCTTTGCTTTGATCTCCAAACTTTTTCCCTTTTAATTCCTACCATTGTTAGGGTTTGTATATATCTCCTTGTTGACTTGATTGTCTCTTGTATTGATTATATCTTCCCTCTCCATTGGATCACAATCTATCCCATATGCTACTGTAGGGTTTCTTATCTTTGGATTTTATTTATTTTTCTATAGATTGTCTTTCAGCCTTCTATATTTTTTTCCATTTTGTAGTGAATGTACACTTAATTTCCTTTCTCTCCAATTCCTTTCGAACAAGATTTTATTTTATTTTCTCAAATCTTGAAGGATATGCCCTTAGCCATGTTTGAAATTTTGTTCTTTGAGGATTCATTATTTTCCATTCATTTTTTCTTGCTGGATTTTGTTTTGGAGGAATATGATTCCTCCAAAGGGTCTTTCCTCTTATGCTTCTTGCTTCTTCCCTCTATGGAATATGAAAAATTGATCTGTTGAATTTTTTTATCCCCCTGCCTTTGTGATTTTGCAATAAGATCCTGTCTAATCTGCATAGGAATTTTGTTGGCACTTGTAACCACTTGTTTGGGGAGGCTCATGAATTTTTATTTGCTTGCTAGTCTTCTAGATTTTCTCCCCAAAACCGTTTTCCATTCCCCATTAGTAGATTTTGAGGAAGGACAATCTTTCTACATATAATTCTTGATGATTTTTATTGGTGAAGATTTTTATATTCAGAGTAGAGCGCACATAATTTTTATAACATAAAATACTTGAATATTGGCTGAGGGAGATGATATAATTAATCTATTAAAATTAATCATACTATCATATTAAAAGGAAATAATATAATTAATTATTTAAATTAATTATATTATAAGACTGAGGTAATTAATTAAATAAAAATCTAATTTATTATAGGGAATATGTTAGTGTTAATTTAATAAATTCATAAAGGGGCAATTTGGACATCTATATTTTGCCCATCTTTGTTCTAATGCCCGAAAATGGCATCATGTCAAAGAAGAGAAGAAGATGCCTTAGTAGGGAGGACTGAGGTCAAGGAGGTCATAACAAGGTGGCAATAATGGAAAGATGATGCCCCCTCAAGAAATTGACGCGAAAAAATGAAATCAGGGCAATTTCTCATAAATGAAGGGAAAAGGTAAAAAGAATGACAAAATGGAAGAAAAAAATTTAATTTCCTAGCCAAAAAGGTGACAAGAAAGAAAAGGGGAAGAAATGATGCCATGAAATGAAAATAAGGGCCAATGGAAGGGCTACAAGTAGGCTATGGAGGGGCTTACAAGTTGTCATTTTCACACTCTCAATACAATGAAAAGTTCTTTGACAAGAGAAGAATGGGAAATCCATGAGAGAGAGACTAGCATGGCAAGTGCATGAAGCAATTTCAATAGCCAAAAGACTATAGGGATGTGGTATGTACCTTTTCCCTCCTTTTTACTTTCCTATATTAGTGAAAAGGAGTAACAATAGGATAATAAATGCATGTACTAGGGTTTCAAGGCATAAATACTAATCAAGGGATCAACATTTGCACAAGAAATAATCAAATGATTAGTGCTACCAAAAGCATGGGAGGGGGATGATTGGGTACACAGGCACTAGTCACATGACAAACACCTTCATTTCATTTAGGCTAGGGAAAAAATAACTACATTGGTGCATGGACTACCCACCGCATGCGCATAGAAATTGATAGGTTCGATTGAGAGAGCCAAGGGATAAGGAAAAGGTAGAGAATGGAAAAGTGAGCATGAAAATGCACTCTAAGGGGGAGAGAATGTGGCTAATTAGGGAAAAATATTCCCTTGATGACTAAGGGTAGGAAAAGGATAGGCTTAACTATCTAAGGATTGATGAGATGACAGAAGGTTTGCGAATGCACATTGTGGTAGAAACTTTTGGATTACAAGAGAATTATCCTAATACTATGGATCTGAGAGCTCAACTAACAAATAAAGAATGGGGAGTGTAGAGGGAGTTGGGCTGGGTTAGGTTCATGAGTAGCCTTGGTTACATGCACATGATGAGATGATTACAACATTATTCAAGTGGTGGAATAGCAATGCATCATCATTCCATCTGGAACCTACTAGAGAGATCACTGTCATTCTACTAGATGTTTGGAGGATTCTATCAAGACCTATTCATGGTGTAATCCCCACATATTGGTTGGAGGATGTACACTATAATATTTGGTGGATGTTTAGAGAGAGGATGCGATATTTACCTATGCGCAACACAAAAATACTTGAATATTGGCTGAGGGAGATGATAAAATTAATTTATTAAAATTAACCATAGGATTGGATTAAAAGGAAATAATATTATTTAATTATTTAAATTAATTATATTATAAGAATAAGGTAATTAATTAAATAAAAATTCAATTAATTATAGGGAAGATGTTAATGTTAATTTAATAAATTGATAAAGGGACAATCTTGGACATCTACATTTTTCCCCTCTTTGATCTGATGCCTAAAAATGACATCATGTCAAAGAAGAGAAGAAGATGCCTCGATAGGGAGGAAGGAGGTCAAGGAGGTCACTGCAAGGTGGAAATAATGGAAAGAGGATAGCCCCTCAAGAAATTGACATGAAAAAATGAGAATCAGGGCAATTTCTTAGAAAGGAAGGGAAAGGGGAAAAGGAATGCCAGAATGGAAGAAAAAAGTTAATTTGCATGGCCAACAAGGTGACAAGAAAGAAACATGGAAGAAATGGGGCCACAAAATCAAAATAAGGGCAAATGGAAGGGATACAATTAGGCTATAGGGGCTTACAATTTGTCATTTTCACACTCTAAATACAATGAAAATATCTTTGAGAAGAGAAGGATGAGAAACCCATGAGAGAGAGAGAGACTAGCATGTTGAGCATGTGAAGTGGTTTCAACTGCCAATAGACTATGAGGATGTGGTATGTCTCTTGTACCTCCTTTGTACTTTCCTAGATTAGTGAAAAGGAGCAATAATAGGTCAATAAATGCATGTACTAGGTTTTCAAGGCAGAAATGCTAATCGAGGGATCAACATTTGCACAAGCCCTAATTGAATGATTAGTGCTACCATAAGCATGGGAAGTGGATGAGCACATGCATAGGTGCTATTCACATGACTAACACATTCACGTAGTTCAAGCTAGGGGAAAAAATAACTACATTGGTGTATAGGCTACCCACTGCATGTGCTTGAGAATTAACAGGTCCAATTGAGAGGGCCGAGGGGGGAGGAAAAGGTTGAGAATGACAAATTGAGAATGAAAATGCACTCTAGGGGGTGAGGGAGTGCAGTTAAGAAGGGGAAAAGATGCCCTTGATCACAAAGGGTAGGAAAAGGATAGGCTTAAATATCTAAGGCATGATGAGTTGACACAAGGTTCATGAATGCACTTTGTGGTAGAACCTTTTGGATTGCGAGAGAAATATCCCAATACTATGGATTTGAGAGCTCAGATGATACACAAAAAAATGAGAAGTGGTAGTGGGAGTAAGGTTGGATTGGGTGCACAAGTGACCTCGGTTACGTGCACATGATGGGATGATTACAACATTGTTTGAGTGGTAGCATAGAAACACATCATCATTCCATCCACCTACTAGAGAGGCCACCATCATCATGATAGATGTCTACAAGATTCTATGAGGACCTATTCATGGTGTGATCCCAACATATCGGTTGTAAGATGCATACTATTATATGCAGTGAATGTTCAAAAAGAGGATGCAAGATTTACCTATAAACAACACAAAGATGAAGTGGAGAATAGCCATGCAGTTGGATCACTCACCACTGGCCTTGTATCTAGTAGGAATTATAGGGGCACATGTGATGCCCAATTTATCTAGCCATAAATTTTCTATAGGGTGGGTCAGCTGAGTGTATCATATCCTAAATAGTGGTATCACCTACTTTTGGGGTTATGTGATGTTGGGGCAGTTATATCACAATATCCATATGTGTGTATATCAAGGGTACAAGAACCTCAACACTGGAGTTACTCTTATACTAGTGTGGTCTTGAGAGCACATTGAAATGTTATGATCTATGGGAGGCATAGATAGAGAGCCTTAGGAGTCCTATGCATGTCGATATCAAGGCTCACTACACTACTTCAGTTGGTGCAGTTGGATGTTGGAGGCGCATCTTAGATGATCTATTGGTTTTCACCTAAATACCATATAGATAGTGTGAGGAATAGGTAGAAGAGGACATCTATTATCTCACATATGTACAACTATATTTTTGGCTATTAGGGTGGATGATTCTTTTTGTGGATAGAAATAGACCTAGCCAAGTCACGAAGTAGTTTGACATCATACAAGGACAAGTCAGAGATGGTTTACTATATCCTCATGTCACTCAAGAGACTGGTACCTAGGGAGAGTATGTGGACATTACTATAGTGTAATCCAACTTCTTAGGGATGGATCCATTAGCCTAGATTAGGAGACCAGATGTCAAGGATGACACTTGAATATGCAACATGGTGGAGTAGCACAAGATTATGACACTGATGATCCCTAGGTAGGTAGGGTAGGATGATCAGGATGGGGGTAAGGACATGGAGGTAGAAAAAGACATAGGAGATCTATATGATTATTGTGGATATGGGGGAGATGTCATAAAGGAAATCACATCTAGAGAAGGTGGAATGTAGTTGAGAAGGAAAAGAGCTCTATAGAAGGGGGATCCAATAGATAGGGATAGGAACTAGCACCAAAGGTACAGGAAGAGGGATGAAAACCTATACAGGGATAGGGAGAGGGACAAGACACATAGGTAACACCTCAGGGGACATGTAGATAGGTACATGGAGAGACACAAATACCGACGGAGAGGAGAGGGCACATGAAAAGACCACAGCCATGTCCTATAGGTATAGACATGTTACCTTGAGTAGACCTAGACAAGGAACATGTAGCTAAGGATTTTATGTCACAAGCTAGGGATGAGGCCAAAGTGAGTGCCATAATACTAAATCTAGAGTGGGATATAGCACACGTAGAGTGGGATAGCTTATAGACATAGCTAGGTACAGTGTAGGATGAGAGAGATGCAGAGAGGACTCAGGTTGAGGATCTATAGAGAGCCCTATAGACAACTATATGAGAGGCTAGATAAGTAGAGGAAGAGTTGGGTGGAGGGGATGGAGAGGACTGGGTAGAGGTTGGTGTAGTGGCTAGGGATGCCAAGCCCGATGAGGTAAGACAAGAGATAATTTTACTAAGGGATGCACTGTAGGAGGTCAACGTAGTTGTGGCACATTAAATGATTGAGAAAGAGCTAGCCTACCAGATGCTAACTCCCATTGGATTTTAATAGGGGATGAGAAAGACCATGGTGGTCCATAGGTTAGCTAAGAGGAGGGATTGAGAGGATGATTATTATAAAGGTCTCTAATTCTATGCAATGTTAGAGGGGTTCAAAGCTCTTTCCTTTATAGAGAGAGGAGGCTTAGTGGCATCAGCTGGGTCAGTCGGGATGTGAGAACCTAGAGAACTTGGGGATGATGAGGCTGAGGGAGGTGGGGCCAAGTCCACTAATTTAGGCAGAGGCAGCATAGGTTAGAGTCCCACACCATAGACTATAGGCATACATTTTTAATATATGCATAAGATGTATGAATTGAACAAATATAATTTATGTACTCATTATTACAAACTTACGATGGACTTTGTATGATAGAAATGTATATTTATGATCATAATGATGGATGACAGTGATTCTATATGTTATTTTTCTATGTGTATGTTCATAATTATGCATGATTATGATGGCATTATGTATATATGATGGACCGACACTTGTGATATAGGATGGATTTAGAAGAGATGCTAACACATGCATGATGTAGGATGAGATCTATATGTGATGTTAACATGTGTGTGATGCAGGTACATATGCATGTCTAATATGATTATGGACTATACGATGTGCAAAATGTATAATTATGGATGAATAATGTACTAACAAATCTATGATATAGGGTCAAACTCTGGAGATCAGAGGAAATATAGTGAACACATTTTTCAGGTTGACCATCCATGTTTAGCATTGCAAATACAAAACCTAAGGAAAATACCAAGGCTAATAGGATATTCAAAATAATATCACATATATGATATTTTTGCATAACTGATATAATCAGATATGCGATATGTCCCACCCAAATTCTACATTAATAGTATATTATTATAATTTATATTAGTATTGTATAATAGTATAATAGTAGTATTATATTATATATATTAGTATTGTATTATATAAATTAGTATTATATTATTATTATTTATATTACTATTGTATAATAGTATAATATTAGTATTATATTTATTAATATTTATATTATAACAATAATGCCTAGGAGAGAGAGGGGTGTGTGAGAGAGAGAGAGAGAGAGAGAGAGAGAGATTAAAACCATAAAGTGTTCCCTAAGGGGTCGTAATGTATTCTAAGGGGTTGTAATGTGTTCTAAGGGGTCCTACAACCCCTTAGGACACACTTTATGGTTCTAATGTGTCTTAATTGGTCATAATGGGTGGTAAATGGTCCTAATACCCCTTAGGACTCTACCCATTTCAACACATTAGAACCATAAAGTGTTCCCTAAGGGGTTGTAATGTGTTATAAGGGGTCCTACGACCCCTTAGGACACACTTTTATGGTTCTAATGTGTCTTAATGGGTAATAATTCATTTTAAGGGATCCTAATGTGCCTTAGGACCCATTATTACCCATTATGACCCCTTTTGATACATTAGAACCATAAAGTGTGTCCTGAGGGGTTGTAGGACCTCTTCAAACACATTACGACCCCTCAAGACACACCATATGGTTCTAATGTGTCTTTATTGGTCATAATGGGTTGTAAGCAGTCCTTAGACCACTTAGGATGAATTAGGACCTCTTACAACCCATTATGACCCCTTTTGACATATTAGATGCATAAAGTGTGTCCTAAGGGGTCATAGGACCCCTTAGAACACATTATGACCCCTTAAAATATAGATTATGATTCTAATTTGTCTTTATAGGTCATAATGAGTTTTAAGGGGTCCTTAGACCACTTAGGACTCATTAGGGTCACTTACGACCCATTATGACCCCTTTAAACACATTAGAACTATAAAGTGTATCCTAAGGGGTCGTAGGACCCCATAGAACACATTACAACACCTTACAACATGCCTTATGATTCTAATGTGTCTTATTGGGTCATAATGTGTTGTAAGGAGTTCTTAGACCACTTACAGTTCCTATGACCCATTATGGCACATTATGACCTCTTTCAACACATTAGAACCATAAAGTGTGTCCTAAGGGGTTGTATGACCCCTTAGATCACATTACAACCCATAAGACACACTTTATGGTTTTAATGAGGCTTAATGTGTTATAATGTGGCTTAATGTGTTATAATGGATTGTAAATGGTCCTAATACCCCTTAGGACCCCTTACAACCTATTATCAACCTTTTTGACACATTAGAGCCATAAAATGTGCGCTAAGGGGTCGTAATGTAATCTAAGGGGTCCTATGACCCCTTAATACATACTTTATGGTTCTAATGTGTCTTAATGGATCACAATTGGTTGTAATATTGGTCCTAATATGTCTTAGGACCACTTACAACTCATTATGATTCCTTTAGACACATTAGAACCATAAAGTGTGCCCTAAAGGGTCATAATGTGTTCTAAGGGGTCCTACGACCCCTTGGGACACACTTTATGGTTCTAATGTGTCTTAATGGGTCATAATTAGTTGTGAGGGGTTCTAATATGCATTAGGATCCCTTAAAACCCATTATGACCCCTTTAAACACATTAGAACCATAAAGTGTGCCCTAAGGGGTCGTAATGTGTTCTAAGGGGTCCTATGACCCCTTAAGACACACTTTATGGTTCTAATGTGTCTTAATGGATCACAATTGGTTGTCAACCCAGTCCCAATATGTCTTAGGACAACTTAAGACTCATTATGACCCATTTTGACACATTAAAACCATAAGGTGTGCCTCGAGGGGTCGTAGGACCCCTTAGAACACATTATGACCCCTTAAGACACACCATATGTTATAATGTGTCTTTATTGGCTATAATGGGTCATAAGGGGTCCTTAGAACACTTAGGGAATATTAGGACCTCTTACAACCAAATATGACCCCTTTCAACATATTATAACCATAAAGTGTTCCCTTAGGGGTCATAGGACCCCTTAGAACACATTATGACCTCTTAAGACACACCTTATGGTTCCAATGTGTTGTTATAGGTCATAATGGGTTTTAAGGGGTACTTAGACCACTTAGGACCTAATAGGGTCCCTTACTACCCATTATGACCCCTTTCAACACATTAGAACTATAAAGTGTATCCTAAGGGGTCGTAGGACCACTTAGAACACATTGGGACCCCTTAAGACACACCTTCTGGTTCTAATGTGTCTTAAAGGGGCATAATGTGTCGTAAGGGGTTCTTAGACCACTTAAAGGTCCTATGACCCATTACGCCCCATTTTGACCTCTTTTGACACATTATAACCATAAAGTGTGTCCTAAGGGGTCGTATGATACCTTAGATCACATTACGACCCCATAAGACACACTTTATGTTTCTAATGTGGCTTAATGTGTCATAATGGGTTGTAAAGGGTATTAATACCCGTTACGACCTATTATGAACCCTTTCAACACATTAGAACCATAAAGTATTCCCTAAGGGGTTGTAATGTGTTCTAAGGGGTCCTATGACCCCTTAAGACACACTTTATGGTTCTAATGTGTCTTAATGGATCAAAATTGGTTGTAATCGAAGTCCTAATATGCCTTAGGACCACTTACAACCCATTATGACCCCTTTATACACATTAGAACTATAAAGTGTGCCCTAAAGGGTCATAATGTGTTCTAAGGGGTCCTACGACCCCTTAGGACACACTTTATGGCTCTAATGTATCTTAATGGGTCATAATTTGTTATAATGGGTCCTAATATGCCTTAGGACCCATTACAATGCATTATGACCCCTTTCGACACATTATAACCATAAAGTGTGCCCTAAGGGGTCATAATGTTTTGTAAGGGGTCCTATGACCCATTAAGACACACTTTATGGTTCTAATGTGTCTTAATGGATCACAATTGTTTGTAAGACCGGTCCTAATATTCCTTAGGACCACTTATGACCCATTATGACCCCTTTTGACACATTAGAATCATAAAGTGTGCTCTGAGGGGTCGTAGGACCCCTTAGAACGCATTATGACCACTTAAGACACACCATATGGTTCTAATGTGTCTTTATTGGTCATAATGGGCCATAAGGGGTCCTTAGACCACTTAGGACCCATTAGGACCTCTTACAACCCATTATGACCCCTTTTGACACATTAGAACCATAAAGTGTTCCCTAAGGAGTCATAGGACCCCTTAGAACACATTATGACCCCTTAAGACACACCTTATGGTTCTAATGTGTCTTTATAGGTCATAATGGATTGAGTGAGAGAGAGAGAGAGAGGGAGAATTATAACATAATATTATAATATTAATATAAAATATAAATATAATATTAATATTAATATTATAAAAATGAAATTTATAATAGTAATTAAAAACTAAAATAAATATTGAAAATAGCATGGAAATGAAAAAGTTCAAAATTGCAAATGTTATAATTTTAGAAGGAAAGCAAAATTTGAGCAGGAGATTTCAAATATATGATAATATCGGATATCCGATATTATCGAATATCCAATTTTTCTGACTTGTATCCAAAAGAAAATAATTATTCTCTGGGTCCCTCAATCTAAGAACCATGTTTTTTGCAGAGAATTTTATGTGATTGAAGCCGTGGAAGACAAAAATCAACTTTTTCCACCCTTTTTATTGGAAATTTCTCTATTATCAAAGGTTTTACATCACCTTTTTGGTCTCTCCATGGGGAGTAGTAGTCGTCGAAGCATAAACAGAAGATCACAATTGAAGATATTGAAGTGTATACAGAAATGGATAGAGTTTCCCATTGAAACAAGAGACAAGGTATGTTAAATTCTTATGAAGATGAGGGCATAGGCCCACCCTTAAATGTGGTTTCAAGTGAAGAAGAACATGAATTTGAAATTATTTATGATAATAATATTGAAATTTAGAATGTATGGATTGAAGATAAAAATGTAGGATTTGAAAATGAACATGTGGATGTGGACAATGGAAGTGTGGACATTTTCAATGACAATCCACTGATTGAATATAAAGGAATTTACAATGATAATGGTGCGCAAGAACCAAATCAACAATACACATCTCCAAATTATATGATAAATGAAGTCCTTTGGGAGGAAGAAAGACAAACTTCAAATTTGAGACCTCCAAGAACAACAAAATGGTTACTTGAAATTGATGAGAACATAATGACAAATTTCGATGGCAAGAGATCAGAAAGAACCATTTGGTTGTGGGCTTCAAAACTTTTTGATCATTTTTTTAGCCACAAGACATTGGTCAAGAAATATAAAATGTTTGTGCAGTTGTTAAAGATGTAGAAGATGAGACATACACTAGTCAAATTGAAGATTAGTGTGAACAAGAAAAAGGAGAGGAATGCTTTTATTGTGAGAAATATTTTTAGTGCTCTCAATTCCATTGGGAAGACTACCAAGGAAAAAGACAAGAGAGAAAATAGGAGGGTTATTACAACCTCCTTATTAATTCATCATTTGAGAAAGGATTGTTTGATGAGACAAACTTGTGTTGACTTCAACCTAAATCATAAAACTTTGGATAGAGCACTTGAAAGAAGAGAAAGACTTGACGATTCTCTTCAAAATGATACATGTTCTTATAGAGGGAGACTTCCACATTATGATAAGAAGCTTACCAATGGTGTGAAGGATCAAATTCAACTATTTTGGCAATCTAACACAAGAGTGCCACCAAATGTGAAGGATGTCTTGAAGTTGAGAATTTCCATTCGAGACCGCACCCTGCATCCTAAATATTTTTTGGAGGTGAGTCAAACAATGTTGTTAAAAATATTTTGTGAGATACATCCAACATAGAAAATATCACAAAGAGATTTTGAAGCCTTCAAGCCTTTTTTTGTGTACCTCTTAAGATTTGAAATACTTGTTGTTGCAAATATCATGTGGAGTTTTTAATGCACCATGAACTATTATGATCCCTTCGTTCTACTTTGCATACTAGTGAAATGTTGGAGGAGTGTGGTGCAAGTTCTCTTCCAAAATCATCAAGAGACTTGCTAGATCACTTTTATTTCCTAGAAATGATGGATGTTTATTTTAAAGACAAGATTACTTAAATGAAAAGTGCTCAGAGTGTGGTGGGTTAGTGAATTTTGTTTCATGTTTTCATGAGGGTTGCGAACATGATTTTGGAAAGACAATTGTCCAAAAAAGGTATATGAAACAGTTAAATATACATTGAAAAGTGGAGGTGAAGGCTCTACATGTGAGTTGGTTACAAAATAATGCAATGTATCTGATTTTATTTCAGATTTCAAGAAGAATATTTTTTACAAGTATGCAATGCATAGTCACAGGTCTCAGTAGCTGGATCAAAAATTCAGGATCTGTAAGGACACTTTCCCGATTGGCACTATTATATCGATCATTGAATTTGAAGATAAATATACCTTGAAACCCCAAAATGAGTTGCAATCTCAATATTAAAATTTTATTTAGGTTGCTATTTTTGTGCACATAACATATAGACATTCCCCTAAAAGTACAAAAGATGACCGAAAGATAATCAGAGAATACCATTTTTATATGAGTGATGATAGGTCTCACTCTCATGAGTATGTCCAACATTTATTTGAGAATTATTTTGAGTGGGTGTGGGAAAATGATATTTCCATGGATAGACATCTCATTTTACCAGATAACTACACAGGTCAATTCAAAAATTCTCGTATGTTTTATTGGTTGTGTAGAATACATGCAGAGAGAGTTGTACCTCATATTTTGAGTTTTTCTAGGCCATACATGGAAAAGGGGAGCATGATGGAGAAGGTGCATATGTAAAGAGAGATATAGTGTAGACACCCTAAAATGGACAGGCTTGCGACTTTACATTAAAAACACTAATTTTCATCTATTAATTAATGGTTTCTTAATCATTAATTAATCATCTATCTTCTTCTAAATACATTTCCCAAATCA
>MU224406.1:262209-280166 GCA_018584345.1 Thuja plicata | reverse complement strand
ATATATACATATATATACATATATATATATATATATATCTGTGTGTGTGTATACATATATACATATATATATATATATGTATGTATGTATATATGTATATATATGTATGTATATATATATGTGTACATATACATATATATGTATATATATACTGATTGATAGGGGTAAGCTAAAACTTCGCCCATTCCTTCAACTTCAACTTTACATTGTCAACTTTAATTATATAAAAAGGGCCCACACAAAATGATGTAACACACCTAGGCTTCCTCTCTACCCTATTCTCCTCTAGGGTCTTCTTAGGCCAATTCAATGACCTATTAGGGTTCTATGCTCAACCCTACTCTCCTTAGGTATCTCGACACAAGATCCTAGCCCTTCACCTAGTGTACAATAATGGTACTGATAAAAAATGCTCCATTTTGCAACACCAACTAACTAGGTCTTTCCTAGTCTCAATCTCCAAGAATTGTCTCAATTCCTCTTAGGACTTAGCTCCATGGAAGGATAGGTCATCAAGACCTCCACTGGTTCCATTTGAACCCCTTCATACACCATTCACAAACATATATCAATCGAGTGCTTCAAAGTGCACCTTTCTCGACCCAAATAGGGCTACAAGCCAATTAGGCCTTTTTCTAGCCTTTTTGAAGATAACTTGAAATTTTCCCACACAAGCCTACAAAAGGATTTAGGATTCAAACACCCTTTATCAATTAATTTTATATTTTCAAGATCTCCAATCCTCAAGTTGTACGTACAACCCTTCCTACAATCATGCCTAAAAATCAGGGTTTTAGGGCTTATTGACAGAATGAACACAAGAGTGTTCTTTAAACACACCAAACCACTCCTCCAACCTTCTCCTTAAAATTGGGGTTCTTTCACACATTACTCTATCCCTCCATGAGCTTTGGTTGAATCCACCAATGCATTCAACCCTCCTTGCAGCACTTGCAATGTTTCTCAGTCCCTAGCCATGCACAACAGGCTCGCTTAGGGCATCATTGCAAAAATAGAAATAATAATTTCTTGGGCCCCTCCTTCTCTAAAAATAATTTACATGGAGTCTCCTCACCCATTCCAAGAGCCCATACATAATCTACAGTGGCAAGTTGAGTTAAGACCCCATTTGTCCAACCTGCCTAGTTCAGACCAACGACAGGGCAAAACACAAAGAATTTAACTAAACCAATACAAACACTACAAATTCACAAAATAACTCCACATAGAATCTCAAATTAACCTAACCTACATTAATCAGTGGATTTAGACTGAGATCTAATCCATCTAACTACTGTAATCAAGAAAACTCACTAAAATTGCTCTGAAAATGCACACACAGAAAATATTGTATATTCAAAATGTTCACCAACCTTTCTTACAGGTCAAGGAAGGCCTCTTATACTTTTCCCCATCCCTAATCCAATGGTTTTAGACAGTTACAATAACCATTTCATCAAAAATATTCTTCTTGCACAATTGTTGTCAATGTTGTCAATGACAACATTGACAATTTTGATAAGTTTCCACAATTTTAGGAAATCCACTCTAAACTTTGTTCTAAGACCATGAACACATCATAATAGAATTAGGTAGACCATTCCTACCTCTCTTAGGTCCTAAAACACTTTCTTTCTAAACTTGACCCCTATGTGCTTGATTTACACCATTGCCACAACATTGGCAATTAGGGTGCAATTTGGCACTTGTCTCCTAAAAGACCAAAAAAACTTGAAAAGACCTTCCCTAAAGACCTAAAACACACCTTAGGGAACCTCTAGTCCTATTATTCAACTACTGGTTTGGCTAGAACCACTACAAGCCAAAAGAACTCTAGAAACCCTAGGTCACCAAAGAGCCTTACCTAGGTGCTCCTGCACCATACTCCCCCACAAAGGGAAAGTCAAGTCACTGCTATAGACTGTAACGCCCCACTAGGGGACCCAAGAGAAGTTAACTTAAAACACATTACTAAGTTTGCAGAATAATTTTAATAAAAGAATGTGCAACTTTAATTTCATATTAATATTTAATTAATCTATAATATTTTTAGCATACTAATAACATGCAAATTGATAATTAAATATCAATTCATTAATTATATTTTGAAATCTCAATTTTGGATTTAATAATTACTTGAATCATCTATTTCCAAAATTAGGCTTTTTAAATTAAGTATTTTAATTAAAAAAAATGTATTTAATTAATTCTCATTAATCAAATATCATCATATTTAATATCTCCAAATTTTAGAAGATTTAATTATTAATTACATAATTTATCTCATAAATCACTTAACCAATAACATCAAAATCACATCAAACCACATGACTAGACAACATGACAACAAAACTGACTAAACCCAAAATACCACAATCAAGCACTAAGGAAAGGGTTCACGAATGATGTCACCTTGACGAATTTGGAAGGTAGGAATAAGATACTTGTCCACTGTTTCAGGACAATAATGGATTAAGTTGGGATTTGGACATGTTTTTTATCTCCCCTCTCTTACCATTGAGATATTGCGATAGGGCACGCTCATCCTAGCAATTTAGGGAAGTCGATGCCCGATACCTGCAAACTTGCATCACAAAGTCAAGCATGTACATAATAAATATAACATACAATGATAGGGATAGGTCGAACGTGTGGATCTCGCAATGCAAGTAACTATGTCTCCATCCTCTACCATATCAGACACATCATACAGAAATGTAAGATAAACACTCCACATACTAATGTAAAAGATATATGTCAACCAAACACATGCAAGTATGGGGTGAGTAAAATCATCCTAACATAGGCATAATTATCATGAAAATAATCAAAATATTATGGCATCAATATTGACAAGTAAATTATGGGTGGGCACTACATAGATAGTAAAGAGTCAAGAATGTCCAGCTTCTTGAAGTCGGATTCTGCAATCCATGAAGCCTCGGATTCGGGTCTATCTTTCCACTTGATAAGGTGCTCCATATACACCTTGTGTCTAGTTGTATTTTGCACTCTTGAATCCAAAACTTCCTCAGCTATCAATTATTGTTTGGTACACATGACATTAGGGTCTACATCACTCTGAACTCCTTGATTATTTTTACTGATCTCAGGCAATGAACCTTTAAACTGAACTAGGTCCTACACATTGAAAGTAGAAGAGATACTCAAATCAGAAGGTAAGTCTATCTTGTAGGCATTAGGCCCATATTTAGCTAGGACTTTGCATGGTCCTATTCTCTTCATCTGCAACTTAGTAGGGACTCCCTTCTACATTCTTGACTTGTTCAAATGAACCATAACATAATCTCCTACTTGAAATTGGATATCTTTCCTCTTCTCATCCACTTTGCCCTTCAACTTTTGATGATTGTCTTGTATAGTTTTCTTGACCTGCTCTTGGATCTCCTTCATATTGTGGGTGAAGTCCTCATCATGCCCACTATTTTACTCCCTTCCTCCAAGATCCCTAAGCTCACAAACTCTCCTAGGATGCATCCCATAAACTATTTCAAATGGGCTTCTCCCTATCATCCTATTCCTACTGTCATTATAGGCATACTCTACCTGAGGTATGACTACATCCCATGTCTGCCCATATTCTTTGGTTAGGCACCTCAATAGGTTACCTAACACCCTATTGACCACTTCCATTTTACCATTAGTCTGAGGATGGTATGCTGATCCAAAAGATAAGTTTGTACCCAATCTATTCCATAATGTTTTCCAAAAATGGCTTATGAACTTAACATCCCTATCAGATATAATGCTTAAGGGTGGTCCATGAATCCTTACAAATTATTTAAAGAATAGATAATCTATGTGACTAGCATCACTAGTAGTCTTTCATGGAATGAAGTGCCCCATCTTGCTAAATCTGTCAACTACTACATATATACTATCATAGCCTTGCTTAGTCTTTGGTAGACCCACTATGAAATCCATGCTCACACACTCCCAAGGTCTGTTTGGGATAGGTAAAGGTTGATACTATGATAGCTAAATGTGGGCCTCTGACTTAGCCATAGACTTCAACATAGTCATTATTCTTTAGCTGCATACAAGAATGAATATCGATTCATTCACCCTGCATGTCTGGAAGAGTCGACCTGTTGCCTTCTAGAAGGTAGGAGTATGAGCTTGCTCTTAGGTCATTGCAAGCTCAGTTACTACACTGAAGACCTAAATAAAGGATTTAAATCTATATGCTGAAAGTAAACTATTGATTAATCTAAATGCAAATGCAAATTGTTGTCGATCCAAGCTAGTTATAATTCACTTTTAGAACACCAATTGAAATGTGAGATATTCAATTTTAAACCCAAATTGAAAGTGTGCTCTAAATTAAGATTTGCATGCTTGATTAAAATAAACAATAATGTTAAATAAATGTTATGAATGCAAGAAAGCTAAGAACAAAAATGCAGCATAATAACATTAAGCAAAAATTAGGATCCTTTGTGAAGGAAAAGAGTTTCTCTTTTATAGAAATCTCTTTCGAATCGACGGTCGAGATCGAACAAAAAGAGTGGCTCAAATTCGATTAAAGAAGCACAATCTATGTGCAAGTGATTCGATTGGTCGAGAGAGTCAGTTGACTGAACTGACTGGTCAGTCTTTTTGGAAACTTCCATATTCAGTTTTTAGTTAACTGAAATGTTTCCAAAATGATAAACAGTGGAGAATCAGTTAACTAGATTTGATGATGTCATATGCATTTTTAATAAATTAATTCATTTTGAATGCACATTTATGATTTTATAATTAATTTAATTCCTTTTTTATTTAATTGAAAATTTTGTAATTTTTATTTAATTAATATGTCATAATATCAATTAAATAATTAGCATAATGTTTATTTTCCAATGTAATGTGATTTTAGGAATTAATTAATTAATCAAGTATGATGATTGATTAGGACCTAGGGTTTAGGTCAAATCAGTTTGAATTTGATGAATTGCCTATTTGATTTAGGACTTAGGTTTAATCAAGATTAGGGTTTCTTGATTAATTGCTGAGATTGGGGGGCTAGGGTTTATGTGACCATTTTTAGGTGATTACATATACAAGCCTGCATTGCTGCTACCTCCCTTCGCCTTCATGCATACTACACACTGTTCCACATATTTAGTGACATCTTTTGTCAACTTAGGCCAATGATAAAACCTTTGTACTAACTCCAAGGTCTTGTTTACACCAAAGTGTCCACTCATAGATTCATTATGCTTTTCTTGTATGAGATTTATCCTCATAGAACCCCTTGGCACACAACTGATTTCCTTTGAATAACAGTCCATTTTGCAATGTGAACTCAGAGAATTTTCTATGGAAGTGGTTCTACAAATCATGGCACACTTGATATGCCTCACCAAAATCTTAATCTACTTGATAGAGGTCCTTAAAACTCTCTATGCCTATACTATTCAATTGAACTTCTTAGACTATCAAAAGTCTCCTACTCAGTGCATCAGCAACTTTGTCCAACTGACCCTTCTTCTGATTGATGGTAAATGTAAAGGCTTGGAGATATTCCATCCATTTTAAATGCCTATTACTCAACTTCTCTTGTGTATTGATGTAGCTAAGGGCTTGATTGTCAGTAAACACCACAAATTCCTTAGGTAAAAGATAGTGTCTCCACTTTCTTAATGAATGCACTAGAGCATATAATTCTAGGTCATAAGAAGAGTATTTCTTATTAGCTTCATTCAGTTTCTCACTAAAGAAGGCCATCGGTCTGCCCTCTTGACTTAACACACCTCCTACTGCTATGCCACTTGCATCACATTCAATAGTGAATAACTTATCAAAACTAGGCAATGTTAGGACAGGTTGTGTAGATACTTGCCTTTTCAACATCTCAAATGACTTCCCAGCTTCTAAGTTCCATCAAAACTTAGCCTTACTTCCACCCTTAATAGTTTCCAACAATGGTGCACATATACCACTGAAATTCCTAATGAACTTCCTATAAAATTGAGCTAGGCCATGGAAACTCCTTACCTCAATTGCTGATGTAGGTGGTGGCCAATTCAGTATAGCTAACACCTTGTCTTGGTCCATCTTCAAGGATCCCTTGGATACCACAAATCCCAAGTAGACAAGCTCTTGCTTGAGAAACTCACACTTATCCAAATTAATGGCTAGTTTGTCTTCATGCAACTTCTTCAACACTGATTCTACATGCTTGATGCGGTATTCCTTTGTTCTTTTATAGATCAATATGTCATCAAGATAGACCACCACAAACTTACCTATGAATTCCTTAATCACTTCATTCATGAGCCTCATGAATGTGCTAGGAGCATTGGTGAGGCCAAATGGCATCACAAGCCACTCATACAACCCATCAGTTGTTTTGAATGATGTCTTCCCCTCATCTCCCTCCTTAACCCTTATCTAATGGTAACCACTTTTCAAATCCAACTTGGTAAAGTACATTGCCCCTCCAAGATAATCCATAAGATCCTCTATCCTGGGTATTGGAAACCTATATTTTATGGTGATTCTGTTAATTTCCCTTGAATCAGTACATAGCCTCCATTTTTCACCTTTCTTTGATGCTAACACCACAGGGACTACACATGGGTTGATACTCTTTTTAATCAAGCCTTGGTCCAATAGTTCTTGGACTTGTCTAGCTACCTCTAAATTCTGATCAGGGGTTAGCTTATAAGCTGCTTTAGTCAATTTGATGACTAATCACTCTCTTAGGAGGCAAAGTTGAAGGAGTCCCATCACTGACTATATCACTATATTTTTCAAGTAGAGTCTAAATCTCCTTGGGTACTATCTCCTTAATTGTCTTCTCTTCCTCCTTGGGCTTTAAAAAAATGGCATACCCTACACTTGCCTCTTCCTTGATGTCTTTTACAAACTCCTTTCCACTAAAGAATAACACAGTAGGAGTCTTAGATTGTGGCTCTTCATCCTCCAATAAAGACTATATTTTAAATTTCTTTCCATTCTTCTTAAAGGATATGGAATTCTCCTTACCATGATACACTACCTCTCTATCATATTTCCAGGGTCTTCCTAACAACAAGTGGCAAGCATCCATTGGTAGGATGTCACAAAGTAATTTATCCTTGTAGCCTGCTATAGAGAACTCCACCCATGTTTTCTCATTTACTAACACACTCTATCCCTTTTTAAGCCAAGTCACCTTGTAAGGGTTCACATGGGGTACCTTGGTTAATTTCAACTTAGCAACTGCCTCCTCTGATATTATATTATCAGTAGATCCTAAGTCTACTATCACCTTGCAGACTTTTCCAAGGATCTCACATCTGATCCTAAACAATGCCCTCCTTTGCTTAGGCTCATCCTTCATTGGCTGCCTGATTAATACCCTTCTAAACATCAGATTCTCACCCATCTCAGAGTCTATATGATCAACATCAAGTGCCTTGACACTAGAAGTGTCTTCTTGAACATAAGCTACCCTCTTGTCACTATTAGATGCAGTAGGCTTATCAGGACACCTATATGCTGGATGACCAATCTGTCCACAATTGTAGCACTTCATATTTGAAAAATAGGAGTTTCTTCTACCTCCTCTTCCTCTATTAGATCCACTCTAATTACCTCTACCTCTGCCATAACCACCTCTTGGTGTGGATTCATTGGTGTGCTCTGTCAATTTGTTTTCACCTTGACTTCTTTGTTCACTGCCCCTGCCTTGGTAACCTCCTCTCTATCCTCTTTGGTCTCTCCCTCTTCCTCTACCCTTTAGATTAGAGTCACTCTTCTTCCTATTCTTTTCTTCAACCTTGAGAGCTATCTTTTGACATCTCTGAACAGTAGTGGGAGTCCACAAACTAATCTCTTCTTGGATGTTCCACTTCAACCCACCTAGATACCTAGCCACTCTGATTGGCTCTTCTTCTTGTTTCTTTGACCTAAGATAGAGTATTTGAAATTCCTCTATATAGGAGGCTACATCCATATCTTTCTTCTTCAATCCTTGTTTCCTTATATGGAGTTGGATCTCATAGTCTTTTGGTAAAAAGTTCTCTTTCATCTTAGTTACCATTGCTTGCCAATTTTCTATAGGTTGCTTCCCAAGTCTGACTCTTTCATCCTGCAGATACTTCCACCATGTTAGGGCTGATCCCCTAAGCCTTGACTTAGCCACCTTAACCTTTTGTGCATCTTTTATGCCTTCACACTCGAAGTGAATCTCCATCCCTTCAATCCACTCCATCCCTTCAATCCACTAAACAATGGGATTCCTTCTAAGGATTTACCAACCAATGCCTTGATGGCTTTCAAGAATGGTTCCTACTCCATCATAGGGTCTGGTTCAGGGATAATATCATCCTCTTCAACCTTTTGCTTCCCTCTATCACTTCCACTACTTCTTGTAGTTTTAGCTTCATAACTTCTAGGGCCTCTTTAAGGAATATATTCCTCTCCTTTTTCTCATCCATGTCCCTAGACAACTTTGCATTTGTTACCATGTCTGTGGAGCCACAAGATTCCACCTTTGACATATACAATCCCAAATCTTTTGGGGCTCTGATACCACTCTGATGTAACACACCTAGGCTTTCTCTCTACCCTATTCTCCTCTAGGGTCTTCTTAGGCCAATTCAGTGACCTAGTAGGGTTCTATACTCAACCCTACTCTCCTTAGGTATCTTGACACAAGATCCTAACCCTTCACCTAGTGTACACCAATAGTATTGATAAACAATGCTCCATTTTGCAACACCAACTAACTAGGTCTTTCCTAGTCTCAATCTCCAAGAATTATCTCAATTCCTCTTAGGAATTAACTCCATGGAAGGATAGGTCATTAAAACCTCTATTGGTTCCATTTTAACCCCTTCATACACCATTCACAAACATATATCAATTGAGTGCTTCAAAGTGCACCTTTCTCAACCCAAATAGGGCTACAAGCCAATTAGGCCTTTTTCTAGCCTTTTTGAAGATAACTTGAAATTTTCCCACAAAAGCCTCCAAATGGGTTTAGGATTCAAATACCATTTATCAAGTACTTTGATATTTTCAATATCTCCAATCCTCAAGTTGTCTGTACAACCCTTCCTACAATCATGCCTAAAAATTAGGGTTTTAGGGCTTATTGACAATCTGAACACAAGAGTGTTCTTTAAACAAACCAAACCACTCCTCCAACCTTCTCCTTAGAATTGGGGGTCTTTCACACATTACTCTATCCCTCCATGAGCTTTGGTTGAAGCCACCAATGCATTCAACCCTCCTTGCATCACTTGCAATGTTTCTCAGTCCCTAGCCATGCACAGCAGGCTCACCTAGGGCATCATTGAAAAAATAGAAAAAATACTTTTTTGGGCCCCTCCTATAAAAATAATGTATATGGATTCTCCTCACCCATGCCAAGAGCCCATACAGAATCTACGGTGGCAAGTTGAGTTAAGACCCCATTTGTCCAACCTGCCTGGTTCAGACCAGTGACCGGGCAAAACACAAAGAATTTAACTAAACCAATACAAAAAATACAAGCTCACAAAATAACTCCACAAAGAATCTCAAATTAACCTACCCTATATTAATCAATGGCTATAGACTGAGATCTAATCCATCTAACTACTGTAATCAAGAAAACTCACTAAAATTGCTCTGAAAATGCACACACAGAAAATCTTGTATATTCAAAATGTTCACCAAAATTGTTTACAGGTCAAGGAAGGCCTCTTATACTTTTACCCATCCCTAATCCAATGGTTTTAGATAGTTACAATAACCATTTCATCGAAAATGCTCTTCTTGCACAATTATTATCAATGTTGTCAATGACAACATTGACAATTTTGACAACTTTCCACAATTTTAGGAAATCCACTCTAAACTTTGTTCTAATACCATGAACACATAATAATAGACTTAGGTAGACCATGCCTACCTCTCTTAGGTCCTAAAACACTTTCTTTCTAAACTTGACCCCTATGTGCTTGATTTACACCATTGCCACAACATTGGCAATTAGGGTCCAATTTGGCACTTGTCTCCTAAAAGACCAAACAAACTTGAAAAGACCTTCCCTTAAGACCTAACACACACCTCAGGACACCTCTCATCCTATTATTCAACTATTGGCTTGGCTAGAACCACTACAAGCCAAAAGAACTCTAGAAACCCTAGGTCACCAAAGAGCCTTACCTAGGTGCTCCTGCACCACAAAATAAGGATCCGACCAACGGCTAAAGGGCCACTGCTCCCTAGCCCCTACTATTTTAAGGATCCATTATATAACTACATATGACTACCCAATTTATATTATCACGTCCTCTACATAAATCCCTAATAACAATAATATATTTGGGGAAAAGGCACCTTCACTCTCGAATAGTAGGGGCCACCTTGCTGCCCAAATATAGTTGCATCTACCTCAACTTCTTTATCTTCCTCCCATCAATTTTAGGAGCACCAGTAGTGAAGAGATCGGAAGGAATGGAGACATGGATATATGAGGAAGTCGTGGGAGAAGCAGGAAACCTTGTATTCAAACATCCATCTTGCCAGGCCCTCTCCCAATTAATAGCTTGAGTTTCAGGGAAGGGAAGAAAGAATACTCAATAGCTAGTCATGTGTGTGTGTACAAATATATGTATATATATGTATAAATATGTGTATACATATATATTCATATATACACACACATATATATATACATATACATATATATTTTGTAAATATATTACAGGCTAGGTGACTCAGAGGGGGGGTGAATCAGGAACCAATAAAACTTCTTTACTTTTATTATTTATTAGATTATCTAATCTAATTGCATGCATGGAAAAGAAAAGAAATAAACATTCATAACACTTGACACAAGATTTGGTGACCTAGAAACCTTCCAAATAGAAAGTAAAACTGGGGTGGGGATGATACCCACAAGCTTTAGAACTGCAGTAATAAAGTTGGCCTGTCAAGGCTTACAATTGACCACTTATGATTATCTGCCCTATTAGGAGCAATAAGGACTATTAGTTCCACCTTGTGAAAGGATTTATATAATACAGTTAAGTATGCACTCTGTTAGGATATTTGTGAAGGACTGTTAGGTCCGCCTTGTTAAAGGTTTTGACTGATACACCTGTTAGGATGAATCAGTGAATGATCTGTTATGCAACCTTGATTTTCTGAATAAGATCCTTTGATGTAGTACTGATCACCTGAATATGATAGATGAGTCTCTGTTGTTCCTTTATACTGTTGTAGCCTTTTAATCAATCTGCCTCTTCATATTTGCATCTACACATATATTCAATGTTGTTGTAATGATTGATATATTTGGATAAAAAAAAGTGTCTTACATATATACTTATCCAAATTAATTACCTCCACAAGTCAGCTACTATCATATCAAATAGTTTCAAACAATATTCACCAATTTGTCTCAATGTTGATACTTGGGTCCAGTAATCCACTCGGGTGATATACTGACACTCGGGCAACACAGTGAACTTGGAAACTCTAGAACTCGATTGGCATTGGGTGCTTGGTCCATATTGATCACTTGAAGATGGTATGCAACTCAGTTAACACTATAAACTCAACAGACGTTGCTTGGAACTAACTACTCGGTTGACACTGCGAGCTGCTAGTTCAATTAACACTGTAACCATATGAATGACTAAGTGTTTTGGTACTAATTGAAAATACGTCTTTCCATAAGGTCTAAAATCTCCCCCTTTGGCATTAGTGACAAAACACTAATCATACCAAGAATATGATCAAACAAACTGATAAGTCAAAATTCCCCCTTACCATGTGCTTGGGATCTAGCTCAGTTTTGACTACTGCTCTGCAACTCGGTTGCAACTGACTCTATTTTTTAGTTTTCAAAACTATTTTTGTAAATCTGCTATATATATCTTCCCCTTCTTTGTACATGTATTTCCTCATATATATTCCCTCTGATATACTCTATATTTCCTCTTTGTATATATATTATATCTTTCCCCCTTGTTTTTGACACAAATGCCAAAAATGCATATCTATAAGGTAATACCAAAATGTGAAAAGAAATCACTATGTACCTTCAAAATTTGAGACAATGCCTTGCCCCAATTGTCTTTCAACACCTTCAAGATGTGCAACTCAATCTAAATTTCAGCAGACAACTCCATCATATGCTCAACAACTGAAAAATTCTTATCATGGATGAGTGTCTTTACGTGAGAAATATATTTTTGCATGACATCTATATGAGGAATGAGCTGGCTTTGTATTACTGATAGGAATTCCCTTTTTTCTTCCTTCTTCCCTCAATAGCTTTGCCTGCAAATTAGTTAGATATTTGATCTTAAAAAAATGTGCTGAGCTTGAACTAGGATCAAGTGCCAACTGGCTTGCACTTGCCTTCAAATCATTATCAATCTTTGTCAACTTAATCTTTATTTCCATGGTAAAATTGGGTATGTTACTCAACTTTATAAACAATGCTACAAAATTATTCACAATGGTTTCTAGAGAGCTAATAATAGTGGATAGATTCACTTGATTTATTGCAATCTTACCTGCAACATTCTCTAAAACCTTATTCTCAAATTTTCTCTCTGCCTTCTACAGAAATTTCTCTAGACCACTTAGATCTTTGTTAAACTTGTGAAATATGTCAACAAGTTGGTCCATTAAGGAGTCTTTCTCATTGACCTCAATATCTAGTACATCTAGGAACATACCTTTGATGTCCTCTAGCATTATGTTCCTTCTCTTCTTAGCTTGGAGCTTCTGTTGTTTTTCTCTTTTCTTCCATAGCTCTCCGAGGATGTCCATCTTCTTGGCTGACAGGCTAGAAAGATCCCAATTAGGAATCACAGTGTCTTCCTCAAGGTCAAATTCATCAATAATTGTTTCCTTTTCTTTACCCTTGACCTTGGGATTAGGTGACAGAATGATTTCCTTACCTTCTCCATCATCCTTATCCTCAGTGTTCAGTTGAATCAGGTCATTAACTGTCATTGTACTATCTGTAGAATCAGTACCAACTGTTGAAATATTCATAGTGTCCTGTTGTGACTGAATCTGGCTTGGCCCAGTAGTAGGTAGAGCATGATTCTTAGTTCCTAATAGACCTGATGTAGACTCTTTGGTCTTTTCCTTGCTCAGAGATAAGATAATCTGACTAGGTGATTGGGACAGGGATGCCATCACTGCCACTGTTATCTGCTCTACATCAGATTCATCAATGGTCTGTACCTCAAGTAGTTCTTCCTATTTAACCTGTACATAAGGGTTTGTACTTGATTCATCTGTTCGGTCATCTTCTTTGTCTCCCTTGATATCACAAATGGACTTCCACAACCTAGTTACGGTCTGCTTAACATCCTCTATTTTCTTGCCCAAATTTTGAAAAGTTCTAAATCTTGGAGTATGTCTACTCTCATACTTAGACATAGCATATTTTACCTCCTTATCAATTAATGTAGGCATGACTTGCTTCAAGTTTTGTTTTATGATGTCCTTTTCAGTCTGTATTGTATTGTTCCAGTGAATGGTGATTGACTTAAGGTCTTCAGTCAGTTGGATTTTCAATTCAAATGGATCATAATTCCATTTTGCCATCTTCTCTACTAATGCATCCTCAACCAACTTCTTCTCATCCTTGGGTCTAGAATCATACCTAAGTGATCTGAGACTTGACATACCACTACCTTCCTCAAATGATTCAACCTTTTTCATAAAGGTAAATGGTGGCTTCTTGAATGTAACTATTTCTTCTTCTTCATCATCTTCTTTTTGCAACTTCAGTTTTCTTCTAGATTTCCTGGGGTTGTTTGCAGTGAAGGAAGGGTTAGAGACATTTGGTTTTTTCTTGGGGGTTGGCCTCTTCTTATTAGGAGGCTCTTCTCTACCTCTTCTTCTTCATTCTTAGGTTCTTCTTCTTCCTCTTTTATTTCATCCCCTTTTCCTTCGGTGATCGTAAGAGGAGAGTCTGATGACTTTCCATATTTCTTTTCAAATTTCTCAATTATCTTTCTTCCTATCTTCAAGATTTGGGGAATCTAGATTTATAATGATATTTTTCCCTTAGCTTCTCATAAGTACTAAAATATGTTGATTTAGGATCAACAGGCTCATTGATAAGAGCCTCAATAATATCTCTAGTCTCATCAATGTTAAACCTCATATGCAAGAGGTTTCACCCATGCAACCCTGGGTTTGACTACTTGGATGTGCACTCTATCACAGTTAACTAGGAAGCATATTTCTTCCTTATAGGCTTCTACCAATTGTTTGGGAATTTTTAATCTATTTTGCATTTTCTCTTTGAAACTTTCAAAGTAAACATCCATGATGCTTACAAAATTATCTCCCAGTTCTGCTATAAACTCATTAATCTGATATACTATAGGCCTATCCTTCTTCCATACAAATGTTCCTTTTGAAGGGAAAAAGTTTTGAGCATAAAAGAATAAGCAGACCAAGAGTGAACCAAACTTACATGGATTCATCTTAGATGCCTGGATGCTCTCCATGTTTTTGCTCAGTTGGATGAGCTGCAACTCGGTGAGGTCGAATGATAGATTTTTCTTGACCACTTTGTATGCCAAGTCCACAGCCTCACATGGAACACTATTTGGTCAAATGGAACTATAAATCTTATGTGCAATTACATGAATTCTAAAATTTATCTCCATTTCAGTGAATCCATTCAACTTCATGCCTCTTCCATCCAACTCAACAAGAGTCTTCTTAGATAGATCAGCTCGGGGTAGGGTTTTAGTCGCCTTGGGTTTATCGAGCATTGGGTACCTTGTCACTCGTTGTACCATCATCTTCGCGATTTTCATAGGTTTCTCCAACCAGAAATGTATGTTGTGTATAAGGATTAGAATAAACCTAATCCACTTTATCTAGAAATTATTTGGCATATGCAAGATATGGGTTAAACCCTTGACTTCGAGGTACTTGTGTTTCGGCTTCAGGTTCCCATCCACACAAAGTGCCTCATATACTTGATTCAGCTCAAATGTGCCTAGCTGTTGAATGTGACAATGATAGAAAGTTCACATGTCATGAATCAATAGTACCTTAGGAGGAATTTGGGAATGGGCTCCCATTGGATCTATCTCCTCTACAATCAATGGATGAAGTTTGAACTTTGGCCTTTGTAGACTGCATTCCTCAATAACATCTCAGATCCCTTCTTGATCTTACTGCAGGATGAAGATGCCATAATGCTCAGTAGATTGATGAAACTTTGCTTCAACTAAAGTTTTCAAACACACATTTTCTTTTAAATCACTAAAATCTCTTAATCTCTCTGCAAACTGTAAAACTTGGTAAACAATAACCTTTCAATTTCACCTTTTATGAGAAATTTCACCTTTAATTTTTTATTAAATGCTCTGTAAACAGTAGCTTTCATAGCTCTATTAGTTCTTCCAAGCTTACTCAGCATGAACTGATCAGGGAGAACCATGGCAAAAACTAACTTTGCATCTTTAAAACCATACAACCCAACTTAATTTGGTTAAGCCTGAGTAGCTCGATTGTAATAGAGATCCTGAATCGATTAGAACCATAATGTGTCCTAGTGCATCAATATGCAGATTTGGACTTGCTAGCATATCTAGAACTAATGTATGATGGATTGTATGCACAGTTCCAGTTATCTCCTTACATCTTTATTTAGAGATGGTGGTTCCACCCAACTCACCATTTTGGGTGTCATTTGTTCCTTCATTGCTTTGGTCTGAATTATTAGGAGACTTCCTTACCCACTACTGACTCATCTGAGTTTTGATTTTGAGAAACTTTTTTTTTTCCTTTCTCAAAACCAGTATCCACTTTTTCTCTATTCATATAATTCTTGCTTAGATTACCAAGTTGTTTACACACATAACATCTCTTAGTAAGATTCCTTTTTCTGAGGTGATTCTTTGCGCAATTTGCACCAATGTACCCATACTCGCCACAATGACAATATTTGTTCCATGTGTTGTAATCCCAACCAAAAATTTCCTTAGCTAATTGTTCAGCAGGGTTCCACTTCTTATTTCTACACTCTGAAGATTTATGACCTTTTTTTGCAATTGAAACATTTTCCTTCAAACTTAGGTTTCTCAGTGCATTCGCTTTCCCTATGTCCATGTTTGTTGCAACTATAGCACTTACCATTAAAATTTGACTTCCCATTGTTCCAACACTTATTTGATGTATGCCCTAACTTACCACAATGATTACATGTAGGTTTCTTGTTCTTTTGAGCTCCTTGCTGTGAGGATTCACCTTCTTCAGTATAACCTAATCCATTCTTTCCATGATGTCTAAATTGAGTTTTCTCTGTCAACTGATTCATGATTTATTGTGAATTCATCATCTTCTCATTGGTTTTCTTTTCAGTGTTGAGATCATTTTGCAGTCTTTCATTTTCATTCCTCAGATTGATAACTTCTTGATTTGCACTATTGAGTTGATTTATCATATCTTCTTACTGAAGTAACAAATGATGGATTTCATTTTATTTTTCCTCTAATCTTGTACATAGCAATCTCTTATCTTTTTTTCCATTTCCTTTTCATTTTCTTCTTGGTTCTTTTGTTCCATGACTTCACATATTTTGACTAAATGAATTTCTTGTTCTCTTTTCAACTTTCTGACTTCTTCATGTAAAGTTAGATTCTTTGCAATTAGGTCTTCAATGGTTGCATCAGCTTCTTCAAAAAAAAATTCTTTACAAAAATCTTCAATTATTTCTTCTATGTAACCTTTGTCATTCATTTGCATTGCTAATTATTTTCTTCTTTTCTGGGAATGAGAGAGTTGCTCCTTGAGTTTTCTAATTTGATCCATGGCCACTTGTAGATCTATCATTTCATTTTCAATGGCTTTCTCTAGTCTGTATATTTCCATTGCCTCTGATCTTTTCTCAAGATGTTAAACTTCTTATAAGAGAACATTTTATCTAATACCAATTGTTGGAAATATATTACAGGCTAGGTGACTAAGAGGGTGGGGTGAATCAGGAACCAATAAAACTTCTTTACTTTTATCCTTTATTAGATTGTTTAATCTCATTGCATGCATGGAACATAAAAGCAATAAACATTCATAACACTTGACACAAGATTTGGTGACCCATAAACCTTCCAAATAGAAAGTAAAACTGGGGTGGGAATGATACCCACAAGCTTTAGAACTGCAGTAATAAAGTTGGCCTATTAAGGCTTACAATTAACCACTTCTAATGATCTTCCCTATTAGGATCAATAAGGACTATTAGGTCCACCCTGTTAAAGGATTTGACTAATACACCTATTAGGATGAATCAATGAATGATCTGTTATGCAACTCTAATTTTCTGAATAAGATCCTTTGATGTAGTACTGATCACCTGAATGTGATAGATGAGTCTTTGTTGTTCCTTTATACTACTGTAGCCTTCTAATCAATCTGCCTATTCATATTCACATCTATACATATATTCAATGTTGTTATAATGATTTATATATTTGGATAAAAAAAGTGTCTTACATATATACCCATCCAAATTAATTACCTCCACAAGTCGGCTACTATCATATCAAATAGTTTCAAACAATATTCACCAAGTCTTCTCAATGTTGATACTCAAGTCCAGTAATCCACTCAGGTGATATACTGACACTCGGGCGACACAGTGAACTTGGAAACTATGGCATTCAGTTGACACTGGGTTCTTGGTCCACATTGATCACTCAAAGATGGTATGCAACTCGGTTAACACTGGCGACTTGACAGACACTACTTGGAACTAACTGCTCGATTGACACTGCAAGTTGTTGGCTCGGTTAACACTGTAACCATATGAATGACTAATTTTTTAGGCACTAAATGACAATATGTCTTTCCATAAGGTCTACAATATATAAATATATATAAACATATACATATATATATACATATACATATACATATACATATACATGCATACATACATACATACATATATATATATATATATATATATATATATA
>MU224406.1:251077-262121 GCA_018584345.1 Thuja plicata | reverse complement strand
TACACATACATATATGTGTGTGTGTGTGTGGTGTGTGTTGAGAGGATTATTCTACATGTAATTATAGTATGATAAATGAAAAAGGGGTAATAATGTGTGATGGATATATGGATGTGTATATTTAGTGACATAATGTAATGATGGATAATAGTGTATATGATGAGAACGAATTAATGTAATGATATGCAAAAATGATTAATGAAATGCAACATGAAAAAATCTAGATGTAGCCTAATGGATGTAATGGAAGTGAATACAAATATGAATGAATAAATGTAATGAGATGATGAAATAAATGCAAATGATGAGATGAAAAATGTAACTATATAACACATTCAAAAGTGATAAACTAAATGCAATCACTAAATGGATAAATAAATACTAAAAGATCCTAAAAGGAATAGTAATGAACAAAAATGATTTTGCAAAAGTAATGAAAATGCAATTAAATCCAATAGCTAAAATGAATAAATGAAAATGGTCTATGCAAAGAAATGAAATTAATAATGTATTAAATGAATGGAAAAAAAAGGACATAACAATGTAATAAAACTAATGAAACTAAATGAACGAAAATGGACATAATAATGCCATGATACTAATGCAATTAAATGAAATGCATTGAAAGGAATACAACATTTTGTGTGTGTCATAGTATATGGTATGGACATAAAAAGGAATGGGTATGGAAGGTAGGGAGTAAATAGGAGCCTTCAGAATGGAAATGCAAGTGGAATAAGATGGATATGCAATGACAAATGTAAAAATGATTGGGGATACTATTGTGTTAAATATGGAGAGCACATCCTATTTTTGGTTTTATTTGTAGCTGTAAACATCCTAAATTGGTCAACCAAAGTCAAAGTGGTCTAATCGAGTCAACATCATGAATTAATTAACAAAGACATTAATTAATGAAATACAAGCCAAAAGGGATTAAATAAACTATGTAATTGATTTAATCAATTAGTTATTTAGTTCAAATTAAATAAATCAAATCCAACCCATCTAATTCCCCTACATGACTAATTTAATTAATTGTTTGAATTAATTAATTCCCAATTTCAATGAAGGGGACAAAAATCAATTAGCTAATGAGAAGAGAGGATTGAAAGCACATGGATCACTCTGAGCTTTTCTCTCTTACCCACTCATTTAGCCTTTGCTATCCTCACCACTCATTTTGTCATCTTGTTCCCCTATTTGAAACACAACTCAACCTCTCTCATCTAATCATGGTTAACTCATTCTACCCCCTTCCTTTGGGAAAATCCTATAAATAGAATGCATTTATCAATGAAAACCACCACTTTACATTCTCTATCATTTGTATCATCATTATAGTTAAAATTGTATCTATGTTTAGAGTAATTTAAATTCAATATTAGCATTGTAATAGTATAATTAGCTTTCAATTCATCATTTAGCATAATTGCACATCATTTTCACTCTTATTTAGAGGTTGTCACTTTAGGATTGTTCATTCGCAGCTGAGAGAATCCATATTTTCTTTCTAATTAGACAAACATGAGACGTTATTGATTATTTTGGTTTCAAATAACTTAATTAGTCAATTTGAGCTAAAATAGTTGAATTAAAGTTTCATTGTGGTATTTTACATACTACAAAAATTGTAAAAATACATAATGTATCCAAAGGTGAAAACCCAATTGAGGCACCTAAGGATGAGAGACTTGACCTTTTTCTTGACCATCATGAAGAAACATTAGCTATATTGATAGAGCCCACAAAAAAGATAAACATTGGAAAAGAGGCAGAACCAAAGATCATCTACCTAGCCACATCTTTGTCCACAGAAGAAAGAGAGCAATTCATTGACTTTTTCAAAGAAATACAAGTGATTTTTGCATGGTCCGATGATGATATGTTGGGATTATATCCAAATATAATAATGTACCATCTCCACATAGCTCCAGGAGTTAAACCAATAGAGAAGAAATTTAGAAAGATGAATCCACATGTAGCCTTATTGCTTAAAGCAGAGTTATAAAAGCTCTTGGACATAGGACTTATTAGGCCTATTACATATGCAACATGGATCTCAAATATAGTATATGTTTCCAAAACAGACAAAATCATAAGGATTTGTATAGAATTTTAGAATTTAAACAAAGAATGTCCCAAGGATGATTTCCCTCTTCCTAACATTAATATTATAGTAGACCTTGCAGCGGGCCATTCTATGTTCTCATTAATGGATGGATTTAGTGGATATAATCAGATAAAGATAGCTCCAGAAGATCAAGATAAGATGATTTTCACCTTTTCCTGGGGTACTTTCTATTGGAACATGATGCCATTCAGTCTAAAAAATGATGAGTCTACCTATCAAAGGGAAATGGAAACCACCTTCCATGACATGATGCACACATTCATGGAGGACTATGGGGATGGTATTCTTGCAAAATTGTATACTAGAAAGGAGCATCTACCCATACTTGACAAAATATTTCCCAGATTGGAACAATTCAAGGTGAGACTAAATCCCAAAAACTATGATTTTGGTGTTCAACCAGGAAACTTTCTAGGGTACATTGTGTCAGCAAAAGGAATAGAGGTAGATCCTGCTAAAGTTCAAGCTATTATGGAAATGGGGGCACCAAGGAATATTGGTAAATTGAGGTCTTTGAAAGGAAGTCTACAATCTATCAGAAGGTTCATATTACAATTGGTGGAAAAATGTCAATCCTTTACCCAATGGCTACATAAAGACATGTTATTTCAATGTGATAGTAAATTGAAAAGGCATTTTCTCTTTTAAAGAAATATTTGGCAAATCCTCCTATTCTAATGGCTCCAATACGAGGAAAACCTTTGATCCTGTACATATTAGTGATAGAAAATTCATTAGGGGCCTTGTTAGCACAAGAGGATGATAAAGGAAAATAAAAATCAATCTACTATATTAGTATAACATTGGTCAAATATGAGCTTAATTACACCCGTATAGAGAGAGCATTCTTAACACCAATATTTGTGTCTCAAAAGCTCTGACATTATATGCTAGTGCACAAAATCACGCTCATTTCTAAAATAGATCCACTAAAATGCATTATTAGCAAATCATCTCTCACAAGGAGGCTAGCCAAATGGGTCATGGTATTAAGTGGGTTTGAAATTGAGTATGTGGACCGTAAAGTTATCAAGGGACAAGTCATTCCAGATCAGTTAGCAGAGTCTCCAATCTCAAGTGAAGAACCTATTTAGGTGGAATTTTTATATGCAAACATTCTTACTAGTGAGCCAAAGACAATTTCTTTGATGCATCATATACACAACATGGCTTGAGGGAAGGAGTTATTTTATTATACCACAAGGTTGCACATTCCCAAAATCATTCAAACTTCTATTTCCATGCACCAATAATATAGCAGAGTATGAATCCCTTGTGATAGTACTCAAAAAGGATTTGGAATGGAGGATTATAGAAATACAAATCTATAGAGATTCCCAATTACTCATTAATCAAATTAATGATGAATACCAAACTAAGGATGAAAATATCATACCATACAAGAGGATGATTGATGACTTAAAAAATTATTTTCTCTTGATCACATTCAAGAAAATACCAAGAGCAGAGAATAAAGCAGTTGATGCCATGGCGACACTAGAATCACTTTTGAAAATACATGATCAAGATGAGAGATTTAAGGTCTTGGTGTAGGAAATGGTAAAACCCGCATACGACCATCCTAATGATCAAATCATTTTCCTACTTGTAGGACATGACTCTACTTGGTATGTAGCTATTTACACCTATCTCAAAGATAACACCTTACCCTTGGACCAAACCCAAAATGAGAAAAGAAACCTTATACGCCAAGCATATCGCTTCACCCTTATTGTCAACATGTTGTATCACAAAGGTCTTGACATAACATTACTTAGATATCTAGAGAGTAAGGAATGTAAAATTGCCTTACAAGATGTTCATGAGGGTATTTGTGGGTTACACTCGAGTGGGTTTACCTTAGCTAAGAAAATTCTTAGGATGGGGTATTCTTGGCTGACCATGGAAAAGGATGCATGCCAATTTATTAAGATTTGTCAAAAGTGCCACCACCATGATAACTTGATACATGTACTAGCTTAGGAATTAGATCCACTTACTACACCTTGCCCCTTCTATTAGTGGGGGTTTGATTTTATCGGGATGATATATCATCCTTCTTCTAATGGTTATAAGTATATCATAATTGAAAGTGATTACTTTACAAAGTGAGTATATCACATCATTTGTAGATATGGAATCCCACATGCACCCATCACAGATAATGGGAGGTAATCCAAAAATAAGGATGTTAAGGAGTTATGTGAAAAAAATTTGTATTACTCAACATTTCTCTTCCATTTACTATCCCCAAGGAAATGGACAAGAATAAGCCTCTAACAAGAATATTCTTAAAATCCTCAAGAAAATATTAGATGATTTAGGTATGGATTGGCAAATATAGTTAAATCCAAAACTTTGGGCTTATAGAACAAGCATTAGAATGCCTACCGGTGCCACACCCTTTTCATTAGTATATGGAGATGAAGCAATTTTACCATTAGAAGTGGAAATTATATCCCTTACAGTTTCTCTACATGGTATATTGACAGATGAAGAGTATAGTGTTTCTAGATTGGAATATCTAGAGTTACTAGAGGAATATCAACATCAAGCTTATGGCCATCTGCTTGCCAAACAAAAGAGGATGTCTCAAAACTATAAAATAAAAAAGATCAAACCTCAATAATTCCAAGTTGGTGACCTTGTCCTTAGAGAAAACCCACAAAATCAATCAGATATAGAGAAGGGGAAATTTGAGGCAAATTGGCTAGGACCCTTCATAATCACATCATCCTATGACACTAGAACCTACAAACTAGGAATATGTGATGGGGAATAATATGAAGAATCCATAAATAACATATTGTTAGTCCTGAGAGATCAAATTACTGAGAGGGGGCGGTGAATCAGTAATCAACCGATTGAACAACTTTTAAACCTTATAATTACATTCACAAAATTAACTTAATAGAAGAAAATGAAAACTTAAAACACATAAGGACATCCACAAAGAAATGAAACACTTGACACATATATTTTTCTCATGGAAACCCAATATGGGAAAAACCATGGTGGGAATCATTACCCACAAAATGTTGCACTCTTTTAAAGTACGCCATGTGAGGAGCTTAACCCTATTAGGAGTTTACAAAGACACTGTTAGGTTCCACCCGGTTAACAAATTTACCTATGACCTTGTTAGGAGATTTATCCTAGTGGGAGTAGCCTTATTAGAGGATGAAAAACACTAGCTAACATGCCACTCTATTAAAGGATTCACAATAAAAGACCTGTTAGGAATCACCCCGTTAACGGATTTTGACTGCTGCAACTATTAGGGAACAACATGTAGAATAATCTATAAATAGCAACAACTTTGCCTGATTAGCTCTATTGTAATGCACAATCTCTTCTCTTCATACTCAAATTTACCTGAATTGATCACACCTCTACACACACTGGCTATTTAGGATAAAAAACCAATTCTTCCAACCTTATCATATATAAATTGTTCATCAAACCCTAGAGTCTTCCACTGCCTCAATCTTTCCCTAAAATTATTACAATTTTACTTTCAAAATTCCCTCTCAAACACAATGTTCCAATACACAAATATCGATGCACAAAACAATTTTCCATACTGCATTGATCCACACTTAGATTACTTATGAATTCATGAAGAACAGTCAAACACATTTGACCCAAAAAACCCTTCTTCTAGAATCTTCATGGAACACTAGAATTGAACACTGAAATGCCAGATCATCACCTCTAATCATTATGACACATCACCACATCATGACTAATAAAAATTTATTCAACGTTGCTTCCATACCAGTCACTGATTCAAGATCTACCATTGGTAGTTCAAGAGCATAAGCTCTTTATCTTGAAACCACTTATGTAACTTCAATACATGTTCATCATTCATACAAATAAGTTGCATTCAAACCCATAGCTTATACACACTGTCAATAACTTTCTCATGTAACCATGCCACATATTACATCATAGATTTGACACACCGATCAAATCACCTATCGCTTGTCACTGACTGTTCTAGCACTTGCACTATCAACTTTCATCCAATCATAACTTGATTGTCGGTACACATCAATAGTAGTGGTCAGAGATATGACATTCAGATACATCCCCAAGTATCTCATAAGGATCGCTACAACTAAAACCCATTGCAACACTTTTTTCATCATACTCATACTCAGCAACATACTAGGAACACTAGGTCAATACTTGACATCAATGACAACACAATAACTTATCATCATGCAATCAAATCTGTATCATAAAAATAGCAGAAATCACTTACAATTAGTGAATCAGTTATGTCAGCGATATCCCCCTTTGGGATTGATGGAAACACAACAAATCATCTTCTTACCTTCTCAATCAACTATTTCTCATAAACAAAAATGTTTCCTCTTTTGTCTTTCTTCTCTCACCTGATCTGCATCTTTTGACATATGTGAGATTTCTCCTCCATTCTATGTCTTTTACTTTCTATCCTCCTATTCTCTTCTCCTTACTATTTCCCCCCTTTGAAAATAATGCAAAAGGTGTCAATCAATCTAACTAACCATGTTTCTAAAATTGTCTGCCTCTTTATTACACTGACTACTCCCCCTAAGGAGTAGCCTCACAACATCAATCCAAGCATAAGATATGCAATTAATACAATGGGTTGATGTAACAACATCACTTCTAGTTCAATTTGGGTAGGGGAATGAACCCTAACCTACCTCTTAGATACTCAAATGTATCCTTAAGTAATGGATTCTTAAAAATATCTGCTACCTATTCCTTAGTTGGTACATATTCTAGATGTACCTCTTTTTCTTGTACATGTACTCTAAGAAAATGATATTTAATAGCTATGTGTTTGTTTTAGAGTGCATCAATGAGTTCTTAGATATGTTGATAGCACTTGTATTATCACAGTAGATAACCACCGGTTTAGTTACCTTTTCTTGAATTCCTTTCAGTATCTGCAACAACATGTTCAACTTCAATTGAGGATTTGGGATATATTGATGATGTCAGTTGTGGTGTGTATTCTAGAGAAGACCTATTTCCTGGCCGACTTCAGATATGTAGCATGTGAAATTAATTGTGAGCATGAATTACTGATCTGGAAGTATATGTGGTGGATTTTAAATGATGTATACTTGTTATAGATACCGTGTGTACCTTAGCAAGGAGTTATGCAATTATTTGTATGATGGAAAGCCTTAATTGGCTGACCTAGTTAATTATGTATTAGGAAAGCTTAACTGGCCGACCTAATGAATTATTGTAAGATGGTATATATGAATGATAATTTCTTGTGGAGAAATGTGATAGAGAAAAAAGGACAGAGATGTGTGGAAGCTACAAAGCTTGTTGACTGCTAGATACAAAGCAAAGTTGATACTTCATTGGAACTGACCAAGCAAAGAAAATTGCTATCAGACAGTTCACTGGAATGTATATTTTCTTTGTAAACTTGATTCAAACTATAAATCCTTGAGGGTGGCTTTAACCTTCTTTGGGAAGTGTGCCTTGGTAGTGAGCCTACTATTTTCTCGACTCCTAACAGGATCTGTCTCCCAATAGGGACTATGTACTGTAATTTTGTAACAAGATCCTAACAGGGCTAATATCTTTTAACAGGGATTCTATACTCTTAGTACATTATTTTTGGTTTCCTTGACAACAAATATTGTGTTGTGGTGTTGGAATTTAATATGTTATCATTTACATTTGCAGATTTGGTTTATAAAGTTTAAAGTTTAATAATCTAGATTACAACTGATTCACCCCCGCCTCCCCCTTCTCAGTTGTCTTTTGGACTATTTTTCCTAACAATTGGTATCAGAGCTATATCATTCTCTAGACTTAATGTATGAATCTACTCCTTAGGGGGAGTGATCACAGGAGAATACTATGGATTACATTTGGGTGATCTTGCACCTAGCTAATTGGACATGAAGATTTGAAAAGTACTACAAAATAATACATATGAGTTATGGCACCCTTTGCCATTTTTGCCAAAGGGGGAAGAAATCTATGTGAAAATCCCTACTATTTTGGGGAGATTTGTGTTGAGGATTTTGAGAAGATTGTATTGAGAGAGAGTACTTTTGGGTTGATGCATATGGATTTTCTCATATGTTTCCATCAATGCCAAAGGGGGAGATTATTGGATGATATCAGTTTTGGCTACTGATCATGCAATTGATATTCATGTTTTGTCACTGATGCCAACATATATTTCTATGGAGAAGACAAACTGGCTACTTAACTGGAAGGAGTGTACGGACACTGTATGGATGATTCAGAATGATCAAAGTTGGATTTATGCAGAAGGATGTGTGCTGACCTTATTCCTAAGGTTGCTTGGCTCTGTGTTACACACTGTGGATGTTACAGTTGATTTAGTGAAGACTAGTTTTCTAGACTGTAACTGTGATTCTGGATAGAGCAGGTCTCTATTTTTTGGGTATATCTTTCTGGTGAAGATATTTCAGAACTTGTGAGCTTACTGATGGACAGTCAAAATATGGTAGAGTAATGGGTTGAGTTTGATTATTGTTTGGATACTGATGACATTAGTTGTGGCGTGTATTCTGGAGAAGACCTATTTCCTGGCCGACTTCAGACATGTAGCATGTGAAATTAATTGTGAGCATGAATTACAGATCTGGAAGTATATGTGGTAGATTGTAAATGATGTATACTTGTTATAAATATTGTGTGTATCTTAGCAAGGTGTTATGCAATTATTTGTATGATGGAAAACCTTAATTGGCCGACCTAGTTAATTATGTATTAGGAAAGCTTAACTGGCTGACCTAATGAATTATTGTAAGAGGGTATATATGAATGATAATTTCTTGTGGATAAATGTGATAGAGAAAAAAGGACAGAGATGTGTGGAAGCTGTGAATCTTGTTGACTGCTAGATACAAATTAGAGTTGATACTTCATTGGAACTAACCAAGTAAAGACAATTTCTATTAGACAGTTCACTAGAATGTGTATTTTCTTTATACACTTGATTCAGATTGTAAATCCTTGAGGGTGGCTTTAACCTTCTTTGGGCAGTGTGCCTTGGTAGGGAGCCTACTATTTTCTTGACTCCTAATAGGGTCTTTCCCCCAACAGGGACTGTGTACTGTAATGTTGTAACAAGCTCCTAACAGGGCTAATATCTTTTAACAGGCATATTATAATCTCAGTACATTATTTGTGGGTGTTAATTCCCACTGGGGTTTTACCTTTATAGAGTTTCCTCGACAACAAATATTATGTTATGGTGTTGGCATTTACTATGTTATCATTTACATTTGCATATTTGGTTTATAAAGTTTAAAGTTTAATAATCTAGATTACAACTGATTCACCCCCCCCCCCCTCTCAGTTGTCTTGTGGAGTGTTATTCCTAAGAATTGGTATCAGAGCTATATCATTCTCTAGACTTGATGTATGGATCTACTCCTTAGGGGGAGTGATCGCAGGAGAATACTATGGAGTACATTTGGGTGATCTTTCACCTAGCTAATTGGACATGAAGATCTGAAAAGGACTATAGAAGACTATAGATGAGTTATGGCACCCTTTTCCATTGCCACCAAATGGGGAAGAAATCTATGTGAAAATCCCTACTGTTTTGGGGAGATTTATGTTGAGGATATTGAGAAGATTGTATTGAGAGAGAGTAATTTTGGGTCGATGCATATGGATTTTCCCATATGTTTCCATCAATGCCAAAGGGGGAGATTATTGGATGATATCAGTTTTGGCTACTGATCATGCAGTTGATATTCATGTTTTGTCACTGATGTCAACATATATTTCTATGGAGAAGACAGACTGGCTACTTAACTGGAAGTAGTGTACAGACACTGTATGAATGATTTAGAATGATTGAAGTTGGATTTATGTAGAAGGATGTGTGTTGACCTTATTCCTAATTTTGTTTGGATCTATGTTACACACTGTGGATGTTACCATTGATTTAGTGAAGACCGGTTTTCTAGACTGTAACTGTGATTCTAGACAAAGCAGGTATCTATGTTTTGGGTATATCTTTCTGGTGAAGATATTTCAAAACTTGTGAGCTTACTGATGGACAGCTGACATATGGTAGAGTAATGGGTTGAGTTCAATTGTTGTTTGGATACTAATGACATTAGTTGTGGCATGTATTCTGGAGAAGACCTATTTCCTATCCGACTTCAGACATGTAGCGTGTGAAGTTAATTGTGAGCATGAATTACAGATCTAGAATTATATGTGGTGGATTGTAAATGATGTATACTTGTTATAGATACCATGTGTATCTTAGCAAGGGGTTATGAAATTATTTGTATGATGGAAAGCCTTAATTGGCTGACCTAATTAATTATGCATTAGGAAAGCTTAACTGGCCGACCTAATGAATTATTGTAAGAGGGTATATATGAATGATAATTTATTATGGATAAATATGATAAAGAAAAAAGGACAGAGATGTGTGGAAGCTGCAAAGCTTGTTGACTGCTAGATACAAAGAAGAGTTGATACTTCATTGGAACTGACCAAGCAAAGATAGTTTCTATCAGACAGTTCACTGAAATGTGTATTTTCTTTATACACTTGATTCGGATTGTAAATCCTTGAGGGTGGCTTTAACCTTCTTTGGGCAGTGGGCCTACTATTTTCTTGATTCCTAATAGAGTCTATCTCCCAATACGCACTATGTACTGTAATGTTGTAACAAGTTCCTAACAGGGCTAACAGGGATACTATACTCTTAGTACATTATTTGTGGGTGTTAATTCCCACCGAGGTTTTACCTTTAATAGGGTTTCCTCGACAATAAATATTGTGTTATTGTGTTGGAATTTACTATGTTATCATTTACATTTGTAGATTTGTTTTATAAATTTTAAAGTTTAATAATCTAGATTAAAACTTATTCACCCCCCC
>MU224406.1:184557-250896 GCA_018584345.1 Thuja plicata | reverse complement strand
GCCAAAGGGGGAAGAAATCTATGTGAAAATCCCTACTATTTTGGGGAGATTTGTGTTGAGGATATTGAGAAGATTGTATTGAGAGAGAGTACTTTTGGGTTGATGCATATGGATTTTCCCATATGTTGTCATTAATGCCAAAGGGGGAGATTGTTGGATGATATCAATTTTGGCTACTGATCATGCAGTTGACATTCATGATTTGTCACTGATGTCAACATATATTTTTATGGAGAAGACGGACTAGCTACTTAACTGGGAGTGTACGGACACTATACAGATGATTCAGAATGGTCAAATTTATATTTATGTAGAAGGATGTGTGCTGACCTTATTCCTAAGGTCACTTGGATCTATGTTACACACTGTGGATGTTACTATTGATTTAGTGAAGACTAATTTTTTGGACTATAACTGTGATTCTGGGTAGAGCAGGTCTCTGTATTTTGGGTATATCTTTCTTGCGAAGATATTTTAGAACTTGCGAGCTTACTGATGGATAGAAGACATATGGTAGAGTAATGGGTTGAGTTTGATTTTTGTTTGGATACTGATGACATCAGTTGTGGCGTGTATTCTGGAGAAGACCTATTTCCTCGCCGACTTCAGACATGTAGCATGTGAAATTAATTGTGAGCATGAATTATGGATTTGGAAGTATATGTGGTGGATTTTAAATGATGTATACTTGTTATAGATACTGTGTGTATCTTAGCAAGGGGTTATGCAATTATTTGTATGATGGAAATCCTTAATTGGCCGACCTAGTTAATTATGTATTAGGAAAGCTTAACTGGATGACCTAATGAATTATTGTAAGAGGGTATATATGAATGATAATTTATTGTGGATAAATGTGATAGAGAAAAAAGGATAGAGATGTTTGGAAGCTACGAAGCTTGTTGACTGCTAGATAAAAAGCAGAGTTGATACTTCATTGGAACTGACCAAGCAAAGACAGTTGCTATCAGATAGTTCACCGGAATGTGTATTTTATTTATACACTTGATTCAAATTGTAAATCCTTGAGGGTGGCTTTAACCTTCTTTGGGCAGTGAGCCTACTACTTTCTTGACTCCTAACAGGGTTTGTCTCCTAACAAAGACTATGTACGTAATGTTGTAAAAAGTTCCTAACAGGGCTAATATCTTTTAATAGGGATACTATACTCTCAGTACATTATTTTTGGGTGTTAATTCCCATCGGTGTTTTATCTTTAATAGGGTTTCCTCGACAACAAATATTGTGTTATGGTGTTGGTATCTACTGTGTTATCATTTACATTTGCAGATTTGGTTTATAAAGTTTAAAGTTTAATAATCTAGATTACAACTGATTCGCTCCCCTCTCAGTTGTCTTGTGGACTTCTATTCCTAACACTTTGTATCATCCACATTTCCTGCCCAATCTGCATCAGTAAAAACATTTAAAGATAAATCACCCTTGTGAGCATACTAAAGACCATAGTCTTTAGTCCCTTTCAAATATCTGAATATTATTTTCACCGCTATCATATGTGGTTCCTTAGGATTAGCATAAAACCTAGCCACTAACCCAACTTCCTATGCTATATCTGATCTACTATGCACAACATATTGCAGCATACCGATCATGGATCTATACAAAGTTTCATCTACCTCATTACTGTTATCCTAATTTTCAGCATGCATCAAAGTAATCAAAAATAGGAAGAGTTTGCATTTTTAGAGGAGTCCCATTAATATTATCCTTCAGGTAGCATTAATCAACATTTTGTAATTACATTCATTTTCAGAAATTGTCATTTTGTACTCTAAGAGTTGATCACATTCCAGAATTTCTAAATTACAATTTTGATCAATTACATTGTGCATTCAAGCTGAGTGTATTATACAAGTGTTATTTCATCTTTCTTTTCATGTCTAAACAATAGTACATTGCAGAATAGAAGGCATAATTGAAAGTATGGAGTAGAATTCCCATGCATTGCCTTGTGGTTGGTTTCTTGATGCTTGCAAATTAGGTCTCCATTGTTGGTTGCATATCAGGTACTAGGTCTTCATAGTCCATCTTCATCTGCATATAGGTCTTTTAGGATTTACCTACATCATAAGATAAAATGGGGTGTTAGATCCAATTGGATCTAAGAAATACATGGAACATAGACAACATACAATCAATCCTTCTGAAAACTGCATATCAATCTGATGAAATCAATGTAATGAGAAAACATTCATCCATAGTATCTGAAGAATAGTATTAAAGGAACTTGTTCCAAACATGAAACCTTTTTCTATGTATGAAAACTTTGATATATGTTATTCTTCTCTATATAATCAGATATCTAAATGAAAGGAACTTAGTATTACCATCTGAGAAACCTTTTTCATGATTAGATCAACCTATTAGTTCAACAAATGATACAAACCAACCAACACTCATGAGTGAATGTCATCTTGGCATACATTCACTCACAAATTTTAATTGGTGCATATGATTTGATGACCTAATAAATTGAGTGGTATTTTGTGTGCAAATGGACAGGTATGTATAACTGAATGCAGGAAACAAAAGAAAATGATGCAGTGGATGTCACGAGCCTGTGCTCAAACTTCACATAAGCCATTATATGCAGAAGGATGGTTGATATCTCAGAAGGTTAGTGCTCACATACATAAGAAGGATAAGATGTAGACACATGAAGGAGTCAAAATATGCTACAAGAAGTACATGAACAAAGGAAGCTAGAGAAATGCAAAATTGAAAGACTTTGAAAGTTCACTGTCTTTATGCAAATAATGGAGAGTGAGAAAATGTTGTTATAGTAAGTGCTTCTTCATATATATGTTGCTTCAAAACATCTATTAAAAGTTCACTTGGAAGATCAAAGTTGAAAACTCATGCATAAAGATTATGCATAAATTGTATTAAATGAGAAAATGCCATTGTAGTCATTTTAAAACAACTGAATCTAATAGAGTAAAAGCATGAAACAAAAGATGTGAAAACTACAAGTAAGGACAGAGATTAACAGTCTCAAATCAGCATGTGTGTGCACATATAGAAAACAAGCATGATGAAAAGAGTATCATAGGATATCTAGGAGCTTCATCAAATAAGATCATGCTTAATGGTTCTAAAATATTGCAGTGCATAATGTGTTTTAGACAAACTGTCGAGAAAGTTTCTTTTTGTAGAGTTTACATCTCATATTGATGTTTTGAAAAGATGTACATTCATGATAACAGTGCAGGGCATGTAATGTTGATAAGAATTATATATGCAGATTGGGTTTACCATTTTGAAGTGAAACCCATGGGAGTCACGAGCCTGTACCTGAACCCCATGGGTTTATTCTTTCTCATGTATACTTCAAAAGTAAAATAGTATATTTTTTACATCAAAGACAGCAGCATATTCAACATATTTGTGCTTACATTCTAAAGAGATGCTCAGTATTATCAGCAAAATTGTAAACTAAAAGTGTTTTTTAACATAATGTTGCAGTTTAAATATCTTATGTGTGTTTTTTTTTTCAGACAGTGGAGTGTCATCAAACAGGGAAGCATATGTTGTGCTTACTAAATTTTTGTATTTGAAGATAGCAAGAATGATGTTTTTGTAAAAACATTTAAACAATACAAAACCCTTGTTTTACTTCAAAGTTGAGACAAGCATTAAACCAACAACTTCAAGTGCAAAGCCATGTGGGTATTTTAAAATAATGTGGATGACAGCATGTGGAAATGACAGTGAGGTTCGAAAACAAGCAGTACTACAGTAATGGGCTCGAGAGTAAACATATACTAGTTCAAGAGTTGTATGAATGTTTAAATCCATAGTCGACATCAAGCAGAGAGCTCCAAGCATTTATCGAACACTAAGTAAAGATCATATTGATGCAGTGAGAAAAAATAAATAAACAACAGAAGAAGCCACTTATCTGTATGTGTGAAGTGGTGTGTGTCTTCATATTCCCAGTCATAAGCTACATTTTTTAAAATACTGAAGGGAACCCACATGGCAGTTTGTTGTCGAGATGTATTCAAAAGACATACAGTGGAGGTAGCGGTGTTTTTCCTTAGTTCCATGTCACACAACCAAATGGGGATGAGTCTGAAGCTGTGGCTGAGACATCCCAAATTTAAAACCAAAGTTCATGGGCTCGACTTCTCAACCACAGCTTGAGACCATTCCAAGACCGCAATGGTGTTACATCTTGAATCTATAGTGGTGGCCGCAAGCAAAGACCGCCAGAACTTCCTCATACACTGCGGTTTAAAACCCAAAATGGTGGTAAAAAATCAATCCAAAACCTGAGTTACAAGTGAATCTGCAGTACCATTAGTAAATGGCTTCGAAAACACTTCATCATCAAGTGTTCCAAGCTTTCAAGCAAACTGGAGTCAACCCACAGTGAAACCCGAAACCAAGCAAAAAAGAAGACCGAAGAACTCCATCAGCATTGAAGAGAAGTTAAATAGAGATGCCATGTGTTATGGCGAACAAAAGCTACATCTTTTCTTCCTAAAAAAACTCATAACACTAAAGTTTCTCTATAGATTAGAGGCGGGTTCATCGCAGAAGATCATGGTTTCTGGATTCAAACATGGCGGCACCACAGAATAAAAAACCCTAAGATGCAAATGAAATTGATGAACAAAATGCAATGTGTTTTACTCTCATTTGAAATCCACTATCAGATGGAGTAAATGCAGTTGCAGTCCCAGTGCATCAACATTCCCTCCTTATTGCCACATTGGTACTTTTGTGCCATGACATAATAAAACTGTCCCTTCCAACTGATGGTAGTCAAGTCGACTACAAACCATGTTGATTACAAACCGCAGCAGCATCAACCATAGTAGTGTGGTGTCAGCAGAGTCAAGGATAGGTTATGATGCCGAGTTAACAAGGGTTTTTGAACCCTTTGAAGTTAGGTGGTCAGGTTTGTTAAATTGGAGTTGTCACACTTTTTAGGATTCGAATGCTTGTATTTGAAATATGGTAATAAAGATAAGGGATGTAATTGATATGTTTTGATGTAAATATGGGGGGCTAAAACTTAGGGTTTTTTTTTGGGAAATTTATTAAACCCTATAGTTATGGAGGGCTTTTTGGAGGGAAGATTTTTGAAAGTAAGCCATGTTGGCTATTTAATGAAGGTTTTTGCTTCATGTTAAGGGGGTCAAATTGGTGGATAGTAGAGCTTTAGTGAATTTCTGATTCCTATAGCTGCTGATTCATGTTTTTGTATTCCAGTGTAAGTTCATGCTTGTAATTTCAATTTTGTGCAAGAGGATTTCACTATTCCTTGCCATTACTTGGGAATTCATACATGTAACTTGTATACAGATTTTTTAGAAGAATATAGTTGCCCCACTTTTTTCCATACATCTTGTTGTGATTATTTGTTCAAATTCCTTTTCAATTTTATGCATCTAAGAGTAATACCTTTGTAATATGGATTAGTGAATCACATTGATTCCTATGCCCTATCATAAAATATAAGCCTTTTGTAGAATATGCATGTTGTTAATGGTGAGAGTACTGCTTGTGGTTAAACCCTAGTTGTAGCCTTCCAATTAACCTATGTATTGAGTAGTGAATGATAGTGCAGAGATCCTCTAGGGTATGGTAAGTAGATGTCAGTTTGAAGCTTTAAAAAAGATCTAAATCTTCTCGGTGTATCACCTTTTCTAGTTTTGCATGCAAGCTCAATTTTAAATCTTTCTCCCTTTTCCTCAGTTAAATTTTCAATCAGGAGGTGATATTCCATACAAAATAGGAGCCGGCCTAGAATTCGGAGACTCTTCCTCATCCATAGTTCACCCACAGCTAGAGGAAGTTTCCATTGTCAGATAGAATTGTCATGAAGCCTTAATGCCTGATTTAGGGTGAGAATTCTAAGCCTGAATAGTTTTTGGCATGCCCGGTGGGACAGCGAACTGCTTCTCAATTTTGATTTAAGTTATGTGATTGATTCAAGCTCTCAGTGTGGATTTTAATGAGCAGAACTCCAACAAGATCAAACAAGCAAGGATTTGTGTACCAGGAGTTACAGTCAAGAAGAAGAGGAGGAAGATCATCCAGAGGTGGAAGAACATTACAAGATTCAAGAGGTGCTCTATTGAATTCAAATTTCTCTTCATTTGATAATCCCATTTTTGAAGATCAAGCTGTGAATTTAGAAGAACTTGAGGTTATTTTTTAAGAGATCAATCTTCCTAAGGATCTGAGTGTTCCTACTCATTCCGGATCAGAATTTCCAAGTATTGAAGATTTGTCTATAGATAATTCTATTTTTGGAGCTTCTACAAGTGTTACTGCAGCGAATCCCCAGAATTTGAAGACTTACCAAAGGAAGGTCGCTCGACATACTCAAGCTGCTGTTGTGACCACCATTCAGCAACAAGTACCACCAGCTGCAGGAATGGCAATAAATATGGCTTTTGTCCCTTTTGATCAAGGTATTCCTCTCTAAATTGCAAATCACAACAATATACCCTTGGCTGCCTTGAAAGGTTTGCCATCATTCACCGGAGAAGGTCAAGTGATAGCTATTGAACACATAAGAGATATTGCATCCTTTTGCAATGTCCACAATGTCATGGAGGAAGATGTGGCTATAAAGTTGTTGGCTGCATCACTTAAAGGTAAAGCTCTTGACTGGTTCAGAAATCTTCCAATAAATTCTATTGCTACATGGGATGTTTTTGGGGAAAGTCTTTCCAAGTTTTTTGAGGATAAATCTGACAATCTGTCTCTGGTAGAACAACTAACTACCATTAAAAGGGCTCCATAGGAGGAACTAAGTGATTTTAATCTTAGGTTTCGGAAAACTTGGAATAGGATCCCTACCATGGTAAGACCCTCTGCTGAGTATGCATTTTTATACTTTCTTAAAATCTTGAATAGTGATATTTCAGTAATGATACAGTCAATGGGAGGAAATTCTTTGCCTCAATAAGGGCAGAAAATAGTCTCATTCAGGCAGGAAAGATAGCTCCTAGGCCACCCATGCCTTATTTTCCTAACATCTAATCCAATATGCCACTAATTGTGCCACCTCTAGCACAGTTGCCATCTTACAAAAGTGAATAAATTATGCCTATTGCCCCTCCTAGTGAATTGCAAAGTATAAAAAATAGCCAGCAAAAGATTGAGAGCTTGCTACAAACTTTTGGGAATGAATTAGTGAACCTGAAAAGGCAGCAAAATCATCCAATAGCCCATACTCAAGGTCAATTTTCTGGTTCCTCATCTCAGTAGCCTAATCAGCCCAGTTATCAAAGTAGCAAGCAACAATATTAGGGAAACAGTAATGCAAATAGGCAAAACTGGAATCAAAGGACTTATAGGTCATACAATCCAGCACCTCTTAATGTTGTTAGAGATATTGTTCCTAGCCAAAATAACCTTGTTATAGATTATGAATGGTGTTATCCATGTAATTAACAACACAATCAGTATAAGTGTACTAATGGAGTGTTCAATCAAGCCTTAATGGTTCAAAGTATCATAGATTCACAACCTACTATATCTATTGAAGAGGCTCAGCAACACTGTGATACAAGTGCTCCTGACACTGCATTCCTCCATTGGCAAGAGGAAGAGTTTTGTGGAGTGAATGGTGATTCATCCATATTAGCAAATACCAGAGCCAAGAAGAGAGCCCTAGAATCAGAGAAATCAACTGCTGGGATTGCTACTACAAATCAATCATCACTCATTCCACCAGTTTCAATCCTAAAGGGAGCCTCTACTCATGCAAATAGAGAAATACAATATCAGAAATAGCTGGATCAGAGTATTAGTAAGTCTTCTCAAAAGGTACAATTTGTTGTTCCTTATAACATTGTTGATAATATGAAAAAAGATGAATGTTTCTATTTCCATGTGGGATTCATTAGCTATTCTAGGGAAAACTGATTTATTAAAGGAGGAACTGTCAAAAGGAACAATAGTTCCACATCAAGCTGTAAATAATCCTCCTAGAGTGGTCTTGACCAATTCAGAGCCTTTAGTGGTTCAAGATGAAGCAGTCAAACAGAAGGAAAAGAAGATTGGTAAAGTATAGTAGCAAGTATCACAAGAGAGTAAAAATGCTACATAATTAAAGCAGCCAGCAATACCAATTGAAGGAAAATTAGAAAATATGCAGAAGGTGACAGAAAAGGGAGGTAAGAAATTTGCAAATATTAAGCCTCCTCCTTTCTATGTCTCTTTAATCATTGGAAACAAATTAGTGCATAATTGTATGGTTGACAGTGGTGCAACCAGCACTATCATGCCAAAGAGTATAGCTGATATATTGGATTTGAAGTATGAACCTCTTGAGAAAGGAGTTGTTCAACTTGATGGTTCATCAATTAAAATTGTTGGGGTTGTTAAAAATGCAAATATAACCTTGCACTCATGTCCAAATTTCTCCATTTCCCAAGATATTTTTGTCATAGATCTGCCACCTTACTTCGCTCTATGTTTATCAAGAGACTTCACCGCCAAGATAGATGGATATTTCTCATCAGATTGGTCTCACCTGTATTTCAGAACTAGGTATGGTGCTAAGGTGACTATAAAGTTAGAATTATGGGCCAAAGACCATATAGAGCCTTATAATCCTAGCCCCATAAATGCAAGTTGTGTGATCATGGATCCAGATGAAATCAATGAGACTTCATCTTATAACACACAAACTGAAGAATATCCCGATATTGTTCTTGATGAATGGGCAGCTAGAAATGACCAAGAGATGGATGTGTTTGATGCTGGTTTTGATAATTATGTGATGTTAGAATCTGATTCAGTTGTTCCTAATCTGATTAAAGATCAATGTTCTGAATCTGAATTATCTAACTAGCTATGGGATTTGTATTTTGATGGGTCTAAGAACAAGGATGGCATTGGTGCAGGAGTTATGTTGATTTCACCTCAAGGTGATGGATTTTATGCTGCTTATCAGTTATCTTTTCCATGTTCTAACAATGTAGCAGAGTATGAAAGCTTGATCCAAGGCTTGGAGTGGGCTAGGAAAAGAGGAATCAAATGTTTAAGAGCATTTGGGGATAGTGAGTTGATAGTGAGACAGGTAAGAGGTATTAATGCTTTTAAAAATGATCTCCTAAAGTTGTACAAGTCAAGAGTGTTTGATATTTTGACAGATTTTGATGTCTTTAATCTCATTTCCATACCTAGAAGGAAAAATATACATGCTGATAGATTGGCTGGTATTGGTGCACATGCTTCAATTACAGAAAATAAAGGACTGATTTCAGACCAGTAACATATTAAAATTGTGACAAGACCATCTATTCCTGATAATGATGCTAATTAGCAAGTATTTTACACTGATGAACATATCTTGAGTTTAATGACAGAAACTGAAGAATTTTTTGCTCCTAAAAGAGAAAGCTATGATTAGCAAATGGAGAACCAAGTTATTCAGCTAAAGAGTAATAAGCTTCTGAGGGGATTGGTTAGCCTAGAATCAGCCTTTAATTCTGATGATTAATTCAGAAAAAGTAAAACTAGTTTGCTGGTTAAAGAAGATCATTATGAGGAAGTGGAGATCTTCAGAGTCAAGTATCTAAAGGTTGGTAAAATAAACTCTCCCAAAGAAAAAGAATTGTTTAGTGATCTTTTTAGAGAATATAGTGATGTATTTTCTTGGGATTATGCTAATTTAAAAGGATTTGATCCCCAACTAACTTAGCACACCATAGAGTTAGAACCAAACGCAAAACCAATCAGGAAAAGGCAAAGGCCCATAAACCCCAAATTAGATCCTTTAATGCTAAAATAACTAAGAAAGCTCTTAGATGGAGGCATAGTGTTCCCAATAAAGCATACATCATGGGTTTCCAATCTAGTTCCAGTGAGGAAGAAAAATGGACAGATAAGACTCTGTGTAGATTTTAGAGACCTTAATAGGGCATCTCTAAAAGATAGGCATCCCCTCCCTTCCATGGAACAGATCCTTCAATATGTTTCAAACTCTAAAAAATTCTCACTCTTGGATGGATATTCTAGTTATAATCAGATTTTAGTTAAGGAATCTGACCAATTCAAAATAGCCTTTACTAATAAATGGGGTACAATGGCCTACCGAAGGATGCCATTTGGGTTGTTAAATGCAGGGGCCACTTTTCAGAAAGAAATGGACATGGCTTTCAAAAACTTAATGTATAAATTTGTTTTGGTGTATCTAGATGATGTTACCATTTACAGCAAGATTGCAAACTATCATATTGATAATTTAAAACAAATTTTTCAGAGATGTAGAGAGTTTGGATTCTCTCTTAACCCAAAGAAGTATGTCTTTGTAGTACATGAAGGCAAAATTTTGGGGTATCAAGTGTTTAAAGAAGGTACAACAATTGATCCTGAAAGGATTCATGCAATTCTTGATCTATTACTGCCTAAACATAAAAAGGGATTGCAAAGTTTTATTGGAAGGATAAATTTTGTTAGACGCTTTATTCCCAATATTGCAAATTTATTGAAACCTTTGACTTCTATGTTGAAAAAGGATGTGCCTTTCAGCTGGACTACTGAGGGAAAAGAGAGTTTTGAGAAAATCAAGCATGCCTTATCTTAAACCCCTACATTAGCTAATCCTGATTTCTCTAAGGATTTTTTTTTATATGCTTATGGTGGTATTGACACAGTTTCAGCAATGCTGGTGCAAAAGAATAAAGAAGGACAGGAGCAGCCAGTAGCCTTTTTTAGCAAAGGTATGAATAGTTATGAGGAAAAATACAGCTTTGTAGAAAGACATGTGCTAGCTATTATAAAAGCCTTAAATAATTTTAAGCATCTGTTTGCTGGGAATAAAATACATCTAATGATTGCACACCCTAGCATTAAAGAGTTTCTAGTGAATAAAGATGTAAGTGAAAAAAGGGCAGGGTGGATAAATAAAGTCATGGAATATGATGTACAAATCCATGTAACCAAGCAGGTTAGAGGAAAAGGTTTATGTGCTCAGATGGCAGAAGGAGAAGATCAGGTTAAAACTAATGAAGATGCCATCTTGCTCCAAGGTAATTCTGTACTTATTAGTGGTTCAACATCCTGGTTATCAGATATGACCAAATTTCTACAAACTGGTCAATATCCAATACACCTTGACAGAGCCAAGAGAAGATACTTTAGGCTTCAATCTATTCCTTATGTGCTAATTGATAACATTTTGTATAGGAAAGATCTTTCTGGTATGATTCTTAAATGTATAGATTGTATGGATCAAAACAAGATTCTATCTGAATTTCATGAAGGAGCTTGTGAAGGGCATTTCAGCCCCAAGACTACAGCATGGAAGATTCTAAGAGCTGGCTATTATTGGTGAGATTTATTCAAGGATGCTCATTCATGGGAAAGAAGATGCCAAAGTTATGCTATGTTCGCAGGAAAACAAAGGTTGGCAGCATTACCATTGAAACCAATCATTGTTGACCAGTCATTCAACAAATGGGGAGTGGAATTTATAGGCCCAATAAACCCCAACTCCAGTGCAGGGCATAGATGTATCTTAACTGCCACAGATTATTTCACTAGATGGACTGAGGCAATTGCACTAAAAGAATCTTCTGGAAATGTTGTTATGAATTTCTATGATGATATTATTACAAGGTTTGGAGTTCCTTAGTCAATCATATCAGATAATGCTTTAGCCTTTATTGGAGCAGCTATAACAGAATGGGTTGTCAAGAATGGTATTTACTTAAGTACTTCTTCTAATTACTACCCACAGGATAATGGTCTTGCAGAATCTACCAATAAAAACCTAATCAGGATCATCAAGAAGACTTTGCAAGGAAACAAGAGGGATTGGCACTCTAAGTTGAAGGCAGCTCTGTGGCTAGATAGAATTACACCTAAGCAGGTTATTGGGAATTCACCCTATGTTCTTGTTTATGGCAAAGAGGCTAGATTGCCCATATCTACAGAATTTTTTGCACTGCAGCTAGCTGATCAAATGCTACTTTTTGAAGAAGGAGATCCCCTTGCCTTAAGGTATGCTGGTTTATTGCAATTAGAAGAAGAAAGGAGAAAGGCATTTGAAACTATGGAATTATTCCAAGCACAAACTAAGAGGTCTTTTGACAAGAAGACTACATCCAGGGATTACAAAGAAGGTGATCTAGTACTTAAGTGGGATGTACTAAAGAGCAGGACAGGGCAGCATGATAAATTTGATAACTTTTAGGCAAGCCCTTTTGTTATTACAGCCTGCAAGGAAAAAAATGCTTATCAGTTGTCCACAACTAATGGAGAAGTTCTGCAAATTCCAGTTAATGGAATGCACCTCAAGCTTTGCTTTGAGGACTAGGTTTTACTCTAGGTTTTCATTTTCAATAAGTGTTGTCCAAGCACATAGGTCTTTAGGTTGCATTAGGTCTAGGATAGTTGCATTTTAATTTCAATAATGATTGCATTCATGGTTCCAGGTTTCCTAACTCCATTGCCCAAGGATAAAGGTCTAAGGATGTGTCTAGCAGGCAGACATCTAGCAGAAGTCGCCAAAATTGTTATCCTAATTTTCAGCATGCATCAAAGTAATCAAAAATAGGAAGAGTTTGCATTTTTAGAGGAGTCCCATTAATATTATCCTTCAGGTAGTATTAATCAACATTTTTTAATTACATTCATTTTCAAAAATTTTCATTTTGTACTCTAAGAGTTGATCACATTCCAGAATTTCTAAATTACAATTTTGATCAATTAAATTGTGCATTCAAGCTAAGTGTATTATACAAGTGTTATTTCATCTTTCTTTTCATGTCTAAACAATAGTACATTGCAGAATAGAATGCATAATTGAAAGTATGGAGTAGAGGTCCCATGCATTGCCTTGTGGTTGGTTTCTTATTGCTTGCATACTAGGTCTCCATTGTTGGTTGCATATCAGGTCCTAGGTCTTCATAGTCCATCTTCATCTGCATATAGATCTTTTAGGGTTTACCTGCATCATAAGAGAAAATGGGGTGTTAGATCCAGTTGGATCTAAGTAATACATGGAACATAGACAACATACAATCAATCCTTCTGAAAACTGCATATCAATCTGATGAAATCAATGTAATGAGAAAACATTCATCCATAGTATCTAAAGAATAGTATTAAAGGGACTTGTTCCAAACATGAAACCTTTTGCTATGTATGATCACTTTGATATATGGTATTCTTATCTATATAATCAAATATCTGAATGAAAGGAACTTAGTATAACCATCTGAGAAACCTTTTTCATGATTAGATCAACCTATTAGTTCAACAAATGATACAAACCAACCAACACTCATGAGTGAATGTCATCTTGGCATACATTCACTCACAAATGTTAATTGGTGCATATGATTTGATGACCTAATAAATTGAGTGGTATTTTGTGTGCAAATGGACAGGTATGTATAACTGAATGCAGGAAACAAAAGAAAATGATGCAATGGATGTCTCAAGCCCATGCTCGAACTTCACATAAGCCATTATATGCAGAAGGATGGTTGATATCTTAGAAGGTTACTCCTCACATACATAAGAAGGATAAGATACAAACACATGAAGGAGTCAAAAGATGCTACAGGAAGTTCATGAACAAAGGAAGCTGGAGAAATGTAGAATTGAAAGACTTTGAAAGTTCACTATCTTTATGCAAATAATGGAGAGTGGGAAAATGTTGTTACAGTAAGTGCTTCTTCATATATATGTTGCTTCAAAACCTCTGTTAAAAGTTCACTTGGAAGATCAAAGTTGAAAACTCATGCATAAAGATTATGCATAAACTGTATTAAATGAGGAAATGTCATTGTAGTCATTTTAAAACAACTGAACCTAACAGAGTAAAAGCATGAAACAAAAGATGTGAAAACTACAAGTAAGGACAGAGATTAACAGTCTCAAATCAGCTTGGGTGTGCACATACAGAAAACAAGTATGATGAAAAGAGTATCATAGGATATCCAAGAGCTTCATCAAATAAGATCATGCTTAATGGTTCTGAAATATTGCAGTGCATAATGTGTTTTAGACAAACTGTCGAGAAAGTTTCATTTTGTAGAGTTTACATCTCATATTGATGTTTTGAAAAGATGTGCATTCATGATAACAGTACAGGGCATGTAATATTGATAAGAATTATATATGCAGATTGGGTTTACTATTTTGAAGTGAAACCCATGGGAGTCACGAGCTCGTGCTAGAACCCCACGAGTTTATTCTTTCTCATGTATACTTCAAAAGTAAAACAATATATTTTTTACATCAAAGACATCAACATATTCAACATATTTGTGCTTACATTCTAAAGAGATGCTCAGTATTATCAGCAAAACTATAAACTAAAAGTGTTTTTTAACATAATGTTGCAGTTTAAATATCTTATGTGTGTGTTTTTTTTTCAGACAGTGGAGTGTCATCAAACAGGGAAGCATATGTTGTGCTTACTAAATTTTTGTATTTGAAGACAGCAAGAATGATGTTTTTGTTAAAACATTTAAACAATACAAAACCCGTGTTTTACTTCAAAGTTGAGAAAAGCATTAAACCAACAACTTCAAGTGCAAAGCCATGTGGGTATTTTAAAATAATGTGTATGACAGCATGTGGAAATGACAGTGAGGTTCGACAGCAAGCAGTACTGCAGTAATGGGATCGAGAGTAAACATATACTAGTTCAAGAGTTGCATGAATGTTTAAAGCCACAGTCGACATCAAGCAGAGAGCTCCAAGCATTTATCGAACACTAAGTAAAGATCATATTGATGCAATGAGAAAAAATAAATAAACAACAGAAGAAGCCAACTTATCTATATGTGTGAAATGGTGTGTGTCTTCATATTAGCAGTCATAAGCTACATTTTTTAAAATGCTGAAGGGAACCCACATGGCGGTTTGCTGTCGAGATGTATTCAAAAGACATACAGTGGAGGCTGCAGTGTTTTTCCTCAGTTCCATTTCACACAACCAAATGGGGATGAGTCTGAAGCTGTGGCTGAGACATCCCCAGTTTAAAACCAAAGTTCATGGGCTTGACTTCTCAACCATAGCTTGAGACCATTCCAAGACTACAGTGGTGTTACATCCCGAATCTACAGTGGTGGCCGCAAACAAAGACCCCCAAAACTTCCTTCATACACTGCGGTTTAAAACCCAAAATGGTGGTAAAACATCAATCTAGAACCCGAGTTACAAGTGAATCTGCAGTACCATTAGTAAATGGCTTCGAAAACACTTCATCATCAAGTGTTCCAAGCTTTCAAGTAGACTGGAGTCAACCCACAGTGAAACCCAAAATCAAGCAAAAAAGAAGACCGAAGAACTCCATCAGCATTGAAGAGAAGTTAAATAGAGATGCCATGTGTTATGGCGAAAAAAAGCTACATCTTTTCTTCCTACAAAAACTCATAAAACTGAAGTTTCTCTACTGAATAGAGGCAGGTTCATCGTAGAAGATCATGGTTTCTGGATTCAAACATGGCGGCACCATAGAACAAAAAACCCTAAGATGCAAATGAAACTGATGAACGAAATGCAATTTTTGAACCCTTTGAAGTTAGGTGGTCGGGTTTGTTAAAGTGGAGTTGTCACACTTTTTAGGATTCGAATGCTTGTATTCGAAATATGGTAGTAAAGATAAGGGATGTAATTAATATGTTTTGATGTAAATATGGGGGGCTAAAACTTAGGGTTTTGTTTTAGGGAAATTGATTAAACCCTATAGTTATGGAGGGCTTTTTGGATGGCTTTTTGGAGGGAATATTTTTGAAAGTAAGCCATGTTGGCTATTTAGTGAAGGTTTTTGCTTCATGTTAAGGGGGTCAAATTGGTGGATAGTAGAGCTTTAGTGAATTTCTAATTCCTATAGTTGTTGATTCATGTTTTTGTATTCCAGTGTAAGTTCATGCTTGTAATTTTGGTTTTGTGCAAGAGGATTTCACTATTCCTTGCCATTACTCGGGAATTCATACATGTAACTTGTATACAGATTTTTTAGAAGAATATAGTTGCCCCACTTTTTTCCATACATCTTGTTGTGATTATTTGTTCAAATTCCTTTTCAATTTTCTACATCTATGAGTAATACCTGTGTAATATGGATTAGTGAATCACATTGATTCCTATTCCCTATCACAGAATATAATCCTTTTGCAGACTATGCATGTTGTTAATGGTGAGAGTACTGCTTGTGGTTAAACCCTAGTTGTAGCCTTCCAATTAACCTATGTATTGAGCAGTGAATGATAGTGCAGAGTTCCTCTAGGGTATGGTAAGTGGATGTCAGTTTGAAGCTTTAAAAAATATCTTTATCTTCTTGGTGTATCACCTTTTCTAGTTTTGCATGCAAGTTCAATTTTAAATCTTTCTCCCTTTTCCTCAGTTAAATTTTCAATCAGGAGGTGATATTCCATACCAAATAGGAGCCGGCCTAGAATCTGGAGACTCTTCCTCATCCATAGTTCATCCACATCTAGAGGAAGTTTCCATTGTCAGATAGAATTGCCATGAAGCCTTAATGCCTGATTTAGGGTGACAATTCTAAGCCTGAACAGTTACATTCAACATTCTTTGAGAATTTACAATCTGTCACCATAGGAGTACCAACCACTTTTGAGTCTTCTAACCCATATATCTTCAACATCTCTTTCACATACATGGACTGGCTGATGTATATTTCTACAATCCAATTAAGGATTTCATCTCCTTGATCATTGACATCTCAAACTCCTTCAACTCATTTGCAAATGTTATACTCATCTTATCATTTCCACCAAAAATGATGCATCCACAAAGACTTTAACAATCAACAGTTTGTTATCCTTCTCTATCTTCAAATATACATTGTTGTTGTGAATTGGTTTGATGAAACAAATCTTGATAAAATATGAGTTCAGTCTCTCATACCATTCCCTTAGTGTTCTTTTTAATCTATATAATATTTTTGCAGCTTGCAAAAACCTTCAAGTTTTTTAATGTACACTTCTTCCAGAACATCATTTATAAATGTCGACTTGACATCGATTTGATATACTTTTAACTATTTGTAAGAAAAATATGCAAGTACAATCCTCACACTTTCAAGTCTATCCACAGGTGCAAATATTTCACCATAGTCTGAACCTTCCTCTTGTGCATAACCTTTACACACAATTATTTCGTTATTTCTCACCACTTCACCTGACTTGTTCATCTTGTTTTTTGAAAATTCACTTGGTTCCAATCACATTCTTATCCACTGGTCTAGGAACTAATGTCCATGTTTTGTTCTTCCCAATTTGTTCCAACTCTTCTTTCATATCTTTCACCCAGTCATCATACTTTAATACTTCTTTCATAGTTTTAGGTTCACGTGCTGAAAGAAAACATGTACTCTCTCTTGCCTTTCGTGTAGTTAAAACACATGCATTCTTATCACCAATAATTTGATCAATAGAGTGATTCAATTTTACATATCTTGGTAATATTAGTTCAGATATAGGAGTCTCTTCTACTGCTTGTACTGGTTCATCCTCATTTACTTGCCTATCTTGATTTTTAGCATCTTTCTCCATCAGTTGTATGTATACAAACCCTTGATAGTCTTATGGTTCTTTCTTGCTAGATTCATCATTCTTCTCAAACAATTCATAAACTCTCACATTAGCACTTTCTACTATCTTGTTGGTTTTCTTGTTTAGACACTTGTAGGCCTTGATTTTTCTAGAATACCCTAAGAATATCTCTTCATTGCTCTTAGGATCAAAATTGCCTATATTTTCATCTCTCTTGATGTAACATCTTCTCCCAAATACTTACAATAATTCACATTCGTTGAGTGACCATGCCATAGCTCATAAGGAGTCTTTTTTATTCCTTTCTTTACTTTTACTTGGTTCAATGTATCCACAATAGTGCAGACAGTTTCCCTTCAAAATATTTGTGCCACACCCTTTTGAATCATCATTTTCCTTGCAAAATCAATTATTGATTTTTTTCTTCTCTCTGCAATTCCATTTTGTTGGGGGGTTCTAGGAGCTGACATTTGCCTTTTGATTCCTTGTTCCTCACAATATGTAAGAAATTCATGTGAAGTGAACTCACCTCCTCTATCTAATCTCAAGCACTTTAGGTTCCTACCGGTCTCCTTTTCCACTAAAGGTTTGTATATTTTGAACGTATGAAAAGATTTTGATTTATCCTTTAGAAACATAGCCCACATCATTCTATAAAAATCATCAACAAATAGCATGAAATATTTATCACCATAGTAACTTTGAGTTCTCATATGAGCACATAAATTGGTACGCACCAGATCCAATATACTTCCAGAAGAATATGACTTACTGATAAAACTAGAGCTAGTTAACTTTCCCAATTGGCATTCCTTATACATCACATTGTCTAGTTTAACTAGATATGGCAATCCTCTTACAAATTTCTTCTTACTTACTTTAATTAAGTTATCAAAATTAACATGAAAAAATATTATGTCATAACCAACTATCCTCAACCTTAGCAATCAAACAACTTTCAATAGTAGTATTCAGATGGGACAAGTTACCTTTGGTATGTTCACCGGTAGCAATAAGATCTCCTAATTTACCATGAATCCTACATACACCTCCTTTGAACTCTAAAAAATAACCCTTTTTATTCAACTGTGCAACACTTAAAAAATTATACTTCAGACCTTCAACCCAATAGACATCATCATGATTTTTCTTATCATTTAGTGCAATAGACCCTTTTCCTTTTACTAAACAAGGAGCATCATAACCAAATATTACCGATCCTCCATCACATTCCTCCATTTTGATAAACCTGCTTCAATCACCGTTCATATGATGAGTGAAGCCACTGTCAATTAACTAATCTCCTTGGCGATTCATGCTTGAAATTAATGCTTTCTCACCATCTTCAGAGGGTTCTTCCTTAACAGTAACAAATAAAATTTCTTCATCATCATTGCCATCAGATCTTCATCCGTAACACTTTCTTCAGCTAGATAACATGCTTTCTTTATGTTCTCCTTGAATCTCCTTGGCTTTTCTTTCATGTCATTGTCAAGACACCTAGAAGAAATTTTTCCAATCTTGTTGCATGAAAAATGTTTGAGAGGTAGCTTACCCTTGTACTTACCTTTTCCTCTAGGCAACTTCTTAGAAAATAATGCTTCCAACTCTTCGTGCTCCTTTTCTTTAGAAAAAATGGATTCATAATCATTAGAGTAAAATATCATAGCAAAAGAATTATTAGCAACCTCCTTTCCTTTCCTTGTTGGTGCAAGAGTCATTGATGACTTAAATGCATCTTAACCCTTAGGCATACTATTATCAAAATTACTCAGCTTAAATGTTGTCAATTTTTCTATCAAAGCATCCAGAGTAACAGATCCATTTCCTAAATATATAACTTCTTGAATAGAAGAAACTGTAATGGCATATTGAGGTAATAAGGTTCCTAGTATTTTTCTTACCACATCTTCTTCTTCAAGAGTTCCACCAGCACATCTGATAGCAGAAACCACATCCTTGATCCTTTGACTGTACTGTTCAATGTTTTAACTTTCTAGCATCCTCATATGATCAAAATTTCCTTTCAGGATATCCACCTTAGCCTTCTACACATGTGAATCTCCACCATAAATTATCTTCAATTTCTCCCACATGTCATGAGCAGTGTCTAGATCTTGAACATTGATACACTCTACATTAGATAGAGTACTAGAAATGACTTACATAGTTGCAATATTATCTTATTGTACCTTCAACTCATCTATAGTAAGGGTACATGCATGGGTATTATACTTTGTAACAACATGATCCCAATATTGACTTCCCATACCTTTTAGATAGAGCTTCATTCTGACACACCATACTAGATAGTTCTCCCTTGTGAACTTAGGATCTTCCTTTCTCATCATCTTTGGATCTTTTCCTCAAGCTGTTAAGCTTCACCACAACAAAAAACCAAAGCTATGATACCCATTTTTAGTCCTAAGAGATCAGATTACTGAGAGGGGGGGTGTATCAGTAATCAACCAATTGATTAACTTTTAAACCTTATAACAACATTCACAAGAATAAATTAATAACAGAAAATGAAAAATTAAAACACATAAGAACATCCACAAAGAAATGAAACACTTGAAACATATATTTTTCTCATGGAAACCCAATTTGGGAAAACCACTGTGGAATTAGTACCCACAAAATTTTGCACTCTTCTGAAGTACGCCCTGTGAGGAGCTTAACCATATTAGGAGTTTACAAAGACACTATTAGGTGCCACCCGATTAAGGGATTTACCTCTAGCCCTATTAGGGGATTTACCCTATTAGGAGTAGCCTTATTAGAGGACTTAAAACACAAGCTAATGTGCTACCCTATTAAAGGATTTACAATAAAAGACCTGTTAGGATCCCTTCTTTTAAGGGATTTTTACCGCTGCAACTGTTAGGGAGCAACAAGTGGAATGATCTGTAAATAGAAACACCTATGCCTAATCAGATCAGCTATAATGCACAATCTCTTCTCTTCGGAACTAACTTTACCCTGGCTTGAATGCACCTACACACACTGTCTATCCATGATCAACAACCAATTCTTTTAACCTTATCGCATATCTGACATTCATCAAATCCTAGATCCTTCTGCCACCTTAATCTTTCCTTAAACGTATTAAATTTTGACTTTCAAACTTCCCCCTCAAATATAATGTGCCAATACACAAATATCGATGTAAAAAACAATTTTCCTATATCGCATCAATCCACACTTAGATTAACTTATGAATTCATGAAGAATAGTCAGACACATTTTGACCCAACAAACCCTGCTTCTAGAATCTTCATGACACGCTAGCATCAAACACTGGAATGTTAGATCATCACCTCTAGTCATTATGGCACATCACCACATTGTGACTAACACAACTTTATTCACCACTACTTCCATACCAGTCACTGATTCAAGATCTACAATCGGTAGTTCAAGAACATAAGCTCTTTATCTTGAAACCACTTTTGTAACTGCAATACTTATTCACCATTCATCCAAATAACTTATGGTCGCAAACATAGCTTCTACACACTGTCAATAATCTTCTCCTGTAACCATGCCACATACTACATCATAGATTTGACACACCGATCAAATAACCTATCGCCTATCAATGATTGTCCTAGTGGTTGCACTGTCAACCTTCATCTTATCATAGCTTGCTTATTGGTACACATCAACAGTAGCGGTCAGACATATGACATTCAAAGGCATCCCCAAGTCTCTCACAAGGATCACTACAACTAAAACCCATCACAACACTTTGTTCATCATACTCATACTCATTAACATACTAGGAACACTAGGTCAATACTTGACATCAATGACAACACAATAACTGATCATCATGCAACCAAATGTGTATCATGACAACACCAGAAATCACTTACCATTACTGCATCAGTTATGTCAACACATACACCTAAAGAGGTTTTATACCTAAATCTGATAAAAGAGTATACGTTGAAAGCTAATAAGAGGAGAGAGTATTAGATGAAATAGCATCATTTTGTATAACAAAAATTGATTATGAAGAAAATTCAAAAACATTGAAAAAAAAAAGATAAAAAGATAAAAATGAAAAAGATAAAAGTGCCTTGGTGAAATCTAGTAATAGGTGCCTTGGTAGAAAAAAAAAACAAAGAGAAAAAGTGCAATAAATCCAAGTGGTGAAAACCTGGTGTAAACAGACGTCATTTGACCTGAGTTCACTCAAGCCTAGTTGCATTGCATTTGCATTTCCCCATCCTTGTATATATCTCATTGCACTATCATTTGTACATAGCGATAATAAATTTTCAGAGATGCATTTGTACATAAAATCATTCGTCACAATTTTAAAAGTTTCCTTGGTCCGTTAAGATTGACAAATACAATTGGGGGCACATTTCAAATTCAAGGAGCACATTAGAGAAACAAACACAAGCAAGACTTTAACACACTTCATCAAAAATCAAGAATCAAAACCTTTGACACATGTCGATTGATCAAAACATCAAATTTATGAAATTCGAGTGCATGACTCGTATCAAATTCAAAGGCTAAGAACATCGAAAGCTAAGATGGACCATCAAAACCAAACAATGTGCACAAGGATCATAATGGATGGAACTTTTTCTGAGAAAATGGATCAATAAACAAAATAGAAAAGATAGTTCAAAGATGTTTCTCGACTTGTGTATCATGTCTTTTTAGCAAAATCAATGATGTATTGGACTAGATAAGCAATGATGGAGACATGATATTTTCTTGATTTCTTCTTGTAAGGTTGACTCATCGACGTATGCAAGATAGTCTAATGGCATGATCATCAAAGAATCATTGAGGACATTTGTATATAAAAAAGGATCATATCTTTGTTTGTTTACACAAATAGATACCGTGGACATTTAGATTTCTCATAACTTAATGCCAAAATCCACTTGCAACATTGAGTCTGACGAAAGCAATATTCACACTCCCATGGTTTTCAAATCTCACCACTAAAGGTTGTACCGATTGCGTTATTGACATCTGAGGCATGAGGTATTCATATAATCATGGTTGAACGTCTGACTAATGAGGGTTGTACGTTTTCATGTTCTAAAAAACTCAATGACGAAACTAGAAAAAATAAATGCATCTAGTGGTAAGTGACAATCTTAGTTGCATGTTGCATTCATTTTAAGTTAATCTTGCATTATATGGGTTTTTCCAAAGGGTGAGACAAAATCAAAAAGAGGTTTAATCAAGGTTGTATCATCAATTTTTTTCTAAAGATCGAGTATGTTGGACTTTAACAAACAAAAAATAATGCATTTCCACTTAGCTCTTTGCATTTCATTTAATTTTTAGGATTCATGCATAAATCTTTATCATTTATCATTTTTTAAGTCATATAATATAGATTCATTCATAATAATTCACTTAGGTTCATTTTTCATATCTCATTAATATCATCTTTTTACATTTAGATTAACTATTGCATTAGTAGTATCACCATTAAGCATTACATTCATTAGATGTTATATATCATTAAAACATTCATCATAAGGTTCATTTAGAAGCATCTCATTAGACATGTCATTATACATCATTAGATTCATTAAGTGCATGATATCATTTAGATTACATTACATTACGTTCATTAAATGACCATCGATCATACCATCATTACATAAGTATTCAGATTGCATTATAGAAATACATGCATACTCATCTAGAATTAATCATTACATCATTACATCATTAATCATTACATATATCTATCTATCATCGCATCATGAAGCATATAGGATCATTAATCATTAAACATGTCATAAACAAAATTACATTATAAGATTGCATTGCATTTAAACATCTAAGTGCATTCATACAGAAAATCAAATGCATCCATACATATGCATAAAAACATAAATCAAGAAAAACATATAGATAGAATCATCTAGCGCTACATCCATATATAGATCATCTCAAAAATTATAAATTCCAATATATCATGACATTAAAGGAAAGATAAGCTATCAAATGTTAGAATCTATCAAAGTCTATCAAAGTCTATCAAATGACCACATCTATTAAGAGATATCAAATGTCCATAAGATCTATCAATGTCGATAATCAAAGTACATGCATCAAATGTCTGATAAAAGTACACCAAGATATATCAAAGGTGGAGTCAAAAATCATATACATCAACTCGAGGCATGACCCATTCCTGTATCCCCACCAATGTCTGTAGGTGGATCCTGCCTACTATCATCATCTGAGTGGCCTATGTTTGACTCGTCCCAGCTATATCTGTCTGAATTGGAGGCACTATCTATGTAGGAATCTAAGAGCTAGATGGAGGGGTCTTCTGTGTAGCAGTTTATGAGCTCTGACCCGGATGTGTCTGATAAATATGTCCATGTTGGATATGTGATATTGCAGCCACCAAACTCTGCATCATGCTAGAAACATGTGCCAAATGATTCTACATAGATGATACGCTAGCCTGTAAAACCTGAATATCCTAGTTAGGGGATGTTGTCACTACTGGAGCTGCTGGGGAAATAGGGGCACCAAGATGAACTACCTGTCTAGCCACTCGAGGACCGTGATGACCCCACAATGTTGTAGGAATTTCTCTCAATGGCACCACTACACCTCATCCTCTCATCCTAACTCTCCCTATACCCTATCCATCATCTCCACCACCCTGACCTCCATTCCTACCACCATCTCTCCTACCATCCCTACCTCCACCTCGTCCTCCACCTTGTCCACCACCCTGACCTCCACCTCTACCTCTACCTCTAGGAGGATGGATAATAAATCCACCTCTCCCTTCAACAATCCTGCTTCCATCTCTCCCCCCTTTGACCTGAACTCTCCTCCTCTTCCTCCATCCTCTCCCATCACCATCACTGGCATCATCTTCGTCATCAGGAACTCCCTCTGTGATATCAGGAATCGGCTTTGCTAGATCAGTAAATCTAGGAAATGGATATTGTAACAACCACTGGGCATACTCAGGTGTAACACCTGCATCCACTACATCCTCTTTGTAATCCCATGGTGTAGGTTGCATACCCAAAAGTACATCACAAGCAACTCTGAACTCCACCTGAGGACCCCATAGTGATCTCTCTAACTGCATGAGGGCATAAAGAGCTAACCCCAGTGGAATACCGTATCCTACCAAACTGTTTCATCACCCTCATACAACAAAATCTCTCTAGTACCAGAGGTGTGCGACCAATCAACCAACGAGGCATAAACATATATGGCATCTCTCGATCATCCTCCACCCATGCCTAAAAACCTAAATAAGGATGCCAACATACATGGTCCATATCATCTAACATCCTACGCCAATAATCCAGCTTGCCTAGATGAGGTTATACAATCACTTTGATATATATAAATGTGAATGACCAATCAGGAGTTTGAGCCCTCGTAGCAATGGGTCTAGTAATTGGGAGGTGCTCCCAAGTCCAAATTTGTAGTAACACGAAACCAATAGAAAGAGAAGAACTATGTTTGTATACCACATGGTCCAGATCATGATATAAATGCACTAATACGCAAGAACCCCAAGAAAATATGCACGGATGAGCAATCATATCCTCTATAATCTGACCCCGGCCTATCGTAAAACCATGACCATGACTATCCAGAAGTATAAATCCTCCAATCAATCCTGAAAGTACTACAGGAAAGGGATCATATGCAAGTAACTATACCCAAGGAATGCTATCATTGTCGATGGTAGGATATGCAAAAACACGACGACATGCCTCTCCATCATATACCTGATCAGAATATACTAGCTCCCCCATCACCAAGATGCGTAGAATCTTGTAGATGTCCTCAGGGGTGATCGTCATCTCACCCATCGATAAATGAAAGGTATTGTGGTATGAGTGCCAACTCTCGGCCACAACAGTCAATAACTCCTTGTTCACGTGAAACTGGTGCATCTTCAGAAGAAACCATAATCTGCATTGACCTATCACTCGTCAGGCATGAGCTGATAAATCTATGATCAAATCAAATGGCCAAGGATACATGCCTCGAACCTGCACTTTCTGAAAGGAAACTTGTTTTGGAAATCAACGTGTACATCAATTAGTACTCATCATCAATCTAATCATCTAAATTGAATCACATCATGTAATCTTACTATCTACTAGCTCATATGAGATTTAGAGAATCTTGATGAGTGCATCTACTTTCCTAGCTCTAGATCTTGAGAAAGGAAACTCAATTTATCCTATTGACCTATCAAGATTGGCATGTACATGAAATCAACTACATGATCTAAGTGACATAAAAAGCACAACATTTTCATAACATTATGAAGCAACATCATACATTTATCCTTGCAATCAAAAGACGAGTTCATCATTACATCAATCAGGTTGACAAAACTACCAAAAATGCAAAATCAGGCCTACACGCTACTTTATCAATGTGTATGTACCAAAAATCTTACACGCTAAAATTTTATATTATACATGTCGTTATATTCATGCTTACATGCTACAACACTAGTACGCGCTACAAGATTCTTATACATGCTAAAACTATTTGCGAAAGCGCTATAAAAATGTTACTTTTGTATTTCAATATCATATGTGCTCTTTCATTCTATTCTATGCACTATTCTACACCTAGGGCATCCGATTTTATGTGCTACTTTTCCCTAGGTGACGCACTACTTCTCATTGCAGACGCGCTAAAATAAACTTTGTACGTGCTAAACTTAAGAAAAAAAGCTAAACCTACCTGAATCTGTGCCTAAAATCTAAGAACAAGCAAATAAATTTCAAAATTGACAAAAGAAAGAAGATATCGAGACATACCGAAGGTCCATAGTCGGCTGGGCGCTGGAATTGGAGAACTCGCTCGAACCTGTGCTCCTAAATCGATACAACCATCGCTACAACAGAGAGGTGAAATTTTCTCTTAGAGGGTCAAATGAGAGGGTAAAATGAGCGAATGGGAGGGGTAAAAACCAATTTTCACCCTTATATATCCACCCAAGTGCCTTTTTAGGGGATATTTTAACCTAATCATCCTTTCTAATCAAAATTTTTGTACCTGGGGGCATTTTTCCAAATTGTTTATTATCTAGAAACACATCAAAATTGTAACTCCAACCAAAATTTTCAAAAAATTTCAAATCATCATATTTAATCAAGTTCCTGCAACATCAATTTTGATCCATTCCCTGAGGGGGCATCCATCATCAGAATACCAAATAATCTTAATCAGAGCATTTTTTGCAATCGGGAACATTAAAATAATAAATTTTCAAAATCATCAATGGGGCATTGAAATCAAGCTAAATTTTTCATCGGGGATTCAAATCAAATCAACATTAAATCTTCATCAAACATCAACATCAGTCAAATCAGTATCAGACATCAAATCTACATCAAACATCAACATCAATAAAATTAGTATTAGACATCGAATCAAGCATCATTATCTACATCAAAATTGGATATTAGATCAAACTTCAGAACATTGATTATTCTTTGAAACAACGTGCTTCGCACATTGCTTCAAAGAGGGGCATTTGTAGACACCCTAAATTGGTCAACCAAAGTGAAAGTGGTCTAATCAAGTCAACATCATGGATTAATTAACAAAGACATTAATTAATTAAATACAAACCAAAAGGGGCTAATTAAAATATGTAATTGATTTAATCAATTAGTATATATTTTAAATTAAATTAATCAAATCCAACCCATCTAATTCCCCTACATGGCTAATTTAATTAATACTTTAAATTAATTAATTCATAATTTCAACGAAGGGGACAAAGATCAATTAGCTAGTGAGAAGAGAGGATTGAAAGCACATGGATCACTCCAAGTTTTTCTATCTTAGCCACTTATTTAGCCTTTTCTATCCTCACCACTCATTTTGTCATCCTGTCCCCCTATTTGAAACACAACTAAACCTCTCTCATCTAATCATATGGTTAACTCAGTCTATCCCCTACCCTTGAGAAAAGCCTATAAATAGAATGCATTTCTCAATGCAAATCACCATTTTACATTCATTATCATTTGCATCATCATTATAGTCAAATTTGCATCCATATTTAGAGTAATTTTAACTTAATATTAACATTGTAATAGTATAATTAGCTTTCAATTCATCATTTAGCATAATTGCACATCATTTTCACTCTCATTTTAGAGGTTGTCACTTTAGGATTAATCATTTGCAGTTGAAAGCATTCAAATTGTCCTTCTAATTAGAGAAACATGAGACATTCTTGAGTATTTTGGTTTCAAATAGCTTAATTAGTCAATTTGAGCTAAAATAGTTGAATTAAATTTCATGATGGTATTTTACATACTATAGTAGCCTCAGCTTGACCATTTCCTTGGTGGTAGTATGGGGAAGAAAAGTGTTGCTTGATACAAAATTTATGGCATAGTTCTTTGACATCCTTATTTTTAAAAGGTGTACCATTATCAATGAGTATATTTTGGGGAATGTCATAACAACATATAAGATAGTTCATTATAAATTTGGAGACTTGTTTTCCAGTAGTGTAGGTCAAAGGAATATATTCAATCTATTTGGTAAAGTATTCAATGGTGGTAATGATGTATTTATAACCACTGGAACAGGTGGGATATATCTGTCCAATTAGATCAAGCACCAACTGTGAGAAGGGTCATGATGTAAGGATGAGATGCAAAAATTGAGAGGGCACATTTATCATATCATCGTGCTACTGAAATGGAACACATTTCTTGAAAAATTGATAGGCATCTTGTTCCATTGTGGGCCAGTGATAACATGTTCGCAAGAGTGAGACCACTAGAATGTGCACCACTAATTGCTTGGTGGGCCTGTTGTAATGTCATTTGAGATTCTTTTAATCCAAGACACCTAAGGATGGTTTCATCAAAGTGCTTCTAATATAGGGTGTTGTCTATGATAGTATAAGGGGATGCACGATGGATGACGGACTTGCATTGGTTGGGGGTAAGGTGAGGTGGTATGATATCATCATGGAGGTAAGCATAGATTTCCTCATACCAAGATGAGTCACGACCAACAATGTCACACACCATTTTAGATTCTAGCATGTCATAAGCAGAGACCATGAGGTTCTCAACAAGAAGCTCACACCGATGGTTGTTCTCGGACATAGAAATTAAGGACCCAATAATAGCTATTGTGTCGAAAACTTTGATATTTTCTCTATGGATCTGTTGAAATTGAGTCTCTGTAAAATATTTCCTTATGTCTTCAACCAAGAGGTGATACATAAGAAATTTTTTATCCTTTATGTGATACTCATCATTAACTTGTTTGATGACAAGCTGGGAATCATCAAAGACAAGAAAGGTACTTATTTTCTATTTGATAGCCAAACAAAGTCCCGCAACCAAAGCCTCGTACTCTGCAATTTTATTGGTGCATTCAAAGGTCAATTTGTAATACTTTGGTATGTAATCCCCTTGATGAGTGACAAACAATATTATTACCCCTGATCCTTTTTGTGTGTATGATCCATCAAAGTATAATTTTCATTGTGTGTTAGGGGTGAGATTCATGATAACATCATCAGAGAATTATGTAACAAGGAGATGATTTCTTCGAATAGGTGCTTTGCTAACTGATCCTCTATGACTTGTCCTTTAATTGCTTTCCGATCTACATATTCAATATCAAACTTGTTGAGGATCATCACCCATTTTTCTGTTCGTTGAGTGAGAGCTTCCTTAGACATTAGGTATTTGAGAGGATCAATTTTCACAATGATCTTGGTCTTTTGATTGAGCATATAGTGACAAATTGTGTACAAAAAACAACTGCTAGGCATGCTCTTTCTATGGGTGTATAATTTAGCTCATAATTCACAAATGTGATGTTGATATAAAATATCTCTCTTTTCCATTGTCATCCAATTGTGCCAAAATCTCCCCCAATGTGGCAGTGGTAGCTAATATGTACAAGAGTAGAGGTTATCCCGAAATAGGTGGAATGAGCACTAGCAGTGAGGCTAGATATCTTTTTAGGTGATCACGGGCCTTCTCATATAGACAATCCCATTGAAACTTGACATCTTTGTGGAGGAGGTGGCAAAATGGTTGGCATTTATTAGCAAGTTGTGCAATGAAATGGTGGATCGACTGAAGCATGCCTTGTAAGCTGTGAAGTTGTTTGATATTCTTAGGAGGTGGCATTTATAGGATGGCTTTAACTTTCTTAGGGCGCACTTCAATTCCTCTTCATGATCAATGTACCCAACAACTTTCTTGATGTGGCACTAAAGACACACTTGGGGAAAATCATCATTAGGACATGCTTTATTTAGATTTCAGAAATCGGTGCATATGCAAATGCTTCCAGCAAATTTACATACTAGTAAAATATTAGAGACCCATTCTAGATATTCTATAGGTCTTTTGAAGAGGACACCCAACATCTTCAGCAACTCTTCTTTTACCAACAATGCTATATATGGGTACATCTTTCTAATTTTTTGTTTAATTGGTTTGGAATTAGGATATACTGCAAGATGATGTACAACTAGGTCAAGGTCAAAACTAGGAATGTCTACATATGACCAAGCAAAACTATGTTGGTTTTTGCAAAGGAATTTGGTCATATCTGTGTTTTCCTTCTCACTCAGAGATGCTTATACAAATGTGATCATAGGATTCTTTGTAGTACCAAGGTTTACTTCCACTATATCCTCTATGAGAAGGATGATTTCTCATGAGGTAGTTCTATCAGTGGAAAGTCAAATTATCCCTCCTCTGGCACCTCAGGAATGTTTTCACTAGAGGAAATGTCCTTTATTTTTATGTTTTCTTCACCCAAAGGTGCCTTAGGAAGGTTTTCAATGGGGGATGTTTTGTGTTGTTTTCTTTTTCTTTTCACTTTTGCAACTGAGAGAGTTGACTTTTTGCCCAAAATATGCCTTGTCATTGTATGTGATATGATGCTCATAGTCTTGAATATCCTTTAGGTATAATAGTGCTAACACTACTTCATCTATTTCACATATATCCAATGGTGGTGGCCTTTGTTGGTCCCAATCAACAAGCTCTGGATGTTTGAGTGTGAGGATAGGAGATGTGAGGTTGGAAGAGGTTATGGAAAGGACACAATTAATTCCAAAGATGTCATCATCAAGGCATTTGAAAGGAACTTCATAGAATTCATCATCAAGATCTTCAGAGCTAGAAGAAGCTTCATGTACATTTTGAGAGGACACCTTAGTTTCTAAGTGATGTTCGAGTCCCCTATTGTGATAGTAATCTCTTGGATTAATTGGTTCCTTGATAGCTTGTTCTTTTTCCCCCAAGATTGTTCCATGGTATCACATATTCTCAACTATAGGATATGCTTTTGGGTATCTTTATTTTGGGATGTCAATAGGCTTGTCCCCGTATTCCTTGTATAATCATGACAACACATCTTCCTCTAGATTTTCTTCATCAAGGGGTCCCCATTGTTCAAAGGTGTCGTGCTTGCATTGGATAGTGGTTTTATCCTTGGGAATAATAGGGGAAGTTCAACCATAGGATTTGGGGGATAAGGGAAGCTGACCAATGTAGAAGGCATTGTGAATGGTATATTCTTCACAGCCTTTGCCAATGATTTTTACTTAGTCATCAGAGTGGCTGGATTTTGAGGTGGAGGCTTCATCAGATGATGGCTTGGCTAATTAATTAAGTGGATAGAAATTGGTTTGTTTTCCTTCAAGCATTTTTCAATACTAGAAGGGCTCAGGGATTCTGGGAATGGCAATTTCTCTTCCATTATGGGGAAATTTGAGGCATAGATGTAAGGAAGAGGGAGCAACTTGAATAGCATGGGTCCAAGGTCGACAAAGGAAAATGTTATAGGGTAGGTCAAGGTCAAGGACTTGGCATGTAGTCTCAATCAATGTGGAACCCACTTGGAAGGGGAAGTGTAATCACACCTTTTGACTCTTGTTCTCTGTCATCACATGCTTTGATTGTTATTTTCTTTGTTAGATCAATGAGCTCATTAGAGAATCCCAATTGCTTTATTAATCTCAATGTACAAAGGTTTAAACCAGATCCATCATCTATATGAATCTTTTGATTTTGTGTTGACGAACAATGGCTTCGATGTGCAAATGATTATTATGATTAGGACCGGGGGCACAAAGGTCTTTATCTGTGAAAACGAGATGGTGTTGTGCAGAGAGGTTCCTAATCATGGCTTGAAATTGAGAGGCATTGATGTCTTTGGGGACACGAGCTTCAAGGACAACTTTCTCAAGAATTTATTTATGGCCAAGAGATGTGCAGAGAAGCTCAAGGATAAATATTTGTGCAGGGGTCTTCCCTAGGTGATCGATAAGGCTATAGTAGGAAGTCGGTCTAGTGGACGTTGAGGGAGCTGATGGAGAAGGTACGGCTTGAACAGTGATTCTTCCTTGAAGTGGTAGCATTACAACTAGCACCTTTTATTGTTGTAGTGTTTATATGATTGCCAACTTCTTCAATGCAACCACATAAAGAATCAAAGCCTATGATGATGTTGGTGGTGTTTTTATATGGGGCAAAATTTGATGATGGTTTATCTTTCCTATTCTTAGGAAAGAGGGTGGTGTAGATCTTAAATTGAGCATTAGACGACGATGGGTTATGTCCTTAAACTTCAATTTTACCGCTATCAATAAGGTCTTGTATGAATTTTTTAAGCTTCGTGCATTTTTTGTATCATGGCCTTTAATACGATGGTATTCACAATATTTGTTATCATAATACCAAGCGGGCTTAGGTTGATTCTTATTGTATGGTTTGGTGATGGAAAATACCATCATATTTTGTTCAACAAGGCGGTGGAAGATTACATCGAGGGGCTCAACAAGAGGGGTATATTGATGGCACTGACAAGTGTTAGTACTATTATTGGTGTTGCTATTGTTGCAATGAGGAAACATATTATTGGATGGATTGTGATTGGGTTGTTGTTGGGATTGTTGTTGTCGAGGTTGTTGATTGGTACAGTTTTTATGATTGGAGAGATTATTTTGATTTGAGCTAGCTTGGACATTTTGCACATGCTTAGAGTTAGTCACCCCATCATTAACAACATTCTTGTTTTTAGTCCAAAATTTAGGTTTTTCATTAGATGATGGAGTATAATGCTTGATTGTCCCTTGTTAGAGGAGACCTTCCTCAATGTTTTTACCTTTCTTGATTACTATTTTGAAATAGTCAAAACAAGTCATTTTCATATGAAAAGTAATTTTTTGTATAATATTTCTAGTAAATATATCAATCAAATGTTGTTTGGGAATTTTCCAAGGCATTTTATTGGCAAGGTGTATCCAACATTGTAAAATGTTTACAAACGTCTCTCTATTATGTTGTTTGGTATTGCACAAATCACTTAAGGATGCTTAATGTTTGATATTATAGGAATATTGTACAACAAATTTCTTAGTGAGATCCACAAACGGTAGAGATAGATCCTTGAGGTAAGTTCATGAACCATTCAAGGTCAGAGCCTCCAAAACTTTGAGAGAATAGCCTCTTAAGATAACTTTCGTAGTAGGAGATCTTTTGGCATGCCAAATATAATTACTTGATATGTTGAATAGGACACATTCCCCCCTTGTATTTGTCAAATTTAGGGATCTCAAAATTCAGGGGGAATATTTGAATGGTATTTGATCGATCAAATGAGTAAGGAAATATATCGTCGAATGAAAATTCCCTCTTGTGTCCTCCATTTTACATGTTAAGAATGATGTTTTTAATCTCATTTGACTTGATGAGCTAGATCGGGGGCATTATGATGTGTAAGGGAAGCCCCAAAGTTAGATGGCCCATCAAGTGATGATGACATAAGGCCCAACATTGGTGGAGGTACATATTTATAGGCTTGGGATATGGATGTCTTCATAGAGGATGAAGAGAACATGAATAGTGATGATGTATGCTTGGTTATGGATGAAGGCATGGAGAGGACTTATGTTTAACACATTCACATCCTTGGAATTAGATTTACTTGTTGTAGTGTGAGTGATAGCATGTGAAGTCAAGGTAGGTATAACGTTAAGGATTTTTTGAATGGTTTCTTGTGAAAATTGAAGGGTGTGGGTAGATTGAGAAGTTTGTGATGTGGAGTGTTCGGTGGAAGATGACATACCTTTTTCTCTTAATGATGTAGTGGTGCAAATGGTAGTATTGGTAGTGTTTGTGTTGTTGGTAGTGGTGGTGGTATTGGAAGTGGGAAAGGTCTTGGTGGTGTTGTGGAAGAGAAAAGAGTCATCAAAATCGGCAGGAAATGTAACTCAATCCTTAACAATGCTCATAAAAAATTCTTGCTTGTTATGTCTAATAGCTTTTTCAACCTTTTCACATTGTAAGAGTCTTTGAGGAATGTGTCTAATCGAGGGGGCATATCAGGTCGGTCAAAGAATTATTCCTCCTCTTGATTATGGATTAGATCCTCCACATGAACACCTTCACCATTAAATGTGGTTGCAAAAGGATTCTCATTGTCATTGGTGGTGTTGTGAGAATTAAGGCATAAGGCCCTCATGTTTTTGGTTTGTGATTAAGGATCATACAAAAGTGACCTTGAAAGGATGAGATGATGATTTGATGAGGTCTATGGAGACAATAGGTTGATGAGTGCTTGGTTTGTTGAGGGATGATGATAGATAAAGGGTTTCCTGCAAGCTAGGTCGAAAGGTGTTTTGATGAGCTTTGGACTATGAGAAATCAAGATTGATATTTAATCAAAGTCTTTTTTTTTGAAAATAATTTGATGATGGATTGGATTTTGTTTGGTCAAGAATTGGATTTTGATTGCAACCAAGGATGAATAATATGGTTAAGTTTGATTAAAGGTTGGATTGGATTGTATGTGATTGATTGTGAGGAGGTGAAAACAACCTTTGCAAAACAAGATCCTTTTGTGTATTCAAGGGATTGGATTGGGTTGACACCCTTTCCTACTTCAGATAGGCTAAGTTCTCAAGTAAAATTGGATTAGTGATTATTTGAAAATTACTAACTTAGAGATGACCAATCCCTAAGCTAATAATATCCAAATATGATGGGATAACTAAATAGACTACTTGAGATAGGTTAAGTTCTCAAGAAATAAACTTAGTTAGGGATTAGTTTTAGGATTAAGGATCTTTTCTCCACTTAGGAAAGTCTCAACCATAGGTTTGACTGACTTGGATTAGGACTGATCAAGTTTTAATTAATGATTAGGGTTGATCAAGGTTCGGATTAAATTGGATAAAATTTGGGTCAAGATTGATCAAGGTTCAAATGATTTGATTAAGGTCCAATCAAAATGTGATTTGGTCCAACAAGATAATTATGACCTTTCTCCTAAGTCCAAAAAAGTGGTGAAGATGTTGAGGTTTATAGTTAGGTTGGATGAAAGGATTTATTTAGATGGGAGGTAATGGGATATGATCAAAGGTTTCGGTTAGGTGGTGGTTTATGAAGTGTAAGTGAGATGGTTAGGTGGATGTTTCGAAAAGGTTAATAGGTCACAAATCGAAATGTCCTGGTCTTACAAGTTTGATAATGGCTAAAAGTGATGGGTCTCAATATAAAAAGGAAAGTTTCTATCAGAAAATGAAGACTTCAATCGTATTCGATAGCATTGAAAATCGTAAGCATCAGTCTACAGGTACATACGCTAATTGGAAAAAGTTGTATCAGTCTGAGAAAAAAATCTGAGAATAGAGAGGTAAAAATTTTGGTTCTTAGGCACAAGTCTTGGAAAGTGCAAACGCCAAAAGAAAGACGAAAACACCAATCTAGGAAGTTTAAATTTTACTCAAAATATTGATGGTTGATTGGCAAAAAAGGTTTGTTTAGTGGAAAAATAACAAACATGAGAAACAATGTTTATTTATTTAGACCAAGCACATGTACAACCTAGGCTTTGGGAAGGACAACACATGTTGAATGCTCTTGCAATAGACTATCACATTCAACTGGATAGATAGATGCTTGGTATTACTAGCTCCCCCTTACATGACACTCACTTCTCGGGCATGCCAAACATCAAATTTCCCCAAGACCCAAAGGATATTACAAAATTTTCTATGTCAAATTGAAGGGTACATGAGGGGAATCTTCAATATGCACATATCACAATCCTTGTGTCAACAAGTGGAAAGGATTTGGCCACTACAATAATTGGCATCTAGTAAGGGCATTCATTTAGGTGGCTACATTGATGGTAGATTAGCCTCATTAAGGAGACATCGTTTCTTGTAGAAGTTATGTTCTACAAGTTTTTGACACACCAAACGGGTACAAAGGGAGATCTTCATCCTGACATAGCAATCACATGTTTATTGTGACATTAAGCACAACCACATGTCTTATATAGTAGTTCAAAAGAGGCTTGGCTTTAGACTATTACCACTTGGGCTATCCCCTGGGGTGGGTACCTCTTTTCCCACCAAGGTAGTCCCACTCTAGAGGAAAAGATAGAAAAAAAATTATCTTACACCCAAGATCCATTTGAAGGCAAGGGCGGAGGATACATTTTGTTATACCTTTTCATCAAAGGATGTAATTTAAAACAAAAAGAGAGTCTTATAAGGAGTTCCTCCACTTGTCAAGGCCTCACAAGAACATCAAACACTTGATTAATTCACCAAAAGAAACCCTAGTTAAGCTATGTGCCACTAAGTTAAAGAAGACACTAAAAAATAAATAAAGATCAACTTCCCACCTACAAAACTAGTTATTAGTAGTTTAGATTTTTGTCTTTGACAGAAGTAGGACAGTTGCAAAGATGGTTAATGGTTAGAGAAATCAGAAAAGACAAATGTACAATAATCTATAGAAAAATGCCAAAATACAGGCATAGATGTTGATTAGCGCAACCATCAATCAACCTTAAACACCGATTTATAGAGATTAGAAAAATAGTAGCTTAACTAAAATAGAAAATGACTAAAACCTAAACAGTTAAAAATGTAACTAAATACTTTTTTTTTTTTACTTTTTTAGAGATTTTTTTATTTTTAAGACTTTTGAAGTTATAAAAGAAGAAAATAGATTAACGCACATGTAAAACTCTATAGCTATTTTTACCTAAGTGGAAACGTCATTTCAGACTGGAGACGTCAGAGAGTGGAAGTGCAAAAGATTGAAAACATCCAATTTTATCTGTACAAAAAGATGTCGAACCTACAAAACAAGTTAGACTATAAAACCTAATCCTTGTCAAAAACCGAAATGTGAAATGCTATAAAATGACCAGGAATTAATTTCTAACACCCTAGTTCTACAAAAGGCATGTGAAAAGATCAGATAAAATCGTTATTCAATCTGCAAAATAGAAGTATTAGTTAGCAGGCGGATATGTTGATTTGAGGTGAAAATGTCAAAAAGCAAAAATGCCTCTATATATGATGTATGCATCGTTCTAGAATGTGGGCCTGCAAGCTTGACAAAAATACTCAAAATTTGATTAGATTCCAAGGGACGTGGGTTCCACTGAGTGTGCCCAGATGTATATGACAAATTTTGATGGCTTAGTTAATGCAAACAAATTTGAGAAAAATACTAATCTAACTAAAGTCCTCTCATACCTCTGATTGAGTAGAATAGAGGCACCCTACTCCATTGATTTCCTCATTTGACTTTAAAAATGTGGACAATACTCTCCAAAACACAATGATATGATTCCCAAAATGAATCCTAAATGATTGAATGGATAGATAATAAAATTAAGATAGAATCCAAATGAAGTTTTAAGTGATTTCAATACAAAAATATTTAATTTCTATATGCAAAACTAAACTAATTATGCAAACAGGATTATACTATATGAAGGTGAGAACTATATGAAAGATTGTAATACAATGAAAAAGCTCTAAATTCAAATCAACATGTAACACTACTCAAATGATGGATGGATCAAATGCTTGAAGAGAGGCTCCTATTTATAGGATTTGGAGGGAAATGGACGATTGAGATTTAAATTTGAAATGGAGGGCTAGGATTTGTTTGGATTGATGATGTGGATGCCAAGTAGGAAACGGTAGTTGACCATGTAGGGTGATGTGTTTCTCACACATGTGTGAGCAACCTTGGGTTAATAGGCAATAAATGTCAAATGGGAGACAAGTGTAAGAGTTGAGTGGCTCAAGGGGGAAAAAGGTGTAAGAGAAAAGATAGGTATTTATGAAAGTTAAGTACCTTCAAAAATTTGAAATTTGAGGAATGTGCTCACATGTGTGAGACTAATTAAAAATTAGGAGAAAATGTTAATGGGTTTAGGAATGATGCAATTAGCTTAATTAATCAAGGATTAGTTAATGACTAGGTTTAAAGATGATTTCATGGATTTTAGGTTAGGGTATTTAGGTTTAGATTTAGTTTAATTAATTTGGAAATTAATTAAACCATGCGATTAAGAGAAATGAGAAATATTCAAATAAATAAAATACTTGAATATTGGTTAAGGGAGATGGTATAACAAATTTATTAAAATTAACCATAGTATTGAGTTAAAGGGAAATAATATAATCAATTCTTTAAATTAATTATATATAAGACATGTAATTAATTAAATAAAACTCCAATTAATTATAGGGAATATGCTAGTGTGAATTTAATAAATTCATAAAGGGATGATTTTGGACATCTACATGTAGTAGTGAGACAACAAAATTAACCGTCTTTGGTCTCATAATGATAGGGGACATATCCTCTCTATATTCAGCAACAACCTCCAAAGTTTACATTAAAGTAGACCTAGAAGACCATCTAACATACAAGATTTTAAGAAAGAAATGAAATCAGAACAAATTTTCTCAGATTGCAACAGAGAGAAATAACTAGAATATAAAATTTCTATCTTAACTTTCAATTTTTCAACTTTGTGATCAAGGACCTTCATTAAAGTGTCAACACTTCTTTCCAACACATCTTCCAATTTCTCTATCCTCTCAACATAGTCATTCAACTGATTCAATGTATCCTAAGGTACAATTGCCCCCTATGCTGCTGGTTGGACTGAAATTTGTTGTGTGACTTGATTTGATTATGTGGGGTGAGGAAGTTGCATTATATAGTGTGATAACTGCTCTCTTAGTTCTACATTATCTATATACAACTCATCACATTTCTTTGACATGGCCACAAGATCATCATGCATCTCTTTAAACCTTTTTTCTTTCTCCATAACTACTACTTTATTTAACATGGCCACATGAGATACATATTGGTTGTCTCGACTATAGAAGTAGTTTTCATAGTTTTTATTATTGCATTTCCCTTCCTCTCTTCTCCAATTTCAATAACATGTGGTTTATGTGTAGCCGAGGCCAATGCCCAAATTGCTGAAGTTTGTGACTTTGGATCAAATCCTGATCTAGACATAAATTGACCAAAATCAAATTTTGATGTAAAAACTAAATCCTTTTGATTCCTGATCTGACCAATAATAAGGGATAATTTCAGGTCCCATCCAAGAAGTAAAAACATACCACTATCCAATACAAGTCTCCTAGCTTCCTCTACAGATAACTTTACCTCATTTGGATCAAAACTTTGCAAGATGGCAAGTGCAACTAGATTTTGTTGATCAAGGTTTGACCCTAGTTCTTCTTGTTCCAATTTTCTCTTCATCTCTCCCTTTTGACTTTCAATAGAAAAAATTTAAACACTTGAGACTGCACAAATTCATCGTTCTCTAAAAATTATTTAGCAGCCACCATTGCATCAACCCCTCATCAGTGAACTTGCCAAGTGGTTGGTCCTTATATAATTCCATACCATGTCCTAGCCCTTCATTTATTTGCTCTATTAGCCTCTTAGTAGGCATATCAACTTTTTCACCTTCTTCACTTTCTCAAATCTCCTCATGAAAAAAATACCCAACAAGAGGATCAATTGTTTGTCTTTTCCTCTCTAGTTCATGTGTACGATTGGCGCCATGCACATACATAGTCTCCTCTTTTTTGTCTCTTATTACAATACATTTCATTTTTTGTTTGTGCGGGGGAGGTGATGGTAATGACCTCTTTTCCTAAAGATGTGGAAGCTTACCACACAACTTATCATAATTCTCTATCATTTCCTAAATTCTTAGCAGTGGTGGCATGTCATGGTAAAAACCTGGAAAATTAGAGTCAAGCTCTATCTTCAAGTTCTCATCTTTTATGAAGTTTTTCCATTTCCTTGTTATGGAATGTACGTGTGCCTTATGCTCCTAATTCATGATAATATCTTCCTCATATAGAACCTCATGAGGATATACATTCTTCTTGTTCAAAATTATTTTCCATACAAGAACCATTAAACCTTGTGGGTCATAGAACCGAGTCACACTTGTATTCATCTTATACGAGTTAAGGAAAGTGTTTATTGATTCCAAAGACTTCTTGCCCAAAGTAAATTCATAAATACAAATCAACATAGGCAAGAATGTGCCTCTTTCCTTCTCTTGAAAATACTCCTCAGTCAACAACATCTGTTAGAGAAATTCCATGGCATCAGCCCTCTCATGAACAAACAGTGGTAGCATGTGAGGTAGCTGAGGGCATCCATAAATCCTCATAAGGATGAAGTCGTCAAAATATTAAAAATCCCCCCAATTATGTTTGAACGGTTCATTAGGCATCTCTTCCTTTGGTCTCAAAAATTTCTTTACCAATGTTGGTATTTTGTGATAATCCTTCTTTCCCAAAAGCTAGAGAATATGATAACAATCTAATTCTCAAAGTAGACAAAACTAGGGCTTGGATGGTTCATATGCCTACCCTGGTCCAATATTGTACGAGGTTCATGTTTCCATTATCATCTAACTTATCCAATCGCATCCTTTGATCTATATATTTTGTATTGAAGTAAAGAATAAGATGGCACAAAAAAAATGTGAAATCAATTTTCTTGGGATTGTTCTGAATTGCGACCAATCCTTCATGTATAACCCTAACCAAATACCCCACAAAATCATAACCTATATTGACATTTGGCTTTTGAATGACCATTTCCATACATGTGATTTCTATTGAAACTCTCTTCTCTACATCAAAAGCTAGGACCCAACACAATCCATGAACAATGTATACAAAATAGAATTCAAATGAGCTAAGCTCTCTAAGGTTGGGAATAGAATGTTTTTAGGTTTGTATCCCTTTGGCCTATATCTGAGCACTTCACACTCCCTAAGAGAAGCCTTATGTGTATCAGAGCCCCTTATCTCCCTATCAAAGTCTATATGTGTGCAAGTGGCATCGGATATCATGAAAGCTTATCTGATACTATTCCTATGAATTATAACTAAAGCCTTCCCATCTCCCCTTCTAATGGTTATAATTGTTGGGCAGTATGATTTGGCTAATTATCTCAAAAACTCCACATCCATTAAAACATTTGTTACAATTAACTTACTCAAATTCAAGTTGCAAGGACTACAAATAGGATGTGGCTTAACATTGTTTTGGAAGAAAAATTGAAATAGTGCCTAACCAGATGAGGGTATAGCATGGTTACTATGATTATAACATTCATCCCCCTAGTAAAATTCATTGGACGACTAGGCAATTGAACACCCAAGGAGTAGGCCTAGGAAATCCTATAGTAATGATCTACGCTACTGCTTCTTAGTAGATCCAGACTCGACTGGTTTTTCCCCACTCATCTTAACAAACCCCAAATTATGCAAAAACTAAAATTCTAAAATTTTCACAATAGAACCCTTAAACTTCAATTTTACCCTAGAAACACCCAGAAAAGAGAAAGAATTGAACTTATTGTTTTCTGAAAGCATTTCCTAGCACTTAAAAATTCTTGAAAATACCAACATCTTCACCAAGCTCTCTGCTTAGCTTCAATGATTGTGATTGTGCCAAAAGATAATAAAATCCCCTTATTTATTTCTACTATCTTGTAGTAGACTACACCATCCTTTCAAGAATTAATTCACATGAATTGAACAATTAATATTGACTAGTGATGCAAACCTTCAAATTTGAATCCTAGTCGTCGATTTTTCACTACATCGAATCTCATGGTAGAGTCAAAATATTTTGACCTCATTCTATTAGCACTCCATCCAACATGGCGCCACATGGTGGAAAATCATTCATTTAACCGTTTTGAACTGGACATTCTTTTTATTCACCACATGTCAAACAAATATTGTACTTTATGTTAGTCATCTAAGACATGTGTCAACAAATCACAAGGTTGCGAGCAATGAAAATTATTAGTCTTAATTGATGTGATGTTGTGCCCAACATTTATAGTAACCTTTTAAAAGTCTACCACAACATCGCAACCTTAAACTTTACTGGCTTCTACAACTCGTAACATTGTGAGATTCACTTCCTTGGACACGTTTTAAGATCCTTCAAGATCACAAGGTTCCAACATGCTCAATATTTATCTGTGCAAAGTCACGTCAGGGAAAGAACACAGGGACCTCCAACATATGTCATCATCCCCTTGCACTCATGCACTTTGAACGACATCTATCTCTTTTCTCTATAGACCTAGGGACACATGGCTTTTAGTCACAAGGGTGCAATCCATTTATAAATAGTTGCTCATAAGCCGCAAAGATGCGATAAGCATCTTATTTGATCACTAACAACCAATCACAAGGTTGCAGGCTGAAGTTACCTTTATCATTGACCATTACAAACTTGCAATAAGCATTTGTATTAACTCTTAACAGTCTGTCACACAGTCACAAGCTTCACTGATAGTTTACATCAATTGTTGCGATCATGTGATCCAACACTTAATGTAACAATTAACCTTTCTTTTGCCAACTTCATATGGGACAAGTGGAAATTGGTCGTACCATCACGACCCGGTCTTTGCTTATGTCATCTGACCCTACGAAGTTGCGGTTTCTTCTTTCCTCGTAACTTCGTGAGTTCAGGCATAACACGTGGAAGCTACTTGCTCAATCGCAAGCCTTTCCTAATGTCATCACTTTTCTTTGCGTTGGTATGAAAAAATGACAAGTGGCAACCTCTCACTACTTCACAGACCAACTTCAAATTGTTGTCTTCAAGCCGTGAAGTTGTGACTTAGCATCTCCTCTTGACCGTTTACAACTTAGCGCAGGTTTTCTGGTCAAAATGAATGTTAATGCTAATAGCTACGATGTTGCGCCCAACATTGAATGTAACTTTTACCAGGTTCATCACAAGATTGCAAGTATTCATGGTGGTTTGCCTCAACAATTGTGAAGTTGCGATCTGGCACTTTATATAACTATTGGTGGTAAGTTGCAAGATTGTGACCCACCTTTACCGCTTAATTTGAGGGTTACAAACATGTGCCCAAACACTTAAAGTTTCTATTTAGCACATGCATATATGTTGTAACTTAAAAGTGGTCATCACTAGGAAATAAAATATTTAGACGTTGAAACCAAAGGATTTCACGAGGACTTAGGGAAAATTTGATGGCAACCACGAAGGAAAATGACCAACTGACTAAATGAGTAATATGTCAATGGGGCCGATAAACAGATAGCAAAAAGGACATAACAAGGCAACTTAGAGACCATGGAATTGACAAAACCAGTCACTAACAAAATAGAAAAACAGGGAAACTAGGGTATAACAGATACATTACTTTGAAATTTTAAACCCTAGCACAAAATGCATAATCAAATATACAAATTTACCCTAAAACACATATGCATTTCATTGTTCCAACATATTCTATTTTAATCAATGTCCATAAAGAGTCTTTTGCAAAGAATCTATGGAAGAAGTTTGGTGAGATGTATCAAGCCAAATTTTTAGTAAGATTTTCTTGAGGATGAAACTATATTCATTGAGAATGGAGGAGGGTGAAAATATTATAGACCGCTTGGAAGCATCCAATATGTTCGTGGCTCAGTTGGCATATGTTGGTGTCAAGATGGATGAGCAAAAATGATAGATTTTGCTTTATTCTTTGGCTTATTCATGGTATTCTCTTGTTATGGTCATCAACAATATTTTTGTTGTTACGAGGATGGAAGATGTGGTGGGTTTTTTTGTTTCCTAAAGAGGATCCATCAGTGCAAAGGAAGCCCGAGTTGTTTGTGGAAGACCTAAGGAAAAAGGCAAGAAGAGTGAGAAGCGTAATAAATCCAAATTTAAAGGGAGATCTGAATCTCCTAGAAAGTCTGAAGTTGTTTTCTGGAGCTAGGATAAGCCTAGACACATCCGTAAGGACTAAAAAGAAGAAAAGAAAAAGAAAAAGAAGAATTTTGATTTTGATTTTGAGTCTGAGAAGGAAGATAGTGATGTGTTTCTTGTAACTTTGGCCACTCATGTATGTGATGATGCATGGTTAATTGACTCATGTGCATCTTTCATATGACCTGTAATAGAGATTTATTTTTTGAATATGTAGAATTTGATGAAAGTAAGTTGTACTTGGGCGATAAATCTCATTTAAATATTGTTGGGTGTGGTAAAGTTAGAATCAAATTTCCTGATGGTAGAATAAAAATGATTAACTATGTGTTGCATCTCCCTAGCCTAAGACACAATTTGTTATCTATGAGAAAACTAATAGATTCAAATATGTAGGTGAATGCAACTATATGATATATACGCGTGATGCCTTTTGTCATGTAAATATGCCTGACAGTGTATGGTTGTTATGTATATATGCATGACAAAATGCAGACATGGTGAGATCTATCATGGATGTATGTATGCAGAGTAGGTGAATGCAACTATATGATATATATGCATGAAAGAATACGGGTATGATGAGATATATCATGGATGTGTGTATGCAGATTAGGCAAATGCAGATGTATGATACATGTGCATGACAGAATGCAGGTATGGATGTGAATGCATCTACATTGTTCATTATGTGAATGAAATGCATAATATGAAGGTGATTCAAGATGATGGTTGACCTCAACCAATCATCCAGTCATCAGTCTCTCATATAGTCAATACAATGTGGTGAAATTTATAAGTGATCATCTAGGTCACTCATAAATGGCATCATAGCCATGTTGGCTACATGGAGGATGGATGGCGTGGTGATTGCCAAATTTATCAATCATCACAACTTTATTGATTTGCTTAGAGAAATGCAAATTATGTATAGGACAAGGTTTGCCAATTCCTTATCAAACTAAATTTAAGTTTACAACTGATTTCAGAATGTTGGGGATATCACAGTCCGATAGCTGATGAGCTGCCTCTGAATCTTCATTGGTGATAATCCTGTGAGAAACTTTATATTGTAATCTATTATTGATTTCTGAATAATATATTGGGCGGCTTTTAGCGTGTGGGATTTTTTTCCCGAAAGGGTTTTCCCCATGTAAATCACTATGTTGTGGTATGCATGTTATTTATGCTAATTTTGTTAAGTTTCTGCAACTGTTTAAAAGATCTAAGAAAGTTTTTAGATCACTCTCCCCTTAAGGTTAGTGTAGGAAGTTGTTCTACTACTTAACCTCCTTATAGATGGAGCCACACTAAGTTTAAGATTTGCTTCTTCAGGAGAAGATCTTCTCAAAAATGTGTATTTGTGTTATGTAATCCGCAAGTTTTGTGGTGTAAACCTTGGTTGAGGGGTGGGGAGGTCCCTTGGTATGTTGGTGTATTACATATTGTTTTGCACAATTATGCAGGCAATTACACTCATGTAGTTTATACAATTTGCCTAACTACAATTCTCCACTATATATTGCGTTGTTCATTAATCGATAGTAGCAATCACTTAGAGTATAGTTTGCAAACTTAGTGAGCACTCTCTGAGTTACCAAGCACTCTTTTTTTTTGTTGGGCGAGTTTTCACAAGTTTAACTCTCGCATATTTATAGATGCAAAAATACATGAGTAAAAATGTCAACATAGGTAAAACATTGGTTAAAATGTGTTTTCACATGTTTTTGCCATAAAACCATGCATTTTCTCTTTCGAGATGTTTATTTTTAAATCTAATACATTTTGTAATTGAATTTTACAAAAACAATATGCTTCTTTAAGAGATTTTAATTTTTTACTACTGTAATGTCCCCTTTATGGGACATTTGAAGTTAATTAAATAATTATAATGCAAGTTGTCAAAATATAATGGCAACTTAATTTAATTATTTAATATTAAAGTGACTTTTTATGGCAACCAAAATTATAAAATAAAAGTCACTTTATTTCAAATTAAAAGACAAAGAATTGGAATGCCAAGAGACAAGTTGATGCTTGTCAGGCTTTTTATCTTCTGCAAAAGACTGCAAGCGCTGAAGGAGAAATTGAAGTTGTGGAATAAGGAAGTTTTCAAGAATATATTTACTGAAAAGGAGAGACTAGAAGACGAGATCACAACCCTTTGTGAAATAATTATGAAGGATGAAATGACTAACAAAGAATTTGAACAAGAAAGAACTTTGATGAAGGATCATGAGGAAATCTTGGCCCGTGAGGAATGTTATTGGAGATAAAAGTCGCGGGAGAGCTAGCTGAAGGAGGGGGACAAGATTACCAAGTTTTTTTCATAATTCCACCAAATTGAAACGAAGTTGGAACAATATTTCACAAATTGAGGAGAAAGGTGTGGTTCTCACAGAAGAGGTAGACATGTGTAGAGAAGGGGTTCACTTCTTTCGAGCTCTCCTTGGTGGAGAAGGCCTAGCAGATCAATTGAGTGGGGATTTTCTAAATTGCATTCCCAGACTGAACACAAAAGATGACAGTTTGATGCTGATGACTCCTACTCTGGAAGAAATCAAGGACGTTGATTTTCAAATGGGATAGGACAAAGCCTCGGACCCAGACGGATTCACAGCAGCAGTATTTCAAAAATGTTGGCACTTCATGGCCAAAGACATTTGGGATGTGGTGGAGGAATCTCGGAAGCACGGAGTGATGCTAAGGGAAATGAATTGCACAAACATTGCTCTCATTCCCAAGAAACAGGAGGTACCGTCTTTTAATGACTACAGACCCATTTCTTTATGTAATACTACTATATACAAAATTGTGGCAAAATTTATGGCTAATAGATTGAAAAAATTTCTCCCCAAGATTATATCCCTGAAACAAAGTGGTTTTGTCCCAGGCAGGAACATATCAGACGAGATCATCATTGCTCGCGAATTAATACATTCCATTAAGAAAGAGCATATGCGCTGCATGGTTCTTAAACTGGACATTAAAAAGGCATATGATCATGTTCAATGGAGATTTCTTATGTTGGTGCTAGATAAGTTTGGCTTCTGCAACAAATGGATGCAATGGATCCTCAGTTGTATCTCCTCTCCTTCCTACTCCCTTTTGATAAATGGTGTGCCCTGCGGTTATTTCCAAGGTGGAAGGGGGCTCAGACAAGGGGACCCCTAATCCCCATTCCTCTTTGTGATAATGGCAGATGCATTGAGTAGGAAAATTTCAGTATCAAATAGAGCAGGGCTATGGAAGGGTACCCAGGCGGTGTCATCACTTTCTCCCTTCACCCATTAATTGTTTGCCGATGACACCAATTTATATGGGTGGCATCCATTGAGGAAGCTAAGCATATTAAACATACTCTGGATGTCTATTGTAAAGTATCGGGCCAAGACATCAACAAGGAAAAGTCCAACATCTTTTTTAACACAAGCTTGGCTGCACAAGGAAGGATATTGTCAGCTCTTGGATTCAGAATAGATAAACTTTCAGCTACCTATCTTGGTGTGCCTCTATTCAGCGATGCCATTAAAAGCAAATTATGGAATGATATTAGAGAGAAATGCGGTAAGAAATATGCTAGCTGGAAGGGCGGGTGGCTCACCTTACCATGACACATTACTATGATCAAATCAGTACTCTCTTTCATACCAATATATATGGTGTCCACCATGGAGGTGACAAAAAAAGAAGAAAGGGACATCACCAAAATATTAAGGAACTTTTTATGGTACGAGCCCAATGAGATTCACAAAATACCTCTGATAGCTTGGAACAAAACGAAGATGCCAAAGGAGGTAGGCAGTATTGGAATTAAAGATATTATAACCCAAAACAACGCTTTGGTGACAAAGCTGATATGACATATGTATAGAAATCACGAGGCCCTGTGGAGTAAGATGCTTCAAGGGAAATATTTGGATTCAAACGATCCTCAAAGTATCTTAACTATTGCTAACCCCCCACATGGATTAGCAATTTGGAACCACGTGATGAGGAGCAGGAACGTTATTACAGACCATCTAGCAAGGAGAATTAGGGATGGTCAATCAACAGAAATGTGGAATGAATCGTGGAATGGGTATGAGCTACTTGTAGGCGATGCGAGCATGGACATTATTAGGGACACATTGTCTCCTCTATGGAGCTAGAAGGTAAGGGATTAAATTAACATGGACAATCAGACTGGCTCTTTGTAAGCATAATGGAAACTTCCAGAGTGTCTTGACCAAGAGTCCGAAGACTAATACATGGAGGCACTAAACAACAGACATGTGATGATTATCAGAGGTCAAGATTAAATCATCTAGTGCACGGCGAAATCAGGGGAGTATTTGACAAAACAGGGCTATGAGATCTTGTGGAGGGATTGAGAGCAATGAGATTGGAGAATGGATTTATGCTAGCATCCAAGCATTTTGTCGAAAGCTAGACCTTTCTCATGGCTAGCAGCGCAGGGAAAGATATTAACAGGGCAAAGATTAATGAAAATGGGGTACGTTGGCCCCTTTCGATGTCTAATGTGCAAACCGGAAGAGGAAACTGTTGATCACATGTTTGTGCATTGTCATATGGCACAAAAACATTGGCATTTCTGTCCAGGTAAATTGAATTACCACTGCCCTTTACCAGATTTTGTAAGAGAGATTTTTTATGTCATTGCCTAAACTATACAAAGGATCGACATGGTCAGGTCTATGGTATGCTATCCCACCAACCATATTGTGGACCTTATGGAGGGAGAGGAATTGCCACATATTTAGGGACAAAGAGGAGAACATGGACATCCTTCTTCGCAAACTCGAAGTGGCCATTGCAAAACATCGGAATGCCTATGTGGGTTCCAGAAGGAATGTTGTGCAAACATCTTGGGATGTATAGATGGACGAAGTCGGCCACATTTAATTCCTACAAAACTTGAAGCGAACCAGGCAAACAAAAGAGTTAATGCCCACTAGAGCCCTCCCATTAAGAGTCGACTGAAACCAAATTTTGATGGCACGTCAGGGGGGAACCTAGGTCCCTCGGGTGTCAGTTTTATAGTCTGAGATCACATGGGAAAGATTATCTTGGGGGTTTCTGTAAAATTGCCTATCAGCACAAATAATGATGTAGAGTATGATGCCCTATTGTTGGGTTTGAGATACAGTCAGCAGTGGAGACTCGTGGATGTGTACATTGAGTGAGACTCCTTTAATGTCGTCTAGGCCATTTCCGCAGGCAAAGCGCCAAGTTCGAAGTCTCAGATGTGGGTTGACGGTATCAAGGACCCCTTAGGCAAGTTTCGGTGTTACTTTGTATCACGTCTACAGGGAAAGGAATGGCATTGCTAATTTCCTCTCAAATCAGGTCATCAATCAGACCGAGGAGGAGATTTACTCGAAGAATGTGGATGTGTGGCAAGAACTTTCACACTAGATTGAGGTTACAAGAGTAGAATAGGATGACACTATCTAGTCCCAGTACCTCTTTGAGCTTGATTATGTAATTATTTTTGTTATAAACAAAAGAGAGCTACTCCTCGGTAGCAATTTACCAAAAAAAAAAGAGACAAGCTGATGGAAAGTCTAAGAGTTTCCTAGAGAGTGTTATAAGATTTATGGAGAGGATTATTTAGGGTATGTTCAAATGTCATTTTGATTTGATAAATTTAGTCTGATGCATTTGCATTGGTTAGATTTCTAGAGACGAAAACCTTCAGGAATTTGTCAGAGGAGTTGGACGGAAACCTGGTTCGTCTTCCTAGGAGTGAATTCGAGATGGAATTCACACTTGTGCCAAATCTGTAAGATTTAAATTATGTTTCAGGAAAAACACTATTTGCAGATCCTAATAAATTTAATTATGTTAATGGTAATCAAGCAGTGCTGAAGAATCTCACTGTGGAGGCAGTTTAATATTTCATTTTGAATATTACTATTGATGATGAGGCTTTGGTTAATCAATGGTGTCGATACATGTAAGTTTATTTTAATTCTGAATAGTTGCGGGACCCAAGTTTCATATTAATATCGACACTTTATACATTATTGTTGCAATGATTTGATTAGAGTGACCGAGAAGCTCTTTATTGAGGCTATTATTTTATGTTAAGGACTAAAATTTGATAATTATTGAGTCGATTAGGTCACTATAGCGCCAAAAGGAATAATCAAAATATTTATTTCCATAAAGCATTGGATTGAAACATAATTAAAGGCAAATTAGCGGCAATAATTATTAACATCTCAAACATTAGAAACTACAACACAAGTCATTTTTTCTTCAATGTGGGATCCATAGAATTTTCCCATCAAGACTTGTAACTATTGCAGGCGATAATTGTGGAAAATAATATCTTGAAGCATTTGATGGTTCTAAATACAGATGTCCTGATTTTATTGTGAATAAATCATTGAAGTTGAGCCTTTATAAAGTGTGGGAAAGACCAATCGGTGATATTTTTGCAAACAAGCATGGTTGAACGAACTTTGTTGTGGAGTTGATTATAAACTCAAACTTAGATAAATATAGGAATATTATTGTCGTAAGGTGTCCACTCATTTCCTTTGGCACGAAAATATATTTGTTGGTGCGAGTTGTTCTATAGTCTACACAGTCAGACTCATTGGTGCATAAGATAGAAGTTGGAATGACACTTCCCGCTTTGGCATGAAGTAACATTGATAAAGGTTGCATCAATTCTAGCCTGCACAAGAGTTGAAATTATTTGTGTTGTTCTTGTTTTGTGCTTGGTGAAAGAGTTTCCTAGTAAGCAATGAACATTAGTGATACTCACCATTGAAGCTAATCCAATCTAATGCATTTGAGATAAATGTTGGAGGCGCACTGTAACTCAGATTCCAATATCACCAAGTCTGGTTGAGTGAGGTCTGAAGTTAGATTATTTCCTGTTTTGTTTCCTTTCAATTGCAAATCATCCCATGTCACTAACTAAATAATCTGGAATTTGAGTAGCATTGTTATTTTTTAAAGGTGCATAGTTGTTTAAGATTTTACAAAGTTTGCTTATCTTTGTGGTATGAAATCATTATAAACTGAACTGAACCCTAGAAGCAATTAAACATTACCAACTTCAGAAGTATGTAAATTGTTTGACGAAATACTGAATCATTGAAAGATCAATCTAGAGTCTTAATTTGGCCAAGATTCCTTTAGGGGATCTTACAGTGGTATTAGAACCAAGACCCTACCAACCTTCGAGTTTACATCAGATTGTTAATGCAACCAAGTGACAAGAAATAAGATATTATCAAAGGGAACTACACAAGATTTGGCAACCACCCCAAGTGCCTAAAGGTACAAATGCATCTGGTTTGGTTGGTTCTTCTTCTTGTAGTGTTGAATAAGTTACAGAGATGGGTGATAATAAGAATAATAGCCCACAACGGGATGAAGCCAAGGAAGTAAGAGATACTCCAAGAGGAATTCAAATAGGACAAGAACAGGTGGCCAATGTTCTTCAACAACTTACAATAGTTATACAACAGTCAAGTGCAACCTCAAGTAGATCTCAGCATAGTCATAGTGTTGGTGGTAGCACAGTTGGCTCCCCACGAGGTGGAAGAACCCCACATGCACTTTTGATAGGCATTTGGTGCCTACTTTTGTTGATTGTAATGATGTCCAGAGGAAGTGAATAACACTAAAATAGTAGTGGTTATACCTTATAGCAATATGAATATGCATGATGAATGGGATTTACTACTAGATCATGTCAAAGAAGATTTAAGCTTCATATAGTATATGGGGCAGCTAAGAGAAATCACAAGGACAAGGCAAGAAAGAAGACCTAAACTCAAAACAAGGATTTGAAGCATGCTATGAACAAGTTGACTCTTCCTACAATTGATGGTAGCGGTAAGACAACTGCTTGTACTTGGATACATAAGTTAGATACCTTCTTGACACTCAAGCTTCTGAAGGAGACAAAAGCAATTAAATTTGCTACTATGCACTTAGATGGAGTAACATATGATTGGTGGCATCATGGACTTGTAACTCAAAATCATAGATTGATTAATTCATATGAGGCATTTAGTAATAAGTTGATTGCCCGCTTTGATAGAAAGGATATAGAAGTTTACTACAGGGAGTTGAAACAACTAAAACAGAGTGGTTCATTGGACTCTTTTATCAATGAATTTCAGTGATGGTTCCAGATATGTCAGAGAAAATGAAGGTCATGCTATTTGTTGAAGGTTTGAATGATAAGATTAAAGGATTTGTGAAGGTCCTCAAACTTGACTCTCTACAAGATGCAATTAAAAAGGCAATGGACCTAGACACCTCATCCACTTCCTATCAACAACCTAAAGGAAATTTTAAAATCTCTGAATCAAATCAGAAGAGTGATGAGCAGCCTAAGACTATCTCTCCTAAGGTGGATTATGAGGCAAAAAATGAGCTAAGGAGGAAGAAACTTTGTTTCACTTGTAAATAACCATGGACTCCCGAACATAGGTGTCAGGGAAAAGGAAAAAAATATTACATTGAGGTAGTTTCAAAGGATGAGGAAGAGTAAATAAAGGATAACAAAAATGAGGATAGTGATAATGAGGAGAGTAATGAACAAACCTAAGTAGAAAGAAATGAAAATAGGACTAATCGGCCTAAAGTCACCATTGCTACAATTTCAAGAGTAACTTGGTACTACCCCTTTCGAGAGTTACTTAAGGGGCAACCAGTAGCCAGTTTGGTAGATATTGGAGCTACATACAATTTTATTGGTCAGCACCTAGTTGCAGATCAGGGATTACAAGTTAAAAGATTCTCAGGTTTTAAGGTGATAGTTGCTAGTGGTGGAACCTTGAGTTGCACTACAAAAATTCCTCAGCTTAGTATCCAATTTAGGCTACACACTGACTGATATCTTCTATGTGGTCAAACTAGAACAACTTGAAGTGGCTCTAGGCATGCAATGGCTTCAATCAATTCGTAAATACACCTTGAATCATCACAAGATGTTGTTGGAGTTCTTATAGGATGTAAAGGAGTTGGTGTTGAAGACTTCATCAGATGGCGAGCCTAGAGTAGTGTCGGCACACAAGATGGAAGCTAAGTTCACAAGGGCATCTTTATGTCAAGATGAATACATTGTTGCCCACTTGATTGAGAAATCATATAATGAGTACAAATCAACATGAAACAATTTTCCAATTTATTGATAATTTGTTATTTGAAGTAGATAGTGATGTGATATATGATAATCTACTCTTCAAGTTGGATGATGGAGCACCTCTTGATTTAGATGACATGAGTGAGATGTGAGATTCAAACTGTAGTTTTGACAGAGTGGAGCAACAAATTCATGATGGGTATGAGTCCAATAGTTGTGAAAATCAATCTTTGCAAAAACGTGGAACATATCAGCTTGATTGCATTGTGAGGAGTGCATATCATTTCTATTTAGCCTACGAGTTGATGAGTTAGATATGTTTATGATGACAAGTAAGAAGAGACTGAATGATTGGTATAAAGAGAATTATACTTCATCATGGTATGAGATGTACTCACCGTCAAAAAGAGGATTCACAGATTGCAGGATTTTCAGTTTGTGTTTTTCGGATGTTTGTTATGTTGAGTTTCGGAGAGGTTTTGATTTTGAGTTCAAATGTTTCAGCTTGTGCGAGCAATTTGCAAATTTATTTGGGATCCTGGCATTGGTATGCAGATTCATGATTGCTTGAGGACAAACCATCTCTGAGGAAGGATTGTAAGGTCCCCTTCATGGGACATTTGAAATTAATTAAAAATAATTAATAATTTAAGTTGTCAAAATATAATGGCAACTTAATTTAATTATTTAATACTAAAGTGACATTTTATGTGAACCAAAATTATAAAATAAAAGTCAATTTATTTCAAATTAAAAAACAAAGAAATGGAATGCCAAGAGACAAACTGATGGAAAGTCCAGAGTTTCTTGAAGAGAGTTATAAAATTTATGGAGAGGATTATTCAGGGTATGTTTAGATATCATTTTGATTTGATAAATTGTCTGATATATTTGCATTGGTTAGATTTATGGAGACAAAAACCTTCATGAATTTGTCAGAGGAACTGGATAGCAACCCGGTTCTTCTTCCTAGGAGTGAATTCGAGATGGAATTCGTACTTATGCCAAATCTATAAGATTTAAATTACGTTTCAAAAAAAATAAAGTTATTTGCAAATCCTGATAAATTTAATTCTATTAATGTTAATCAAGTCGTGCTTAAGAATCTCACGGTGGAGGCAATTTAATATTTCATTTTGAATATTATTATTGATAATGAGGCTTTGATTAATCAATGGTGTCGATACATGTAAGTTTACTTTAATTTTGAATAGTAGCAAGACCCAAGTCTCATATTAATATCAACACTTTATAATTTCTTGCCGCAAGGATTTGATTAGAGTGGCCGAGAAGCTCTTTATCAGGGCTATTATTTTATGTTGAAGACTAAAGTTTGATAATTATTGAGTCGGTCAGGTCACTATAGCGCCACTTGGAATAATTGAAATATTTCTTTCAATAAAGCATTGCATTGAAATATAATTAAAGGCAAATTAGTGCCAACAATTATTAACATCTCAAACATTAGAAACTACAATGCAAGTCATTCTTTCTTTAGCGCGGGATGCATAGAATTTTTCCGTCAAGACTTGTAACAGCCACAGGGGTTAATTGTGGAAAATAATATCTTGAAGCATGTGATGGTTCAAAATACAGATGACGTGATTTTATTGTGAATAAATCATTGAAGTCGAGCCTTTATAAAGTATGAAATGAAGGAATTGTTGTCCTCAATTTTGTATTTCCCCAAAATTGGGGCAACCCTACGCAATTCGAAAAGCGATTGGTAGAGTTTCTCTCTAAGTTGGTCGGTGTTCTGGAAGAGATTTACTTGATGAAATCAATTATCCCTTGATTTTCGTTTAAAGTTTTCATCTTTTACAAAACATCCAGTCTATGAGTCTTTCTTCGTTTTTCTTTTTGGCTTTCTTGTTTGTGGTTTTGCTTTGGGCTTAGGTTATAGTTTTCATTATCCTAATTGTTTTGAGCCTATTTAGACATCGTTCGAGTTAGTCAAACTCATTTTGCAATATTTCAGTGTCTAGCTAGTGGTGTTTTTAAGACAGACTGCATGTTAAAAATCGATTAAAAGGTGAATTTTTTTCTTGTCAAATACATGAATCAAAGTTTAAATCTATATACGAAGTGGATTTCAAATCCCATCTTAAAATTTCACGCCATTCTGTGAAAATTTTCTTGGTAATTTTAATGACAAGGGGTTTTTCGATCATATCCGTATATCAAGTCATTAAGATTCCAAGTTGTGTATAGAAATCATACTCTTTTTCTTAAAAGTGGGCTTTTAAACAGCATCAACATATTCATGTTTTAATACTATTTAAAATGTTTTAGCTTTTGTTTTGACAATATAAAAGATCGAATTTATAAATGGAGTCATATTCGTTTATAAGTTTTTTGCATTTTAAAAATAATGGGGTGTTTTCCTAAATGCATATAAAGCTTATTATAAGTTTTTTTTTCATCTTTTATTTAACCGATAGTAGCGATTTTAACCATGTTAATGTTTTACAATAAACAAAGCATATGTTGAGGTTTCTGCAAAACCCGTGGCTGTCTTTAAGTTGCAAGACGTTGATTTTTATATCGAATACATATGTTCTTTGTATATTAAAAATTCACTATGCTTAGCAAAGCCCGTGGTTTCATCACTTTACACATGAAGGCGTCGATTTTCCTTAGCAAAACATGTGTTTAAAAACACATTAAAATGCGTAGGAAGAGCTTTTCAAACCCGCGACTTGTATTTAAAGATAATGGCGTTGTTTTCTAAACCGAAAACATGATCCCTCTGCAAAAGCAAGATGTGTATTGGCCCCTCCAAAACGCGTGATCTTATGGCATTGTTTTCTACCCTAAGTGCATCATTTTCATGCAAGATAAAAAAAAAAAAAACTTGTAGTTCATTCTCCCAAAACGTGAGCCTGTGGTGCTGAATCCCAGTCGACTTGCATGCAGATTTCTCCATCAAGAGCTGTGGTTTTGCTTTAAATAACTCACCTAAGGCGTTGCAAAAGAGCTGGTCTTCAGCAAATCGTTTTTCCTCCATAGACTTCTGCGTTTTTATCTCCTTATTTTTGGCAGATTTGGTAAGAGTTTTAAAAACATTTTTATCTTCTTATCATTTTTGAAATGCAAGAGGTAAAAATGGCTATGAAATAGAGCACGTTTTTGGTTGAAAACTTCTTCTTTGCATGCTGGTTTTAAGCAAATTGAGCTGCATTGTGGACATTTGTCTTTCCCAAATATGACTCATTCGATTAACATTAACTTTGCATGAAGAAAATGTCAAAACAATGAGTTATATATCTTGTATTTTCTCTTCCAAAGCTGAATTCGAAATTCATACTATCATTTCCAGAATTTTGTGATTTTTGCTTGTGAGAGAAAGATTTGTGCTCTTTTTTTTTGCAAGCAAGGAAGAGGTATATTTTTCTTTCTTTGTTTGTGATTGTGTTTTGTTGCTTTGCTTGTATATATGTTTCTTTTCTTCTCTCATCTTCTTCAAGTTGTATATGAGGATGTCATTTATCCTCATATGCAATCGGAATTAAAAACCCCATTCTCAAAGATGTTCTTCCCCAAACGCATAAAAGAAAGAAAATGCAAAGTGCTGCCTCATATGTCATCACTCCAGAAAAGCGCACCATTTTCATACTCCCATTTGAAAAAGGAGGAAATTGCTGCTCCATATCATATGCAATCCTTCTCAAAAGCTCACCTCTCCATATCACATGCAGTCCTTCCTAAAAAGCTCACCTTTTTCATACTCTCGTTTGGAAAAGAAGTGAGAATGCTTGCTGTCCCATATGTAATTCCTCCGGAAAAGCTCACCTTTTCATCTCTTGTGTAATCATATTCAAGGGGTCCACCAAGCTGTAGATAAAGATATTTTCTTTATCCTTTTTGCCTCATAACCCGCTTTACGTATATGCATCAGAAGGCTTCATACCGTATCTTCTTTTCATCTTCTTGAAAGGCTGCCTGCTTTTCTTGTTTATACATCTAATGATGGATTTTTCTTCCCTTAATGATGAAATGCTTCTTTTTTGGAATTTCCATGTGACAGTTACTGGAGCTACAAACTTGGTCATGTCTGAAGGAAAAATTGCATCTCCTAAAGATAAAGGAAAAAAGAAGATGAAATACCAATACGACAAGTAACAGAATTCTATCATGCCCTCTCAAATTACATCCTATGTGGATGAGATCCGAGATACTGAGATTGGACATCAGAATATGGAGGAGTTCCTGAAAAGGGTGAATACGTCCACGAAGGATGAAATGATCAGCATCCGAGAAAGCTACATCCACTATGTCTCTACTTTTCCAATGGCTGCTCTTGAACCGGAATTTGTAATGGCTTGTGCTAGGCATTTTGATCCAACCTCCCGAACCATCAAAGATGAAGATGGAAAAGTGATTATCAGTCTAGATCCAGACACCATCGATCAGGTTTCCAAGGTGCCTCCAACTCCGGCCATACTCGATATGACAATTGATAGAGCTCTCAAAAGTTGGGAGAATGGGAAGACGGCTTGTGTAAAGTATATCAATGAACATTGGTTGATTGCTAAAAGGCCTAATTTGGTGAGATGGCCAAAGGGGGTACATAGAACTGATTTTAAGGAAGAGGTGCATGACCTCATAACCTTATTGAGCAGATTGAGAGGCCTCAAAGAGTCTAATCTTTTTGAACCATGGATGTTCAATTATCTCTCTTTGATTTTAAAATCCAGACGGAGATTATTTTGGGGATAATTCATAAGTAATTCTATTTTTGAACAGCTTGTGCAAGTACTCAACACAAGTACTTTCTACATGAATTCTTACCTCGTTTACATTGTTGCTGCTTTAGGATCTTTTTCAGGACTATCTACTAAAGGAGATAGGATGCAAGTGCCCGTGTGGACCTTTTATGATCAGTTGCCCTTGAGAGCTAGTCGCATCCATTTCAGACGGGTACAAGATGCATTTTTTGGTCATTATCAGTGCCTTTTTTATAAAGAACTTCCAAACAAAAGAGTCTATGATGAAGCATGGAGTAAAGTCAACGAATATGGTTGTCTCTTTCTCCAATTCCCAAATTTCACTTACCTAAGAGTGGGATATTTTAAAGGAGAACCATACACTTTGCCAAGATATCCAATGGACAAGATCATTCTCATGGAGTTGGCTAGACAGCTTATGGTTGTCCAAGTTTATCAGAATTCTCTGCATAGGCCTAGTGTTGGCATTTCTTCACGCAACCCCTTGAGGATTGGTGGGTATTCGCTTGATACAGTCCCAAAGGCCAAGAATATGGAGTTTGAACTTCAAGAAATTAATTTGAAGAAGTTCATAGCCAGAAGTTCTTTTGACTGGAGGGGTTTGAATGATAAGACCCGAAAGCAGTTTAGTCATGTACATCGCCTGGAAGATGTATGGATTGATCTTCACACTGAAACATAGATCACTAAAATGGATTACTGCAGGCTCACTGTCAAACAAATCATAGAGTTTCGTCTTGCTGAAATTCCAGATGGAGTCATAGATGATAATGAGATCTTGGATCCTGAGTACAGAAGGCATCGTGTCAAGAACTTACCCATTCTACCACCATGTTGGTCAGTGAAGGAGAATGTGTTCATTTGGGATAGATTCCATAATATCTTGGCAAATACAAATATTTGGTTGAAAAAGAGAGGCATAAAGAGCATTAAGATCAAACCTGGGTGGGATTTTGATCCTGCTGGTCCTATGGGTATGAAGTCTAAAATCTGAGGAAAAGGAAAAGGGGAGTCTTCTGCATCAGAAGTCAAAGCTATTCCAAAACTCGCCATCAAAGGAGGAAAGCTCATGGTAAAGGCTCCTACCCCAGAAGCATCATCTAGAACAAAGGGTCCAGAGATTATCAATCTCTCGGATAGTGAGGAGGAACTACAAGTTTCTACTACTCCTGAGGCAACGCAAGTTCAAGTAGTTGAAGAGATTCAAGGAGTGCATGAGTCAGCTCCAGAAACTGATGAACCTCCAATGTCCCCATTGGATATAGATGTGGATTCTTTCACGATCCAGTTGCCTTCATTGCATTTGAATGCCATTGTGCCAGCCACTCCTATATCCTCTGCTATCCCAGCACAGAAAGAAGACTTGTCACACGTTTTTTATGAGCTTCCTGAAGAGTTGCCTCGATTAGATACACTCATGTCTAACAATGATCTGGTGTTCTAGATAGAGAGAGAGGATAAAGGGGATTTGAAAGTATCCACCACAGATATTTCTTCACTGGGAGAACCGGTAACCAGCATGGTTACAGTTGATGGTCCAACTTCATCCTTTGTCTTACCTCCTTGGTTGGGCACTATTACACAGAAGAGGAAGAAGTTGGAGGTGCCTCTGGAAGATTTTGAGATTGCTCCTAAAGGTAAAACCCAAGTTGCAAAAAGTACGAAACCCAAAGTGCTCTTGAAAATCATAATCGATGATCAAAAGGTTAAGTATGTTGAAGTAGCGGAGCCACTCTTGAGCAAAACAGCAGATGAACCTGAGGTCACAGATTATAAAATCATGAGGGTAGAGCTTGGAAAGCAGTCATTTGTGAGCTGTCAAATGGATGCTCATGATGCGCTGGGACAATATACTAAAAGGGCAGATGAGCTTTGGCAAAAGAAACACCTGTTGAAAGAAGAGAATAATCATCTTCGTGAGGTTATTGCGAAACTTTCTTTTCCTCAACAAGTAAACTTGTTATTAGAAGACAAGAAGACCAAGGTAGTGAATGACTAGGGCAGCCAATTAGAAGAACAAGGAATGACAGTAATTAGAAGTGTGTACCGTATTCTCAGGAACTGCAAAAAGACCACAGATAGGCTACATGAGGTAGTTGAAGTCTTTGATCAACAATTGAAAACTCTAAGTGAAGACTTATATGTTTGGAAAAGAATGGCAGAGGCTGAGCTGGATGTTCTATGTGCTTATGAAATAGTTCCTTCAAAGGAAATGTACTTTCAATTCCTACATCAGATGATAAACAAAGAACAGGTTCTGAGGAGTCTGATCACACAAGTACATGAAGCTTTGCAGGAGTGTAGCAAGCCCAAGGAGGTTGTTGTCAAAGTCTTCAAAGATCTGGAGTGTAAGTTGATTTCAGAGAATGGGGTGCTGATTCCAGAAGAGCAAGTCCTATCAAGATTTGTGCAAATAGTTCATCAGGAACTAGAAGCTGATACTTTCAGTTGCAGCTCTATGGAAAAATTGGCAAGCTACAGGATGACATTGAATCAACTTCAGAAAGATCTAGGTCGATACAATAGTGAAATTACAACAGCAGCAAGTTGTGCACGCAAGACTGTAAATGTTGCTCGACAAACTGTTTCACCAGATCCAACTATTATGCATAAGTCTCTTTGCCAATTCGATACATGCATTAATCTTCTTTAAAAAGTGTTGTTAGGACACTTAGTTTTTGTAAAAGTGTAGAATCTTTGACAGATTACACGAAAATATGTAAAGTAGTCTCATGTAATCATGTTGCAAGGACATTAGGTCCTACAGCATTGAATAAGTCAAAGTTAGTTAGTTGTTGATAAGCTTTGAATAGTTCAAAGTTAGTTAGAGATAAGAATTGAATAAGTCAAAGTGGTTAAGGGTTTCCCCTTTCTTCTCCACTTTCCTCTCTCTTCTTTTCCTATATAAAGGAGGGAGCTCATTGTAAATAAGGATCTTTTGTTGTGTGCAAGTAAACTATAGGCAAAGTTCTAATATTCTAAAAACTTTGTGTTTCATTGTAAGATAATTGAGCATCTGAATAAAGGAATAGAGATTGACAAACTTTGAGTTGTTGTCTTAACAATTGATGAATGTTTTCTTATGTAGCATTTGTTAATGCTTGATTCAGATTGAATAGCTAACTTGTTTATTTCATTGGAGCATCTTTAATCCAAATTTTTTGAAGACTTTGTGCTTCAGGAGATCGGGGTTACTATAGAGAGTAGTGACTGTAATACTCCAAGGACTGAAGACTTTGGGCTTCAGTATTGGAAATTAGATAAATAGAGTACTTATTTGGAGTGAGGACAAGAGACTTTGAGCTCTTGTATCATTTCATCTTTAGATAAATTCACTGTTGTCTCGGTCGATTGTTCTTAAGTCAATCATCGAGCCACCGGTATTACCGTTGCGAGGGGAACTGTATGTGTTACAGTTCAGTTCTACTTGAAGCCACCTGCAGTAAGAAGGGAGCCTCCCCTATTGCTGAGAGGAGAGAGTAATCTCACACTGCTGCCTAAAATACACGTTTTGCAAGTTGTAGTCTTAGTGACTTGCAAAATATTTAGCCAACAGGAATTTTAATAACGTCCATGAGACCAACAGTCTAAGGGACCAAGAGACAGCCAATTAATTTGCATGTTGAATCCTCTCCATGTTGACCCTTCTATTGTGGATCTGAAGCAAGAAAGTTGTCGTCTTGTGTAATCTTGCCTCTTCAAAAAATTCATTCAGACTGTTCACCTTTAAGTTGTCTTCGTTTTGACTGCGGATATCATCATATGTCACACACTCTTTGATAAAATGTCATTCCGTTTCCACCACCTCTTTGCTGCAAAAATTGCAGGTTCTTTCCTCCCACAACTCTTTGGGTACTTTCCATCTTCCGGTTTCACACCTCAAATGATGAGAGCTGGTCCTCAGTTGAGCAATCAGAATTTTGGCCTTTCCTTTAATTGTGGATCTTAAATAGTCTTTATCACCATGTTCCCGCTTGGGGTTAAATTCTGACATAGTAAGCTTTTTTTCTACCTGGTTGTTTTGACCACATGGGAGTCTTGAATTTTTCTAACACCCACTTTTTTATCTCTTCATTAGTGTTTGAGCACTCATGCAGTTTTATATTCCATTTGTCCAACCATTTGTTATTTTGTTTCTTCCATGTTTTTTCCCTGCGCTCTAACTCCTCTTCAACCACCATCTTAGGCCAGCAATGTTTATCCATATTTTCAACTTTTTTTAAGTAACTTAGCAAACGAATGATCACTGAGGCCTCGATCGGAAAGACCAATCGGTGATAATTTTTGCAAACAAGCATGGTTGAACGAACTTTGTTGTGGAGTCAATTAGAAACTCAAAGCCAGATAAATACAGGAGTATTATTGCCATAAGGTGTCCACTCATTTCCTTTGGTACGGAAAACATGTTTGCTGGTGGGAGTTGTTCTTTCCTCTACACTGTCGAGCTCATTGGTACATAAGACAGAAGTTGGAACGACACTTCCTGTTTTGGCATGAAGTAACACCGGTAAAGGAGGAGTTCGAATAGTCTGTGCTGTTCCTGTTTTGTGCTTGGTGAAAGAGTTTCCTAGTAAGCAATGAACAATAGTGTTACTCACCGTTGAAGCTAAAACAGTCTAATGCATTTGAGATAAATGTTGGAGGCACACTGTAACTCAGATTCCAATATCACCAAGTCTGATTGAGTGAGGTCTGGAGTTAGATTATTTCCTGGTGTGTTTTCTTTCAATTGCAAATCATCCCATGTCACTCACTAAATAATCTGGAATTTGAATAGCATTGTTATTTCTTTTAAGGTACATAGTTGTTTCAGATTTTGCAAAGTTTGCTCATCTTTGTGGTATGAAATCATTATAAACTGAACTGAACCCTGCAAGCAATGAAACATTACCAACTTCAGAAGTATGTAAATTGTTTGACAAAATACTGAATCATTGAAAGATCAGTCTAGAGTCTTAATTTGGCCAAGATTCCTTTAGGGGATCTTACAACTACTTTCTAAGTTGCTGAGCTTTTGCCGAGTTTTTTCTAGGTTGAATATTTTGGACTTGCCGAGTACCCTCGAGTCCAAGTCTGTGAACTTTGACTTGAAGGATTCTACTCTTTCACAAGCACGAAGTATAAAAAGTAAAGTGGAAGGGAAACAAAGCTGGAGGAAGCCATAATGGAGTCTCGAAGGATGAGCTGATCCTCAAACTCCTTTGCCACCACCAACTTGAAAAATTAGTCATACAAGACAAATTTGGCAGCATCTACAGCAAAAAGGTTGAAAGTGGTAGATTTTGTAGCTAAAAAATCTGCCCAAATCAGAATTTTCCAAGCAGGGGAATTCAGACCTTACTGAATTTGCCCAAAAGGAAGCTTGGGTTATCCATTAGACCACTGTTGAAATGGAAAGGCATTTAAACTTTTCTGAATTTGTTATTCAACACAGTGTAAGCATAAAAATTCAACATTGGCTCATGTATTGGCATCTAGATTTATAGTATCGTAATATAACTGAGTGGAAAGTATTGTAAGGTTTCTTACTAGTGTTACAGAGTAGAACAAACTCACAAAACATTGTAGAGCTGGTGTTCAGTGACCCCAAATAAGTGACTGCCTTGTAATCTTGTTAGTTTCAGTTGGCATAAAGATGTACAACTTCAATTTGTTGGAGTTTTCACTCCTATTAGGTTTCTCCTCGATACATCTCATATCACTTCCCTTGCTTGATTGTTCATCAATACATCAATGTTCTTCATTTTGGGCACTTTGGCAAGCATTATGATTCTCTCCATACATACTGTTTTTAAGCTAAAAAATTAATTACAACACAAAAATAAGTGAACTCAAATTTACACATGCTAATAAAAAGAAATCCGTACAGCCAGCCTAATCACAGATCACTGTCATTTGAATTTCAATGGACATAAAAGAAAACAAAAATTATATTTAGACATATGCAAGCACAGATTTATTAGTAAATATATCAACTAGCTTCGTCAATTGCAGTTCTTTGTACATTCCAATATCAGAACAACAATCTTTTTCAAAACTGTGATGATTTTAACCATTGAGTCTGAATGGAAACTTAATTACAGGCATCTTCGATAAGTTGGTTGCACTGCTCATTCTCGCTTGAATATTTTGGCAGAAATAGTCAATTATTTCATGTAAAGAGGTAAACTTGATCAAATGATCCCCTATAAATAAGGCAACAGAACAGAACAAAAGAAATATATTGGTTAGTTGTATAAATAGCACAGGTTTTATGCAATGTAGATCTATTAAATTGCTTAAATACCAATTATGCCAATTAATATTTTTAAAATTTGAGAGATTAGAAGACTATGTAGATGCTGGACATAATTAAACCTTCAATTTCTGGTGATCTCAATATGGAATAAAGTGGAAAGATAAAATCTTCAAGTTACTTTATTTTCAAGATACTACTTACCCGACTTTACCAGAGTATGCTGGGGAATAATTGTATATAAGGTACTCCTCTTCTTGCTTAAAGCTTGGCCTATGGTTGGATTTTCGACTCTCACTGCAATGAAATAAACAAGCAAAAAGAAAATGAATTTGATGGTGCTCTCCTTAGCAACCCTCATGTAATGGAATATCAATAACACCATACCTGACCACGAAATTTGCAACACTTTGAGTTACTTGAATTGCATCTGCAGAATGAGGAATTGTTGTAATTTCCCATTCAAATGTATTTTTCTGCAACCAAGGTACATAAACATGAGAACAGTGTTCCACCAAAAATGAGAAGGCAATGTAAAAATAGTTGCAAAAAAATAAAGAGAACATAGATTAAAAACTTAGTGAGCTACTTGCTGACTTGTGAGTACTTGCAAGTTGTAACAGGCTGGTGAGTCACTCATTGAAAAACTCATTGGCAAGCATTTGCCAATTAACTTGCCCTCAAATTCTGGTGTTTCAACAATTCCATACAAAAACATGCCTAACAGAAAAAAGGTAGTCCACTGCAGAAAGATAGAAAAATGCCTTCTTTTTTTACGTTACATCCTTCAAAATTTCGTGCTTTCAATAATCGACAACATTCCGTTGATTTTCAGGTAATTTTGACTGATTCAGTGACTGTGGACTAATTTGGCAAATTGATTGACTGCATTTGACAGGTGTTTAACTCTTTGTTTTTATTTTCTGATTTTTGTTTTAGATTTTTCCTTCCATTCTTCTTACACTGTCGTATATCTAGGGCATTATCATTTCATTTTTTCCTTCTATTTTTCTCATGTTTGAGAGCTATAGTTTACACTTAACAGTGTTTGAAGTTTTTTATTCCCTTTTTTATAGGGTTTTAATTTTCTAATACAAATATGGCATTGACAAATAAGTGAAGCAGTGGCAAGGCTAGGGACCACGCTTGGAAGCAATACATGCTAGGCATAGAGGTAGAAATGGTGCTATGCAATTATTGTGGTTTGTTCATGAGAGGAGACATCAATTGCCTTAAATATCTACTTGCTCAAGTCTGTAGCTGAGATATGCAGCTATGTAATTCAATGGATCTTGCAGTTATATAAGAGAATAAATGCACTTGAAAGAATAGGACCGTAAAGGCAATGACAGTTGCGATGAAGTCTTTTCCATAGATAGTGACGTAGTGGGCTCTTGCATTGACCCACAATGTAATGTCTCATTTTTCAAACTAAATCAAATCAGAGGATTCAAAGCCTATTTTTATTTCTTAAAGGCTAAAGAGAGGATTTTCAGGGGAGTGGTATAATAATAATTTATTAAGTTGTCCAAAAGGTCCCTTCAATTATAATTTTGGAAATGGACAATTTATTATTAATAAATGAGACCAAAAAGCAAATAAAAGCATGAAGCGAATAATGGTGAATATTCATTCAAAAAGAATATAGATTATTAATAATTGAAATCAGAAAAAGGATAAATATTCAAAATAAACAAGTATTTTTTAATTGCTTTTAGGATTGGCTGAAGAAAACATTAAAAAAGAAAAAGAAAAAGAAAATAATGGAAAAAGGGAATTCATTCTACCATTGCTGATTTTGAGAAAAAATTGTACAAATCTTTTGTTCAGCAATTTTCCTTGAGGACAAAATACCTCTCTATGAGAATTGGAGGGCGAGATCTTCTGATTTCTAGAGTTGGTTTCAATTAGAGGTCAAAAATGGGCTTATAGATTTTATTGTTTTGGAAAAAAAGAAACATAGACATTTGTTTTTTGTTGTTCACTATAATCAGCCATACCAGCTGAAGCTCCAAATGGATTGTACAAATGAAGGGGTCGATTTATGATTAAGGAAATAAATAAAAAAAGAAATCAGTTTTTGGTCATTGCAGATAAAGATTTCAAATTTATTGTTTGGGAACTATTAATTGTGAACATTGACACTAGTTGTGTAACCCACCCACATTGAACATGTAATGTCCCCAATTTTAGCAGGGTCATAGAATGGATGGTGTCAGATCATTATCGCGATCCTTGTGGTCTGGCGAGGTGTTTAGAGGGTCATTGGTGTGAACTTACTATTTATAGTAAGTCAATGGATAGTTCCAGTGAGCTCAGATGAGTTAGAGGAGTTGAATGATGCTCTCAGTTTTCATTTCTCGCTTCCGGTTTGGGCTCCAAATATCTTGGAGACAGCGTCTATTTTTAGTAAGTCACCCTGTCAAGTTCGTTCATCATCTTTTATCAACAGGATCACTCTAGTGCAGACAGATTTCGATTCTAATGCTTCTTCAGTTGTTTTCGCAAGACGGGTGAATTATTATTATTATTTAATTAAATTTGCTAAGGTTGCCATTATTGTTGGTATTATATGTTGGGCACCTTAGTGTTATAGC